>CM016614.1:24257402-24857402 GCA_005393395.2 Gossypium australe | reverse complement strand
TAAATATCTCGGCTCCATTCGTTCGGAGTCTCTCAAAAACAGACTTTCGGGCCCCAATACCAAAACCCGCAGCATAGTATGAGACACTGCGTCGTCTCCACCTGTTTGATCTTGAAATTCAGCCTCCGCAGCTGGCAGCGGCGGCTCGTTCCTTGATCCATGGCCAGACCCAACCGGTTCCGATACTGCCATTCTACCTCTACCTCTACCACGCCCACGCGCATTACGACCACGTCCCCTAGAACTCATGTCTATCGTCGTATGTTAATCTGTTTTTAAGGAATTTTATGCATTAGCTTTCTTTTCCACTTGTTGTTTAAAGGAGAATTTTATGATACAACATTCCAGGTTATTCTTTCGTAAAAAGCACACATCCCTAAAAGTTTCGGTCTCTAGAGAAAGTATCCTAAATTCTAGCATCCATAACAATGTTCACAACAATGCATCATATATATCCATTTCTACTAAAATAGTCAGAAGACTTACCTGGCAGACCTGGGCCGGAAGATTCGAGTGCCATGCCTTCACAGATCCATTCCACGAAAAATTTCTTTTTAACCGACTTTAAATAGCCATTTTGGAAACGTTATGGGCCTCAAAACCCAATGGCCAAGTTTAAAATCTAGGCTCTGATACCAAATTGTAACACCCCAAACCCAGCCCAAAACACCACGGCCGAATTCGGAATGTTACTGGGAAAAATGTTGAAAAGAGTTCTGTTGAAGGTGAAAATAATTTTCGAGTTCTAAAATAAATACTTTGCTTTTCAGGATGTTGTTGTTTGAATGTAGTAGTTTGTCGACAAATAAAAATTCCCAAGTTTAAGTAAAAATTTGATTCGTAATTCATGCTTGAGTTCCAAGAAAACCGTTTGTTTCTAAACGATCCCAAGTTGTAAACAAAACCTTCGTTTGTTACCCTTGTGTTAGAGATGTCTTAAAGTCACTTTTTAATTAATTAACTGATTATAAATACAACTTAAAACCATAGAAATCTCAAAGTAATTTAGAGCGGCCTTATTACAAGAAAAATATCCCAAAACAATGTTCAACGGTTTAAATAAAAAGAGTTAACAAAACAATGTCTACATGGCCACCTCGGATCTACTCTGGCCCAGTCCAGCGAGTTACGAATTACCTGCGTTGTTTGAGAAACAAGGTGAGTCACCAGACTCAATGTGTAATTAATCCATACAGATCCACAAATGGGCTTGGCCCAAATCCACATAAATCCACATACCACGCATAATGATGCAAAATGTTAACCCAACCCAACCTAGTATTCATCCGTTACACACCACCCGTATATCCATCCACCACACACCAGGGGATTACTAAATCGACCCTCCATCCGCTACACACCTCTTTGGCAGTACACTGCTCAAAGTCCACTTAGTGGTCTAGCCACTGGTCCACGTGATTAAATCACAAATATCCACGATGTGGCTCAAGGTCATCATCAATCCACGATGAGGCTTGAGGCCATCACCAATCCACGATGAGACCCAAGGTCATCATCAATCCACGATGAGGCTCAGGGCCATCATCAATCCACGTACATAAATGTACACACTTCCCCCTTATTCAATATATCTCGATCCCCATGCTCATGCAACAGAATATAATGAAATGACAGTATAACATATGAACATACCAGTTATGCACTTATGACATGCTTACATACATCCACCATTATTATCCGCACCCTCAAAACAAGTAGTATACTAACCTGGTTTCCGGACTACCCAATATAGGTATTAACACCACCACAGCCACTGTTCCGGCTACCACACACAGTACATATATTTTAATTAAAGCAAATAAATAAACAGTATGTTAACCACACACCTGATAACTCGTAACACCACGCCCTCTATGTCGACACTGTCACTAAACGACACTACTGCTATTTGCCTACGATCCTGCTCCGATGCTGGCCCACACCCCGGTGGCCAATCCCGCACCGCAGAAATTGACCGCTTCTTGAATTTAGGGGTAGGGACTACGTGTCCAACCCCTTTCTCTCCTTGACTGATATTCGAATCCATCAACAAAATATTTGGTCAGAAGACCCGGGTTAAAACGTTGAATTAGATCTAAACGAATCTTATTTAATCGAGTAATCTTACCAAAGTCGACCCAAATCCCGAATGCTCTCACTTGAACTTGAAAGTTAACGAAATCCCTACATAAGCCATGTCAGATTCGGCTTCTAACACTAATGGACAAAAAGAAGTGGCCTTCAGCCTAACGTTATATCCTGCTTACCTCAATTGTTCAAATCCCGGAAGATCTCTACTGCCCCTAACGCTGGCTTCAACAAAAGAGTCACAAATCTAAGGCCTTGTATAGATTCAGCCACACACATAAATACAGAGTTAAGCTTCTAAATTTCGGCGAACCAAAGAGAAGGAAGAAAGATCAAATGAAAAAGAACCCTTACCACGATTATTAGCAATCGATTGAGAGACTTGACAGAAGATAAACGACCGTACCTCCCTTAGAGATTATCAAACGAAGATGATCACCACACTCCAAAGAGATTCGGCTTTGACAGATTAAACCTTGAGAGATAAACGAAATAGAAAAAGAAAAGAAGGAGTAAAGAACGAAAAAGAGAAAAGAAATGGTGAATGGGAGATTCGGCCAAGGTTCAAATGGCTAGGAGGGTGATTCGACTTTTGAGAGTAAGGTGATTGGTGAAAGAGGAGAAAAGAGGGTTGAGGCTTGAAAGATTTCGGCTATGGGGAAAGTGAAGGGTATATTTCGGCTTTTAGAGAGTGAATAGAAAAGAGAAAAAGAAGTTGCAAAGAAAAGAACAAAAATGCACAAATGGTCACTCACCTACGGCTTTTGGTCAAATGAGAAGAAAACAAAAAGAAAAGTTTTGACAACACTTTCGACAAGGAGAACTAAAGAAGAAAACGCAAAAGATGGACACTCACACTATTAGCACAAATTCGGCACTTACTTCCCCTCTTACATGACCGAAAATGCCACCCCCTAAAGCCCTAAATTCGGCCAACACTCTTCCCCCTCTCCACATCCCTTATTTTTCTCCTAACTTTCCTCCACTCCACTCATTCAAACACATTTGAATGTTTCAAACTTTTACCTCCCCTCATAGCCACACATTTGAATTGTTGACTCATTTAAACTCCCACCTTTCAAGTGCCATAGTCGAATCCACTACCTCCTCCCTGTTTGACGCAAAAAGCAACCCAAAATGCTATCCATGCTACTCGAACCTCCTCCCCATTAGAACTCCCATTCACGCAAACTCCCCTGCACCCTAGGTAGCCCCTCCTTGCCACTCCACCATCTCACTTCTTGTGTCCTTGAACACCAACCTTATTCCCTTAAGGCCTAGCTCCCCTAGCTCTCCCCTAAAGGCTCCAAACCAGAAATTTCCACTAAGGCTCCTACCTAACCCCAAGGTTTCCCGAAGCCCCCAAACACACTCAAACAACATACAGAGCATAGCAACACATAGATATGAATTAAAATGCCAGACCCTCAAATCCCGGATGTTACAACATTTTAGATTGTTTATTTTAAAGTTAGATTAATAAAATCACGTATGTCGATTAATCGAGTGTTATGATATCATAGGTGTCGACGATCAAGAAGGCCTAGTACTTACCGTAATCAGGTGTGTAATCTCACACCATTTTTTTTATGGGTTTTAAGATTCGTTATCATATTGGAAATAGATCGTTATGATTAAAATCGTAATATGGCGTAAACCGAAAAATTGGCCTAAATTACACTATTTTGATAAATTTGTCAAAATCGGTATTAATACTGTGAGAATTACAAAAATGCCCCTAATGGGCCGAATTACGAAAATGCCCCTAATGGGCCAAATTACGAAAATGCCCCTAATGGGCCGAATTACGAAAATGCCCTAATGGGCCGATTTGCAAAGTGTTATAGTGGGCCGAATTATTGTAATAAACCTCTAGATTAATGATTGATGTTTATATTTGTAATTATTATGCTTTATTATGTATGCTGCATTTACATAATTTTGCATGGGATGGGAAAAATGTTAAAGAGACGTGATTTCGGTGGCATTGCCACAAAAATGTTTGTTAATATGATTCATTATGATTCCGGTGGCTTGGCCACAATCAAAATATGTTATAAATGGCAATTTGCCTGCGATTGGTGTGTTTGGAGGGTGGGTTGACTTGATCCCCACAGGTGTGATAGGATGGTATGGGTGGTGTGTAGCGGATGGATTATTAGGTTGGGTTGGGTTGCATTACATCTATTTTATATATTCCGTTATGTGAAAGGCCTTAGGCCCAAGATGATGCTAAATGGGCTTAGGCCTAAAATATTGAAATATGGGTTCAGGCCCAATGGACAACGGTAAGGGGATTATACACTGAGTTCTAGTAACTCACCCTGTTTCCTTAACCCTTGCAGGTAATGCTCAGTGACGTGGACTTGGGGCCTTGGATGACTCGGTGGAGGCCATACTTCAGAAATGGTTTTATTTGGACTTTAATTTTCTACTTCGTTCACTTTATTACTTTACTATTTTGGGTTATATGATGTAATAACGCCTCTGGATTATTTTATTTTGCTTTATGTTTGATGTATTTATATTTTACTCAAATTACTTTAAATGGGATTTTTTTCTAAAAACTTAAATAAAGTTTTTTTTTTCTAAAATGGATACACAAATGGATTTCATACTAAACCTATATAAATATATTTTTTAACTCGGAAATTTTCTCTCAAATTTTCATCAATATTTTCAAAAGTCACGGTTTGTAAAATCATTAGTTCGAATTTATCAATTTATCAATCAATCTTCAAAGTTAGTAATATTTTATCAAATATTTTTTTTTAAATCAAAATTTTTTTCTTGATTTTAACAAATCAATAACTATTTACGTACGAATGTAAAGGACTTAATATATTTTTCTCATGTGACATGTCAAATCCGGTCATAACGCATGGGTAGGCTTTGGGGTGTTACATAATAGCTATAGAACCTTAAATTTAAGGTCCTTAAGTCGTAAATAGACCATTTATGGGTTAGTGGATGATGATAGCATGGCAATTGGTGTAATTTATAATTTTTTTAATGGTTATATTGGTAAATAAGTAATTAATGTTAATATTAATAAAACAAAACCAAATTTCTTTCTTCATTCATCTATTTGGCCGAATATTAAGAAAGAAAAGAAGCCATTGAAGCTTTCTAGGGTTCGGCACTTGTGAGCTTTAATTGGTAAGTGTTTTGAGCTCGGTTTTTAATAATTCCTACATTTTTGAGATCGCTGCTTCGTATTCTAGCTAGCCCGTACCTTAGATTTCAAACTGTTAAAGATTTTAAAACTTGCCATTGTTGAATCTATGTGTCCTTTGAAGTTTGATGATAGATTATGAAGGCTTGATGATAGTTTTACATGTTTTGTAAAGTGATTTTTGATAAAAATGCATAATAGTGATTAAATTGTGAAATGTGCAAATTGAGTGGTTGAAATGTGAAATAAATTAAAAATATGGGCTGCTAGTAATACATATTAAATTTGGCCAAGCTTGGGTTTAAAGAAATTATATGAATTTTGTGTATTTGTGAAAGAGGGACTAAATTGATTAAATCTGAAAGTTTAGGGGCTAAAGTGCAAATAGGTCTAAATGTATGTTTTGGACTAATTTGAATGATTGGTTGTTTAAAAATTTTAATTTTGAATATATTTAGATCAAGAAAAAGGGAATATGGAATTAGATTAGAGGAAAGGCAAGATTATCGAGTAATTGACTCATTTTGTCGTTTTCGTACTCGAGGTAAGTTCGTATGTCGCGATTTCTTTATAAATGTATGTTAAATGCTTTGATATTACCTAAACTGTGATTATGGTATTTTTTTATTAATGTATGAATTATAAATACGATCTACGAAAATATTCGAAGATGGAATCGACAACCTGGGAATAGATTTTTGATACTGATGATATGTTATAAGATGATATACCGATTTGAATTCGGGCCATGCATATCGGATGTGTTGGCTTCAGGCCATGATATCGGCACTAGGGTTGCGAGTGATACCTTGATTTGGCTACTTGCCATGGTATAGGTATTTCGGAAAGAAGTTACCTTGATTTGGCTACGGGCCATGGTATAGGTACTCCGGGATATGTTACCTTGATTTGGCTTCGGGCCATGGTATAGGTACTTATCGATTAAGATCCTTGAGTATTGGACTTCTATTTCGAATGGTTCAACGGGTAAATGAATGATGTGGTTGAGAAAGAGGTTAGTACGTGGCGATACAGGTACGTACAGAACTTATTTGAGTATTAAATAGAGAAAGTTCTATGAGATGGTATTGGATCATGTTTTGAGACATGGGAAAGGTTTGTAGTTAATGTGTATATAGTGATGTTATGTATAATTGGTTGATATGTATTTATATGATGAATTAAGTTATTCACATACGAGCTTACTAAGCTATGAAGCTTACTTTGTGTAATTTTTCTATGTTTTATAGTGAATCAAGGCTAGCTTGGATCCGGGAGTCATCGGGGACATCATTGCACTATCGGACATCTATTTGGTACTTTTGAGTTGTGTATATATGGTATATGGCGTGTATAGGCTACTTGTGGTATTTTGGTTGTGAATATAGCCATGAGAGTTGGCTTGTAAATGATGTTAATATGGTTGTGTGTTAACTATTAGAAATGGTTTGTAAATGCATATGTTTTGGTTGTATATATAGCCATGAGTGATGGCTTATTTGGTATGTTTAGTATGAAAATGGTTATGCTTTTATAGTTGCAAATGGTTAAATTGATTTATGGAGTTTAATGCTTGAGAAATGCTTTGGTGAAGTATGATTTTAGGAGTTGAGTTGATAAGTATTTGAATAAGTATTGGGCATTGAATTGAGTATTGAATTTGGTCGAAATGAATATGGTATGAATGGTGATTTTGGTTGATGATTTTGGCTGCCTATTGGTTGATGAAATGGTACTATTTTGGTTGTTTAGGTGAGCATGAGTAAGGGTGGCAAATTGGCCTTGCAAATGGCCTATTTTTGTCCACACAGGCAGAAACACGGGCGTGTGTCTCAGCCGTGTGCAACACACGGTCATACTACATGGCCGTGTGTCCCTTGGTGTTGAAAATAATATGAAGTCAGTATGCTCCACACGGTGTCACACACAGGCGTGTGACCGGCCGTGTGGCACAAGTCAATATACCCCCTAAATGGCACACGGTGTAAAAGCCCGATTTAGGGGCTAGTCGAAACAGTAATCTCGAGATCACTAATCTGAGGTTAAGGAAAATTATTTTCATATTCTCTTATGTGTTAGCGAATGATTTTAGAATTACATGAAAATTTTGGTACGTTAATTTTAGCGATTCTTGTTTAATTGCCAAAAATGACTAAATCGCATAAAGTGCAAAAGTTCCATTCTATAAGCTAAAGGTACCAAATAGCCATAGATTGATAATTGGAGGTCTTTAAAAGGCAATTAGACCCCCAATATAGGCTTGGCCGGCCATAGGGGACAAGAATTGACCAAGTTGGTCAAAGTTGGTGATGTTTGGTGGATTAAATTGATAGTTTAATATTAAAATAAAGAAAAGAGGATGTCCATCTTTCTTCTTCACTTCTTCCACCGAAATTTTCAAGAGAAATAAGGGTTGAAAGCTTCAAAAATTTTAGCACATTCATCTCTTCATTAGTAAGTGTTCTAGTGATCTTTTTCTTGAAAATTGTTGTACTTTTGAGACCCCTAAAGCTTAAGCTTTCAAATGAGGGGACTATTGTGCAATATTGTGAAAAGTTTAGAGTTTTCCATGAGAGCTATCATTGTTGTTTGCTGCAATTTTATGGAAGAAATTGAGCCTTAGTTGTTAGAGAAACAAATTTTGTGAAAGTTGTTAGCGTGAAAACACCTAATGTAACACCCCAAACCCGGTCAATACGCCACGACCGAATTTGGTATGTCACTAAGGAAAATATTTTTGAAGGAATCGAATTATCAATTAAATTTTTGTGAAAAACCCTTTGAAATTCTATATTTGTAGAAATTACATATTGTATAAGTTAAAACTGAAAATTTACTTTGAAATTACATAAAACTTAAAAAAATAAGTGAATAAATCATAGGTTAGAAAATATTTATATCGTTTTAAGAAAACTCGAATTATTACTTTGAAAACCATTTGCATTTGATTGTAGAAACTTAATATTTGAAAATCATTTAAATTATCAAAAGCACTTAAGTTGTTAAAATTATCAAATGATTTATGTTACCCGATGGTAACGTTTCAAAAACCATCACGTTGTGTAGTTTAGAAAACTTTGTGCTCAATTTATTATAATAATCATGAAATTTATAAACCATATTTAAAACATGTTCAAAACATAACAATAATCCAAAACATAATTAAACAGGCCTTATTACAAATCCATAAAATATAAAAACCAAATTAAAATAAAATACCCAAATGGAAGTTCATATAAAACCAACTTTTATTGCATGGCCTCCTCGAGTTCATCCGGCTCCATATCCGCGATCTCACGAATCACCTGTAATGATAAGGGAGAAGGTAAGTCACCAAGACTCAGTGCATATTCCCTCTCCCGGGTAATTACCACATACTTACACAGATTATAACAAAGCAATATATATGTATAATGCACCCAACCTAGCCATCCATAACTCATTTTCTACCCCGTGTGGTACCAAACCACTGGTGGTGCCAAACCACTGGTGTCCAAAGACACAAATGTGATACCAAATCACTGGTGACCGAAGTCACGAATAATCCATCTGTGGGGCCAACCCACGTGTGATACCAAATCACTGGCAGACGATCCCATATCTCAAAAGTGGGGCCAACCCACGGTGGTGTTAACCACAGGGACAAGTCGCTATGAGGTGCCAAACCTCTGGTGTCCGAAGACACGAATGTGATACCAAATCACTGGTGGTGCCAATCCACTGGTGGTGCCAAACCACTGGTGACTGAAGTCACAAATCATCAAGTTGTGGGGCCAACCCACGTGTGATACCAAATCACTGGCGTCGATCCCATATCTCAAAAGTGGGGCCAACCCACGGTGGTGTTAACCACAGGGACGAGACGCTATGAGGTGCCAAACCTCTGGTGTCCGAGGACACGAATGTGATACCAAATCACTGGAGATACCAAATCTCTGGTGTCCGTCGACACGATATTAATCTTCCCCCTCCTCTCATATTGCCCATACCAATGCAATAGATAACCAAATCATGTTAATACACTTTAATATGAATCATATAATAATACCATAAATCATAGATCATGATTTCAATCCACATGTATTAACAACATATCGATACGGACTTACCCGAATCCTCATTCATACC
The DNA here is from genome assembly GCA_005393395.2 of Gossypium australe. NCBI lineage: Eukaryota > Viridiplantae > Streptophyta > Magnoliopsida > Malvales > Malvaceae > Gossypium > Gossypium australe. The sequence continues at coordinate 24,848,011 of CM016614.1, read as the reverse complement.
ATCAAGGTATCATATCCAAAACTCATCGTTTTTCCCATTTTCATAATATGATTAGTTATAAAACACACATGAATACATATATAATCCAAGTTATAAAGTGTGTAAGACACACACCTTTCACCAAAGCAAAACTAACTTCCGAAGATCCGATCTACCGCACTAGATCCTTGTCCACTTGACTTACCAACTCCGATTCGCTAAAGGAATGACTTCAATTGTTTGCTTCCGAAATCCAATGAGCCTAATTGAATAATCGAATCCTAAAAACGGTTAGAACCTTGCAAACCAATGCCCAAAGATTCGGCCTTTGCCCACAAGAAAAATAACTTGGAAAAGAGAAAAGAATTGAAAGAAAATCGGCCATGAAAACTTACCCTTTTCCAAAATCGGTTGAAGAAAAATCAAAGAGAATCTACCCTTGAATATTTGGCCAAAACAAAGACTAATAGAGAAGAAAAAGGTTCGGTTATGGTTGATTTGTATTAACAATAAGGATCCAATAAAAGTTGAGAAAAAAGAAAGGAAAACAAAAGAAGAAGATGGAAGAGATTTCAATGGAAAAGGAATGTTTATGGCTTTGAATAAAAATAAAAGAAAGTAAAAAGAGATGGAGAGATGGAAGTTTCGGTCAAGAGAGAATAGGAGGAAAAAGTGATTTGAACAATATTGAAAGAAAGAAAAAGAGAAAGATGTGGGAGAGATTCGGCCAAACATTTCTTTGCCAAAAAGAAAGTGCACAAAAATGCACAAAGATAAATTGTAGTTTTCAGTTTCAAAAGAGCAAATGAAAGAAAGGAAAATGGTATGATTTGATTCAACAAAATGAGGCTAAAATCAAAAGCAAAATGCACCAAAATGCACAAGACATATTCGGCCAAGGAGGGAAGTTTTTGGAGAGGAAAAACAATAGCAAAAAGATGTTCAAATGACAAAAATTGGCCAACTATCCCCCCCAAGCTACCTATCACATTCGGCCACCCCCTTGCCACACATGCCGTCTACATTCAACCACTAAAGACCTAGGAAAACTTTCCAAAACATCATCCTAAAGTCTGGCCTTATGTCTTCCCAACCTTCCTTAACCTTAAGATTCTTATCCCCAATTTCATGCTTTCTTTAAACATATATTCAACTTACCAAAAGATGAAAGTCCAACCTATCATAAACATAAGTTGACCGTCCATAAATGCTATGATGAAATAAAAATCCTCAAAATGTTTTCCTTGATACTCGAACCACTAACCTCAAGCAACCTTTCAAGAGCCTTAACCATCATGCCACTTATTCATCTTGTGCTTTAATTGAACACTTAAATTAACTTACGTGTCAAACTCACTTAATCCACTTCATTAAATGAACCATACTAAAATTATTCTAGCTTCCTAATATTTCCAAGCCTTCACACAAATATACTAAGCACACAATAACAATTATACCCGAGCTAAAACAAGTAACAAAATGTTCCTAAAGCCCAAGGTCCAATTGGCCAAATCCTACTAGGCCCAATTTCGGGATGTTACACCTAAATAGGACTTGAATGCAAAGATTAAATTGTGTCATAAATGCATGAAATAGTTGGAATTAAGAGTAATTGTAAGAGAAATAAATGTTCACCTAGGCTTGTTGAAGATGGAAATACAATTAGAATTCATTTCTGAGCCTAGGGGCAAAATGGTCATTTTGCCAAATTCTAGGGGCAAAATAGTAATTTTGCCAAAGCATGATTATCGAAATGTTTTTATTAATATGATGATTAAAATAAGCTAAATTGTTATTCTAGATCAAGAAATATGAAGCCCGGATCGAAACTGAGGCAAGAACAAAGTCGAGGACTAAATTGCATATCTACATACATTTTGAATACCAAGGGAAGTTTGTATGAAATTGGTGTTTCATAATGTTTGATATTTGAAATCGTTTGATATTATGGTTATGTACGTTATTACTGTTAAACTCGAGCGGTGAAGTCTCGATAGGTAAATGGTGTGAATAAGTTAAGTTTAAGTCCTGGATCAGGTTCTGGACTAATGATGATATTATGCATTCATATGAGACAAGGAAGGTCCCGTATAAGACCATTGTCTGGGACATGGCCTCGACACCAAAGAAAGATCTCGTATAAGATCATGTCGGGGACATGGCATCGACGTTGAAGTACAATCTCGTATAAGACCATGTTTGGGATATGGCATCGACATCGAGTTATGAGACCCCGTATAAGACCATATATGGGATATGGCATCGGCATCTAAGAATAATTCCATATAAGACCATATTCGGAATATGGCATTGGTATCAAAACTTATGCATGATAAGTTCGAATAATTCATGATGAACCGATCTATTTATAAGAAAAAGAGTTGAGTATGTGAGTTGGCCTAGATCCAAATTTATTATTGGATGGCCTTGAGTAAAGCTAATGATATGAATGTTAAAGATGTGAATTTATGGTTATGATAGCATATGTGCTAAATCATGTGATTTAGTGATACAGGTAACGGGAGTAATTAAAAGTTACTAAATTTTGTCGACATGAGGTGGGTAAGAGTAAATGTGTATAAGTACGAGTAAGTACTTTTATTCATTTGAGACTAAGTTGCCCTTGTTCCATGAAATGAATATTTATAGTTGGAGTAAATATGTTATCCTAGAGTTTCATGCAAACTTACTAAGCTATATGCTTACCCCTCTCCTTTCCCTTTTCCTTGTAGTATTTCCAAGATAACTCGAGAGGTTGCAGACGTTGGAGTTCGGAAATCACACTATCGACATCACTTTGGTATAATAATTTAGACTTATTTTGAGTATGGCATGTATAGGACTCGAGTATTTTGTTAAGTTGTAATTGTTAGACAAAGTGTTGGATCTGTAAGTTATTAAAGTCATTTTGTAAATGGCCTTATAAGTTAGGCAAATACTTGGCAAATTCTATTGATTAAAGAAGATGAATTTCATGTTGTATATGCCTTTATGTATGTCTGGATTGTTTAGGCTCCTAGAGGTACTTATGGGTTATCTTTTATATTGGAATGAGTACTTAGATATGCCTTTGGGATAGGAGTTGTATTGTTTTGAATGGAAGTATGTATGTGTGCAACGTAGAGTGGCTAAAGGGCTTGGTAAATAGCCTGCTAATCTTCTACATGTATAGACACATGGGCGTGTGTCTAGACCGTGTGAGAGGCACGACTTGCACATGGGCGTATGCCCAGGCCGGGTGAAGTCTACACCTTGCACATGGATTTTAAATCACCGCACGGTTGAAGCACACAGGCGTGTGCATAGACCATGTGGATAGGTCAGAATGCCAAGGTTTGGCACATAGGCTAGGGCCACGGGCGTGTCAAGGCCGTGTGACCTTAGTCAAAATCGACCACGGGTGGAAGACACATGCATGTCTTAGGGGCACACGGGCTGAATTGATGTTGAATTTTTGTAATTGTAGATATTACAGAGCTGTAGAAGGATGAAATTAAGATTAGTTTCAAAATCAAAACTCAAATTTGAAAGTTATAACAAATTTTATTTTAGGGGCTAAATTGAATAAAATGTAAAAATTTAGGGGGCTTTTGAATAATGAAACTGAACTGATACATGCACATAATAGGATGATATAAGATGTGTGAAACTAATAAATTGAATGGAATAGTTGTATAGATCAGAAATTGCACTAAATAAAAAATAATTGAGAAAAAGACAAAACTGTTAAATAATCCTTAAAGTTTCAATTTGTTTCTTGATTTAACCAAGTTTATATGGTATGTTATATATGTATTTGGAATATATTATTGAATTATGAATGTGTTTTTGTGTGATTATAATTTGAATTATTTACAATTTGGTACAAAAAGGTGTGATATGGACTAAATCGTAAAGAGAGGATAAATTGAATAATGAATTGATTAATTGATGTTTGATTATGATTGATCGAATAATATTGGTATAAACTGATAATATGTTGAATCTTTGGTGTTAATTACTTAAGGTTTATAAATACTAGTTAAGTATATGTGTATATTCAATCTAAATTGCCATAACTTGATCATGATCTGACATGTACAATGGTAACGTGTTCATGCTAATTGTTTTAATCTTTTGCATATATTCTTGCTATGCTATGAAGCGTTGAATGTTAAAGATTTAGAGAAAACTAGGTAAGAACGAGTAAACTAAATGATTTGCACTAATAGATAGTATTGATGACGATATACGGTTAGTGTATGTACTAAATATGCCTTGGAATGTATATGTTAGTATGGATACGGTATTGGAAATGGTTGGGAGGAAGGAATGTTCATTTGTGCATATTTGAGTATGTTTTGGTATAGGTTGAGTTGGCTTGAAATGAAATAGGTATCAAATGCAAATTCTAAATTTTTTTTCCAAGAAGGAATGTTCATTTGTGGATATCTGAGTATGTTTTGGTATAGGTTGAGTTGGCTTGAAATGAAATAGGTATCAAATGCAAATTCTAAATTTTTTTTCCAAAAGGTATCGATACCTTGAAGAGGATATTGGTACTTAGTGATTTTTTCATAAGTTTTTCAAACATCGAACTTTAAGTGGTATCGATATCAAATGCAAATTCTAAATTTTTTTCCAAAAGGTATCGATACCTTGAAGAGGATATTGGTACTTAGTGATTTTTTCATAATTTTTTCAAACATCGAACTTTAAGTGGTATCGATACCAGATTAAAGTATCGATACGTAGGGTCATTGTTTTATTTTTTTACCAAAATAGAATCTTAAAATAGTATCGATACAGTATAGGTATTGATACTTTGTAAAATAGGTATCAATATAATATGACAAGTATCAATACTTGTGATTTAATGAAGAGTTTTCTAAACATCAAAGCTAAATTTGGGATTGATATCTTTGCTAAAATTTTGAAAATGTCGCAATTTTGTCCTTTTTCAATCTCAAGTTAATCTTGAGTGTACGTAGGCCCATATAAGTCTCAGGAAAGTTCGTATATCATGTTTTTATACTGAAAGGCTTATCTTTATTTGAAGAAAGAATAGATATACTAGTAAGTGTTGGAAAAAATTCGGTTTGAAAATGGTTTTCTTGCACACCGAAACCGTACTTGTGTTTTAGGATAAGCGAATCCTTGATGTTTTCTGGCTTTCAAACCAAACGGTCTTCTCCACTATTCTTGCATCATAGACTACTTCGAGTGTGGGCTCGAACCAATTGAATTAAAACACAAAACTAGAAAAAGTTTATTTTTCCTTTTGGGTGAAAACAAAAATTCCCTATTCTTTAATAGAAACCGGTAGAATTGCTATTTTGGAAAAATATATTTAATATTTGAGAATAAATTCTCTCTATTTTTTGATAGAATAACAATCTCTTCAAGTTAGGTAAAAAAATAGTTCTATCGATGTCATCTATTTATAATGAGAGAAGGTAGAGCCCTGTTGAATTGTAGAGGTTTATTTCAAATAGAAAAACAACTTCTTAGTCCAACTAGGAGAAGGAGAGGGGCTAATAAGGTGTGTTTTCCCTTATATGTATTATGTTGGGGAGTCGGGCTCCCTCTCATTATATTTGGTCCAATTATATGTACTTTCTAGAATTTTAACCTAACAGTTTTTTAACTTAATCCAATCCAATACATATTTTTCTATTTTCCAAAATAAATATTAACTTTCCAATTAAATGATTTTCTCATCCCAATTTTACCATCGATAAAATTATGATGATTTTACCATTGGAAAAATTTCCTAGAAAATATTCGATATTTCACAACTCAACTTGTTCACTATGACTGAATGGTTTATTTTCATTTTCGGGGTTTAAACTCCTCAAAAACATAAACTTATTCTTTCGATAATTTTTGAGTAATCCATTTATATTCACAAATGAATCATTTCTCATTTTCATTTGTATTTCCAGTTCCATTTTGAGAAAATCACATTCATTTTCAAATGATTCCATTTCTCCATTTCAGAGAAAACCATAATCATTTATGAATGTTTTCCATTTCTCTGTTTCTATTCATTCTATTCATTTTCGATTTAACACGCAATTCATTTCTGGTTTCAACGAGCTAGCGAAGGGACCGATTGGAAATATGTAATTAATGCTCAGAGGATTAATAATTTCCGCTCTCCCAGTATGATCCTATTTTATCTCATGGTAACCATTACACCTTCCTTCATGAAAAGTCAATCACTATCAAATAGCGATCAAGTCATTCATCACAAAGACAAATGATCGGTGGCCATGTTTACTTTTATCAACCATGTAATACAAATGAGAGGATATCATTTACGCATGTCTCGAGCTATGAACTCCACAGTTGTGAATGACACTATGTATTATAGAAGTCATTCACCCAACGCAACAGCTTTTGGTTCCTTATCTATTTGAACTCAAGATTTTACTTACATCAAAGTGTACGAGTTATGCATACATAGTCTGCCATCCAGTGAGGATCTAGGTTGCCACATTATGAACGTAAAAAATGAATAAGTCCATAAATAGATTTAGAATCTATTCTTCTTGGGTCCTATCCGATGTACTTCCAGTCCGGTCAGTCACATCTATGTCTCTATCTTCTAAGAGTCATCTGCTCCGGTGCCCAAGACAATGCATCTCCCCAATTGGACTTGATAGATGGCATATTAGTCTTTGAATCAGTTTGCTCATTTCTAATTAGACTAAGGACATGTTTAGGTTCGTTTACTAGTACAAGTTGTCTTTTCATATTACGATCTGGCCACGTAATATCGCTTAGTATTAGTTAAACATTAGACAACCATTGAGCAACATTTGCTTCAATTTTCCTTTGCATGTAAAACCATTTGAGGACAATAATACAAAATATATTAATTGTAATCAATGAATTTGTTTTATTAACCAATCTGTTTGAAAAATTACAAGTGTACTTAGATGAAAATACTACACGTAGGGCACCAGATCAAAGAGAATATGAAGCAGGTTGACTTGAATAAAAATTGAAAGATTTTGGATGTAAACTTATTTTGTACTTGCCTTTTCGAAGGTGAATATATGTATCATAAATGATATGAGATTAAATTAGGAATGGAACGGTTTTATGATACATGTTAAATATATTTATTTACTTGTTTGAATCATTAATATATCATTGAGTGTAATTGATCGGCGTATGGTTTTATAGATTTTGCGAGCAAGCATTATTTAGAATTTCTCATTTAGAGCCCGATCCCTGACTCAATAACACTTGTATTTCCACTTTAATTTCTATATATATTGGTATTTGAATATGGCTAATGGGACATAATTGTAAATGGTTTGAAATTTGATATGTTATGCTAAAATGCTAGTGATCTTGACAAATTAATTATGATTGCAGATGATTTTGTATAAGATGCAATAGCTATTGAGCTTTTGTAAACTCGTATTTAACCTGAAAATGATTGTTATTTAATTGAAACGAATGAATTAGGTAATATTAGAAAGGTTAACTTGGAAATAGGACTGATAAGGGCATGTTTTGATATTGATATGTTTTAATGTCATTATTATAAATATATAGTAGATATGTGTATATAGATATACATGTTTACTTAGGGTAGACTTGTTAATGCTAATATTACATACTTAAAATTATAGAAATACCATAGGGTGTTTTACTCAACGTACAATTTGTTTTCTTCATGCACCAGTTAGATTTAATTCAAGACTGTAACACCCCAAACCCGGCCCATTCACTACGACCGAATTTGAAATGCCACTGCGGAAAAACTTTTGAAAATATTCTTACTTAAAAGTAAAACCGTTAAAAAATTTGTCCCCTTTAATAAAACATTTTGTATATTTAAGGCATTCTAAGTAAAAATTAAGTTGTTATAAAAATATACCGGATTCAAAACTTTAATATGACTATTGAGATTTAACTAGCTTTTAAAATTAAACTTACAAAATAATAACCCACTTATAAATCCAACTTAAACATAACAAAATTCAAATACTTTAAGTGGCCCTTATTACAATAACAAATATTTGCAAATACTGAAAATATAAATTTAATAAAATAAGTAGACACATCTTCTGCATGGGCCACCTTATATCCACTCCAAACCCAATCCAAGCATCACCTGCGATGTTAATAAAATTTGGGTGAGTCATACAGACTCAGTGTGCATTTAGACCACTAAATTCCACCCACATATCAACCATATATATATACCCACATATCATAAATCAATGCACTTATTCACATGTTTTCACTTATTGGGCTCGGCCCATTAACACATCACATATCAGATAACAAGTCACTTATTCACATAATTCCACAATTTGGGGTTGACCCATATTCATATCACATATCGGATAATCATATAATTAACCACATGTTTCCACATACTGGGCTTAGCCCATTACCACATTGAACCCACTTTATGTACTGGGCTTGGCCCATTTCACATATATCCACATATCATGTTGGGCCTGGCCCATTTTCACATATATTCACATACAAAATTATGCAATTATGAAGCCCAACCCAGCCTAGGGTCCATCCTCTACACACCCCCGTATCCAGCCTACCACACACCAGGGGATTATTAAATCACCCTCCCCTTTTTACTCCAATATGGCAACAAATGCCATCCACGCGAACTTAATCGCAAATAATCCACAACACGACCTCAGTCAGCGCCAATCCACGATGTAGCCGAAGCTATCATCAATAACCACGATGAGCACAAAGTCATCATTAACCACGATATGGCACATAGCCTATATCAATCACGATGAGGCACAGAGCCATTCATCAAACCACGTACTCGAAGTACACCCTGTCCTTCTTTCATATCATATCCCACCCATGCACATGCAACATAAAATAATGCCATGATGATAATGCATGTACATGTTATTTAACATATTCTCACATATTCACATCAATAATCACATTTCATCAGATTTGGTACTTACCAGATTATTGACATACCCCTTGAGGGTATCCATATCACAATTTCCATTGCACTAGTTAGCACATTTAAAACACACATACAGATATCTCATTCAATCATAAACCCGGAAAACGGTAGGCTAACTACACACCTTATAACTTGGAGAACTACGCTTTCGATACTGATGCCATCACTAATCGATACTACGGCTATCTGCCTACTCTGCTGCTCTGATGCTGGTCCACACTCCGGTGGCCAATCCCGAACTACAGAAACTGATCTCTTCTTGAACTTAGGGATAGGGACTATCCCTTGTCCTCCTTGACTAGCATCCACGTCCATCGCAAATCACTAAATAAGAATCCTTTGGTTAAACATCATAATACAAGATCTTAGGCGAATAAACTACAATTTAACTTACTTACCGAAACGATCTAGAATCCCGAAGGCTCCTATGTTGTAACATCCTGAAATAGGGGTTATTCGTAATTGAATTATTTTGCTTGTGTTTGAATTTCTGTGATATTATTTGCGGAATTATAAGACTCAATTAGGGGTCTTGAGTAAGCTCGGCTTAGTAGAATAATTTTTAGTATGGTTTATTTAATGAAGTAGGATTAAGTGAGCTTGACACTTAAGTTAATTAAGTGTTCATTTAAAGCATAAGAGGAGTAAGTGGTTAAGTGGTTAAGGAGCTTGAAAGGTGGCTTGAGGTTAGTGGTTTGAGTAGCATGTTTAGCATTTTTAAAAGATTATTTTTGTATGTTAGCTTTAATGGCCGGTCAACCTATGATAATGATAGGTTGGACTTTCATTTTGGTAAGTTGAATTTATTCTAAAGGAAAGCATGAAATAAGGGATAAGATTCCTAAGGTTATGGTAGGATATCTTGAAGTTATGGTAAATTGAGGGGACAAAAGGCTTGGTTTGTGGAAAGTGTTTTGGAAACTAATTCATGGCCAATTGACCATGAACTTGGACGGCAATTTGGACTAAAGGGGCAGCCGAAATTTTGTGTTAGTTTGGCTAGGATTGAAGTCTTTTCTTTTTGGTTATTCCTTGCATTTGGTGCAAAAGTTTGCAAAACATTTTCTCTCAAAACTCTTTTCTTTTTGGCCGAATTTTACCATTTGCTAAGCCTAATACTTTTTGACCATTTGGTCATTTTATGCTCAATTTCTATTTTCTCCATCTCATTCTCTCAAAACCAAAACCTTCATCAACCTCTTGTTCTTCTATTTGTTTTGCTTAGACTTAAAAAACCTCCTATACACTTTTCTTTGCCGAAACTCTATTTCTTTTCCTATTCTTTTCTTTTTGTCCTATAGCCGAATATACCTCTTTGTTGTGCCGAAAATCTTCTTCTCCTATCTTGATCAACTTTGGCCGAATATTGAAAGTAGCATAGATTTCCTCGGGACTTCTTTAGCAATCGGTTTTGGTAAGGTGGTAAGGATTTATTTCAAAGGATTATTCTTTTAAGTTTTCGTTTAAATCGAAGGCTAATAACCTTAATGATGATGGTTGATTGTAGGGAAGTGAGGCCGATTCATTTAGGAGTGTGTTGGTTTGTGTTCGAAGGCTTTTGGGTAAGATTTTGGGTTCATAAGGAACCCTTCTCAATTATTTTGGTTTGGCCGAATAGGCCATGGCACTAATGTTCATTTTTGGCCGAATATAGGGGCAAGAATACTTGTGTGGCCGATTTGTTTATTCAGGATTTAGAACTCTTGTTGGTATCAGGTGTGTGCATACACATCTTATAACTTTTTAATATGCTAAGTGTTATAATATGCCTAATCCGTTTGTGTAGACATGGATGTAATACCATCATGGTATTAACAAAGACTCGGGTAAGTCTTTATTGCTTTGAGATTATTATTTGATGCTTTTGGGAAGCATGACACATTTGGTATGTGTATTATTGGATATATGACAATGATAAATTTATTAATGTTGTTAAAATAAACCTTTTTGCATGATTTCAGTAAATATACATAATTGTTTGATATGGGCTGATGAGTGGAGGGGGCAGTGATATTCGTGTCGACGGACACCAGTGTTTTGGTAACACATTGTGACTACGGTCACCAGAGGTTTGGTACCTCCAGAGGTTTGGCACCTCATAGCGACTTGTCCCTGTGGTTGATACCACCGTGGGTTGGCCCCACTTTGAGATATGGGATTGTCTGCCAGTGATTTGGTATCACACGATGGGTTGGCCCCATCATTCGATTTGTGTCTTCGGACACCAGAGATTTGGTATCTCCAGTGATTTGGTATCACATCTGTGACTATATATGTCACCAGTGTTTTGGTAACACAAATGTGTCTTTGGACACCAGTGGTTTGGTACCACACGGGGTAGAAAAAGGCGTTTGGATGGTTAGGTTGGGTGCATTTTAAACTTATGCATGTTAATTGGTTATGATTTGTGTATGTTATTGCACTAAATCGGGGAAGGGTTACACATTGAGTCTTGGTGACTCACCTTCTCCTTTAATTTTTCAGGTGACTCGTAGATCGTGGGTGAGGAGCCGGATGGACTCAAGGTGGCCATGCAGTGGAGACTTTTTAATAAATGAATTTTGGATTTTATCTATTTTTCTTTTGGGTTTATGTTGCTTATTTGTAATAAGGCCTCCTAGTATTATTTTATTATTACTGCGTGTTTGAATGTTTGGTTTAAACTATTTGATGATGTTAAAATGGATGCACATGTTTTCTCAAATTAAACGCAAAAAGTTTTAAAGTACCATCGGGTACCTCTGAAATTTTTAAACAACTTGACTCAACAAATATTTTTAAGTGAGGTTTTTAACAAATAAAATTTCAATTGAAAGGCAATTCGACTAATTTCAAAATCGGTTTTAAAATGGTTTTCAAAATGTTTTCTCTGTAGCAAACCAAATTCGGTCATATTGTTTGGGCCGGGTTTGGGGTGTTACAAAATTGGTATCAGAGCCCAGTTCAAAGCTCGGCTGTGGGGGCCCAAGGCCCAAAAAAATGTTTTTGGTAGGCCTTTTTGAAAATATTTGGTTTGAATAAGCATGGCACCGAGTCTCCGGCACCGATCCGCCCTGGTAAGTACCTCTAACTTTTTGTATGAATTATTTACTGTAGAAGGGTAGGAAGTATGGGACGTAGATAGTGATAAGTATTTTAAACTTTAGGACTAGTTTACCCCAACAAAATTCATAAGACTTTAATGGCCTAATTAAAATCAACCCGTGACCAAGTCGCCGAGTTAAGGTGTGGTAACCTAGGTGCGCATGTCTAGGATTGGATCCGGAAGAGCTTGGTACTTAAGCAGTCCTCGTGACTCACCTCCTCTTCGCGGGATTCCTACCTGGTGCGTAGCTTCGGTTCACCCTAACCAAGAGGACTCGGTCATGGGCAAAACCCTAAATAAAACCCGAAAAGGGACTAGTCATGTTTTAAGGAAAACTTCGGTTTTAAAATCACTAAATTATCTCTTTTTGATAATAGGACAAATTTATCTTCAAAAATTTTCAAATAATTCCGGTTTACCAAAATTACCAAAATGCCCCTAGTGGCAAAATTTCGAAAATACCCTTGGTTTCTAAAATTTCCATATTACCCCAATTTTGATCAAATTTTTATTTTACAAAAGTACTCAAGAATGTTGTATTTCAAAATAATACCTTGACTTTGGAAATTTACAAAATTACCCCCGATTGACAAATTACCAAAATGCCCCTGGTTTTCAAAATTTTGTCATATCTTCAAATTGAGAAATTCTCGAAAAATACTCCTCAGTTTTAGAAATTTCAAAATATCTCGATTTATTAAAGTTTTCAAATTTCTTCGGTTTATTACAAAAATACCCTGTAGGAAAAATGACGAAATTACCCCTGGGTTAGAAACGGACAGAAATGTCTGAAGAGTGATAGGTATGAAAGGTATTAGGGAATGGATGTATTTTTTCTGTGTAACTAGGATAGAAGACTTAAAACCTTGTTTGATCGAAAGAATCTCTATTAAACTCTTTTCATAAAATTTCTTCGTGGATAATCAAGTGAAACATGTACTAATTCATAAAATTTCCTAATCAGATTAAAGCGCGATAGTTAGAATGAGCTTTAGAGGACGTGGCTGTCGTGGACGCGGAAGGGGTAGGATGACCGTATCGGAACCTGTCGGGTCGGGTCAAGGATCTGAGAACGAGATACCGCCACCACCACCCCCAACCTTTGGAGCTAAGGAGCAAGATTAGACGGGTGATGACGCTGTGTCACAAGCGATGCTACGGGTTCTGGAAAGGGTAGCTGGAATTGGTGGAGGTGGAGGAGCTCGAAAGTCGGTTCCTGAGAGACTTAGAGCTAACGGAGCTGAATTTTTTCGAGGTGTGTCTGGTGTAGCGCCCAATACGGCTGAGTATTGGCTAGAATCGACCGAAAGAATCATGGATGAGATAGATCTGACAAATGAGGAGAAACTGAAAGGAGCGGTGTCGCTTCTCAAGGATGAGTCATATCGTTGGTGGCTCACGGTTCGAGATGGTGCTACGGCAGATGATCTTACTTGGGAGTATTTCAAAATTTCTTATCAGAAAAAGTATGTTGGCTCAAGCTACATTGATGCACAGAGGAAAGCTTTTCTGGGGTTAGTACAAGGAAATAAGTCTGTGTCGGAGTATGAAGCGGAATTCTTGAGGCTGAGCCGCTATGCTCAGGGAATAGTGGCATCGGAGCATGATCGTTTTGTCCGCTTTGAAGATGGGCTTAGAGACGAGTTAAGGTCGCTGATTGCTCCGCAGCAGGAGCGTGAGTTTGCTGTCTTGGTGGAGAAGGCCAAGGTAGCCGAAGGAGTCAAGGAGTCCGCGAGGCAAATTATGATAGGAGCAAGCTGAAGAGAGGCTTTGGATCGTCTGGGTCAGGTGGTAACGTTCAGAAAAGGTTTAGGCAGAGTGGGTCAAATCAGGCAGGGAGGTCCACAGCTGCTAATTAGAGACCGACCCAGTGTAATCGTTGTGGGAAGTTCCATTGGGGAGAATGTTGGACCGGAGGGAAAGGATGTTTCGAGTGTGGTTCGTTGGATCATCGTGTGAGAGATTGTCCACGTAAGCAAGCTAGGAATCAGACTGAAGGTCAAGGTCGTGCTCAGTTCAGAAAGGAGGGACCAGCACCACTGAGAAGTCGTGGTAATGGTAGAGGTGGCTATGGCTCTAGTGGAGGTCGCGGAGTAGCTGGCAGAGGTATTGGCAACACGGAGTCTAGACAGCCTGGTTTGGTGTATGCTGCAAGGCGTCGTGAGGAAGGAGACGCACCGGACGTCATAACCGGTACGTTTTTAATCTTTGGTGTTCCATATACTACTTTGATAGATGTGGGTTCGACGCATTCTTACGTTGCTAGTAGCATAGTTGAAACCATGAGTTTAGTTCCTGAGACTGCTTCTAGGAGGATGACCGTACTTAGTCCTTTAGGTTACTCCGTAGAAGTAGACAAACTATATAGGGATGTACCCCTAGAACTCCAAGGGGTAGTGTTTGTAGCCGATCTGATGGAACTGCCGTTTAAGGAGTTCGATCTGATTCTTGGGATGGATTAGTTGGTCAAGTACCAAGCAAGTTTGGATTGCGCTGCTAAGCGCATGGTTTTGAAGACGGTTGAAGGTGAAGAAGTGGTCATGATAGGTAATAGGAGAGATTATCTATCCAACGTGGTATCTGCGCTGAAAGCTGTGAAGATGGTCAGGAAGGGCTGTGAGGCGTTCGTAGTTCATGTGTGTGCTTTGGAAGCTAAGGAGTTTTCTGTGGGGAATGTTCAAACTGTAAAGGAATTTGCTGATGTATTTCCTGAAGAACTTCCGGGATTGCCTCCGGATCGTGAGGTCGAATTCGGTATAGATCTGTTACCCGGAACGGCGCCAGTGTCTATAGCTCCGTATAGGATGGCACCGAAGGAATTGATGGAATTGAAGGCTCAGATTCAAGAGTTGTTGGATCGAGGTTTCATTCGACCAAGTGTTTCACCTTGGGGAGTGCCGGTACTTTTTGTCAAGAAGAAGGATGGTGCGATGCGGATGTGTATAGACTACCGCCAGTTGAATAAGCTGACGATCAAAAACAAGTATCCTTTGCCGAGGATAGATGACTTGTTTGATTAGCTTAAAGGGGTTACGGTTTTCTCTAAGATTGATTTAAGGTCTGGATATCATCAGCTGAAGGTGAAAGAGGCTGATATCCATAAGACGGCATTTCGTACTCGGTATGGACACTACGAGTTTCTGGTAATGCCGTTTGGATTGACTAACGCACCGGCAGCATTCATGGACATGATGAATAGGGTATTTCAGCAGTTGTTGGACCAGTTTGTTGTGGTTTTTATAGACGATATTTTGGTGTATTCGAAGTCAGAGGAGGAGCATGATGCGCATTTGCGAATGGTGTTGCAGATTTTGAGGGAAAAGCAGCTGTATGCGAAATTTAGTAAGTGCGAATTCTGGCTTAAGGAGGTGACTTTCTTGGGTCACGTTGTTTCAGCCAAAGGGATTAGAATGGATCCTCGGAAGATTGAGGCAGTGTTGGATTGGAAGCCGTCTAAGTCTGTGGTTGAGATTCGGAGTTTTCTAGGTCTGGCGGGGTATTACCGAAGATTTGTGGAAGGATTTTCTTTGATTGCTGCACCGATGACCAAGTTGTTGAGGAAAGGAGTTCCATTTGTGTGGACCAAGGAGCAACAAGAAAGTTTCGACAAATTGAAGAGAATTCTGACTAAAGCTCCGGTTTTGATTCAACCTGAGGCAGGCAAGGAATTCACGGTTTATTGCGATGCATCACATATTGGTTTGGGATGTGTGCTGATGCAAGAAGGGAAGGTAGTGGCTTATGCATCTCGGCAGTTGAGACCACATGAGGCTAATTATCCGACTCATGACTTGGAGTTAGCGGCAGTAGTCTTCGCTTTGAAGATATGGAGGCACTACGTGTACGGAGAGAAGTCGATAGTCTATACGGATCACAAGAGTCTTAAGTATCTTTTGACTCAGAAGGATTTGAATTTGAGACAGCGTAGATGGATTGAGCTGTTGAAGGACTACGACTGTTCGATCGAGTATCATCCTGGTAAGGCTAACGTGGTGGCAGACGCGTTGAGCCGTAAGGTTGTATCGAATTTAAGATCAATGTTTGCTCGACTTAGTTTGTTCGACGATGGGAGTCTTTTGGCAGAATTGCAAGTCAAGCCGACTTGGTTAGATCAGATTAAGGAGAAGCAGTTAGAGGATGATGGTTTGAATGATCGGAGGTTTCAAGTTCAGAATGGTAGATTAGAGGATTTTAGTCTGTCCAGTGATGGAGTTTTGTGCTTTAAAGGGAGAGCTTGTATGCCGAAGGATGTGGAGTTGAGACAAAGGATTCTTCGGGACGCACATAGTAGCCCATATGCTATGCATCCCAGAGGTAGCAAGATGTATCGAGATTTGAGAGAGCAGTTTTGGTGGCCAGGTCTGAAGCGGGAAGTAACTGAGTTCGTGGGTAAGTGTCTGACGTGTCAACAAGTTAAGGCTGAACATCAGTTGCCATCTGGTTTACTTCAGCCGGTGAAGATTCCTCAGTGGAAGTGGTAGAGGATCACTATGGACTTTGTCAGTGGATTACCTCTTACGCCTAGCAAGAAGAATTCAGTTTGGGTGATTGTGGATCGACTAACTAAGTCAGCGTATTTCATACCTGTAAGGGTAGATTATTCGCTTCAGAGGCTAGCAAAGTTATATGTAGCCGAGATAGTAAGATTGCATGGTGTGCCAGTATCGATTATCTCGGATAGGGATCCGAGGTTTACATCAAGGTTTTGGAGAGCTTTGCATCAAGCTTGGGAACGAGATTGGACTTCAGCACAACTTTTCATCCGCAGTCCGACGGATAATCGGAGAGAGTGATTCAGATCTTAGAAGATATGCTCAGAGGTTGCGTTCTGGATTTCAGTGGCAGTTGGGAGGAGTATCTACCGTTGGCAGAATTCGCTTATAAGAATAGTTATCAAGCGAGTATCCAAATGGCTCCATATGAAGCACTGTATGGACGGAAGTGTCGTACTCCTACGTGTTGGACGGAGTTGGGTGAACGTCAGGTTTTGGGTCCAGAATTGGTGACTGAAACTGAGGACAAAGTTAAGGTAATTCGGGCTCGTCTCAAGGAAGCGTCGGATAGGCAGAAGTCTTACGCCGATCTCAAGCGCAAGGAAATGGAATACGAAGTAGGAGATAAAGTCTTTCTGAAGGTGTCGCCTTGGAAAAAGGTGTTGCGTTTTGGGCAAAAAGGGAAGTTAAGCCCAAGGTTCATCGGCCCGTATACTGTGTTGAAGCGAGTAGGACCGGTAGCTTATCAGCTCGAGCTGCCTGTAGAGTTGAGTCAGATTCATGATGTCTTCCATGTGTCGATGCTTAGACGGTATCGGTCGGATCCATCGCACGTCGTGCCAGTGGCAGAGATTGAGGTTAACTCAGACCTATCATTCGAGGAGGAACCAGTTCAGATCTTAGATCGTGATGTCAAGGTTTTGCGTAGGAAAGCAGTACCCTTGGTGAAAGTGCTATGGCGAAACCATGGTATGGAGGAAGCGACGTGGGAACCCGAGGATGTAATTCGGCAGCAATACCCCCATCTCTTCTGATCAGGTAATTTCGAGGTCGAAATTATTTTTAAGGGGGGTAGAACTGTAACATCCTGAAATAGGGGTTATTCGTAATTGAATTATTTTGCTTGTGTTTGAATTTCTGTGATATTATTTGCGGAATTATAAGACTTAATTAGGGGTCTTGAGTAAGCTCGGCTTAGTAGAATAATTTTTAGTATGGTTTATTTAATGAAGTAGGATTAAGTGAGCTTGACACTTAAGTTAATTAAGTGTTCATTTAAAGCATAAGAGGAGTAAGTGGTTAAGTGGTTAAGGAGCTTGAAAGGTGGCTTGAGGTTAGTGGTTCGAGTAGCATGTTTAGCATTTTTAAAAGATTATTTTTGTATGTTAGCTTTAATGGCCGGTCAACCTATGATAATGATAGGTTGGACTTTCATTTTGGTAAGTTGAATTTATTCTAAAGGAAAGCATGAAATAAGGGATAAGATTCCTAAGGTTATGGTAGGATATCTTGAAGTTATGGTAAATTGAGGGGACAAAAGGCTTGGTTTGTGGAAAGTGTTTTGGAAACTAATTCATGGCCAATTGACCATGAACTTGGACGGCAATTTGGACTAAAGGGGGAGCCGAAATTTTGTGTTAGTTTGGCTAGGATTGAAGTCTTTTCTTTTTGGTTATTCCTTGCATTTGGTGCAAAAGTTTGCAAAACATTTTCTCTCAAAACTCTTTTCTTTTTGGCCGAATTTTACCATTTGCTAAGCCTAATACTTTTTGACCATTTGGTCATTTTATGCTCAATTTCTATTTTCTCCATCTCATTCTCTCAAAACCGAAACCTTCATCAACCTCTTGTTCTTCTATTTGTTTTGCTTAGACATCAAAAACCTCCTATACACTTTTCTTTGCCGAAACTCTATTTCTTTTCCTATTCTTTTCTTTTTGTCCTATAGCCGAATATACCTCTTTGTTGTGCCGAAAATCTTCTTCTCCTATCTTGATCAACTTTGGCCGAATATTGAAAGTAGCATAGATTTCCTCGGGACTTCTTTAGCAATCGGTTTTGGTAAGGTGGTAAGGATTTATTTCAAAGGATTATTCTTTTAAGTTTTCGTTTAAATCGAAGGCTAATAACCTTAATGATGATGGTTGATTGTAGGGAAGTGAGGCCGATTCATTTAGGAGTGTGTTGGTTTGTGTTCGAAGGCTTTTGGGTAAGATTTTGGGTTCATAAGGAACCCTTCTCAATTATTTTGGTTTGGCCGAATAGGCCATGGCACTAATGTTCATTTTTGGCCGAATATAGGGGCAAGAATACTTGTGTGGCCGATTTGTTTATTCAGGATTTAGAACTCTTGTTGGTATCAGGTGTGTGCATACACATCTTATAACTTTTTAATATGCTAAGTGTTATAATATGCCTAATCCGTTTGTGTAGACATGGATGTAATACCATCATGGTATTAACAAAGACTCGGGTAAGTCTTTATTGCTTTGAGATTATTATTTGATGCTTTTGGGAAGCATGACACATTTGGTATGTGTATTATTGGATATATGACAATGATAAATTTATTAATGTTGTTAAAATAAACCTTTTTGCATGATTTCAGTAAATATACATAATTGTTTGATATGGGCTGATGAGTGGAGGGGGCAGTGATATTCGTGTCGACGGACACCAGTGTTTTGGTAACACATTGTGACTACGGTCACCAGAGGTTTGGTACCTCCAGAGGTTTGGCACCTCATAGCGACTTGTCCCTGTGGTTGATACCACCGTGGGTTGGCCACACTTTGAGATATGGGATTGTCTGCCAGTGATTTGGTATCACACGATGGGTTGGCCCCATCATTCGATTTGTGTCTTCGGACACCAGAGATTTGGTATCTCCAGTGATTTGGTATCACATCTGTGACTATATATGTCACTAGTGTTTTGGTAACACAAATGTGTCTTTGGACACCAGTGGTTTGGTACCACACGGGGTAGAAAAAGGCGTTTGGATGGTTAGGTTGGGTGCATTTTAAACTTATGCATGTTAATTGGTTATGATTTGTGTATGTTATTGCACTAAATCGGGGAAGGGTTACACATTGAGTCTTGGTGACTCACCTTCTCCTTTAATTTTTCAGGTGACTCGTAGATCGCGGGTGAGGAGCCGGATGGACTCAAGGTGGCCATGCAGTGGAGACTTTTTAATAAATGAATTTTGGATTTTATCTATTTTTCTTTTGGGTTTATGTTGCTTATTTGTAATAAGGCCTCCTAGTATTATTTTATTATTACTGCGTGTTTGAATGTTTGGTTTAAACTATTTGGTGATGTTAAAATGGATGCACATGTTTTCTCAAATTTAAACGCAAAATGTTTTAAAGTACCATCGGGTACCTCTGAAATTTTTAAACAACTTGACTCAACAAATATTTTTAAGTGAGGTTTTTAACAAATAAAATTTCAATTGAAAGGCAATTCGACTAATTTCAAAATCGGTTTTAAAATGGTTTTCAAAATATTTTCTCTGTAGCAAACCAATTCGGTCATATTGTTTGGGCCGGGTTTGGGGTGTTACATATGTACTTTTGTCGATTTGCCCCTAAGAATCATAGTACATAATCGGTCAATACTTAATAACCAAAATGGCCTATGGCCGAATATTAGCACTTACTTACCTAGCTTACTTAAATCCCGAAACCTGCACTTGTCTTATAGAATTGTCGAGATCCCTACATATATCACATGTTAGAATCGGCCTAAACACAAATCTATGGACAATGGCCCCTTGGCCAAATATTACTAATTGCTTACCTTAATATCTGCAAATCCCGAAAGACTCCTTTTAATGCTCCCAACGTTTGTTTAGAGAGACTACAAGAAAGTAGTCGACGGCACCTTCCTTGATGATTCGGCTTTTGAGACCACAAGAGAAGAAAAGAAAAAGAGATGTTGATGAGGCTCACTAGAGATTCGGCTTATGCTCTAAATGATGACTACACATTTGGCTATGGCTCTCAAAAGAAGATGGGGTATTCGGCTATTCAAGAAATAAAAAGAAAGGATTTGGGGTTGAAAGAAAATAAAAAGAAGAGAAGAAGAGTAGGGGAATTTCGGCACTAAGGAAATTAAAGAAGAAAAAGAATATCAAAGATGATTACTCCCCTTTATAAAGAATTCGGCTACTATATCCTTGCTCTTATCAAACTCTTTGATAATCTCCTCTATTATCACCTTAACAAATAAAATAAAATCCATCACACTATCCCTTATCAAATTCCTATTTCAACTCTTTATCACTCAAATAAAATAAATTAATCCCAACATTATCTCTATATCACCTAATCAAAATAAATAAAAATAAAACAACCATTTATCTCCTCATTTATCTATCATCTACCCATAAATAAAATAAATCACATAATTATCTCTTATATCTACCAACTTAAAATAAATAAAATAAAATTACCTTTATCCTACTCTTAGCCGAATTTTAAAGGGATAAATGAGCTTAATCCTTATCCAATTAGAAGTCCAATTGCCGTCCAACCTCCCCCTTCCCTGCCTTGGCGCAAAAGCAAAATAAAGCACCAAAATATTGCTTCCCACGCGACTCAAACTCCAGACCTGCACCAAGCTTATGGCGTCATTCCCAGGCCTTAAGTGGCGCCTTGCAGCCACTTTACCAGGCGGGTTCTTATGCCATTACTCCACCACTTATTCTTTTAAGGCCTCTTCCCTAGCTCCCCCTTGTCTTAACGCCAAAAGCAAAATAAAACATGCCTATTGCTGCCAACAAGGCTCGAACATGAGACCTGGAGCCCTTTTGACACAAGCTGCAGGCAACGTCCAAGCCACTTTGCCAAGGCGCTGTTTGTGACATGATTCACCCAGAATTTCTTTTAAAACCTCTTTCGCCAGGCGCCTTCTTGACGCAAAAATAAATGCTCCTTCCTGCTTCCTTCGCAACTCGAACCAAGGCCCTTATCCCCACTGCACATGGCGTCCATTGCCACTTTACTACATGATTCCTTGTGGCATTAATTCCCTAAAATTTCCTTTAAAGCCTCCTTAGCCCAGTTCCCCTTTTTGACGCAAAAATAAAAGTCTCCAATGCTTCCCACGTTGCTCGAACCTCTTCCCCCTGAAACTCCCTTGACGCAAACTCCCCAGCACTCCAGGTGGCGTCCCTTGCCACTTTGCTGCTAGCTCTTTTGTGCCATAAACTCCCCACAATTTCTCTTAAAGACCTCTTTCACCTAACTCCTTTTTTTGACTTAAAATCCACCATTTTCCCAAAGCTTCCACCTTCATCCTAGAGTTCTAAAAACTCTTAAAACATCACCAAACACACCTAAAGCCTACTAACACTTGAGTTATGCTCCAAACGCACAACCCCTAATCCAGGATATTACAAAGACATTTCGAGCATCGACCTCAGCATCCAATCTACAATCCTGGTCTTAATAATGTTTGTTGCTTCCAACTTTATTTTGTATTTGGAATGTACCTAATAGGTTAGGTTTTGTGATAGTTTGAATGATGATATAATCAAATGTTGTATTTTATATTCTAGTAGTAATATATATATGGTTGATATGCATATGTATAAAAGTAGATGTAAATTATAATTCCCATAGATTGATAAATATGTGAGATATGTTATGGCACCTTAATTGAAATGTTTATATGACCCTAATAGATGGTTGATTTGTTCTATATTATTATATTCATAGATAAATAAAACCTAGATTTACTTTGATATGTTTAAGGCATGTATTATTGTTTAATTTTATCATATAATTAGTATATTTTAAATGTGAATTGATCGTAGTTGCTCCGACAACGAATGTGACACATTGTAGCTCGGGTCCATCAATTGGTGCCACAACTTTAACTTATAATTGAACAACCTATGACGTCTCAATTATGTGACAAGTAAATTCATGTCATTTTGGATAACCAATCTCAAAAACTCATTTAACTCATTCAATTCAAGAGTAATATGTTCACATACATGATCAAAGGCATTATACTTCATTCAATATTCATTCATTTGTAGGACTAAAAACCTAGCCATTTTGAGCTTGAAATTTTGTCAATTCTATTTGGCTATTAAGGTATGATTTTTGACTCAGTTTTTAATGATTTTTATGTTTTTGTGATCGTTGCATCTAGTACTAGCTAGCCCAGGGACTATTTTGCAAAATTGTTAAAGATTTTGAATGTTTCCATTGATGAATAAGCTTGTATTTTGAAGTTTCTTGATAGATTATGAATGTTGATTGAGAGTTATACAAGTTTTGTTAAGTAATTTTTAGTGAAAATGCAAAATAGGGATTAAATTGAGAAATCTAAAAAATGTGTGATTAAAATGTGAAATAAATGAAAAATATGGGCTGCTAGGGTCATATTGGTAATTCAGCTAGCATGGGTATATTTGGAATTTCACTAATTTGTGATTTTGTGTAATAAAGATTAAATTGTGAAAATGTGAAAGTTTAGGGGCAAAAGTGTAAATATGCCTTAATGAGTGTTTTGGATTAAATTGAATGAATAGATTATTAAATAAGTTAATTTTGAATATATTTAGATCAAGAAAAGCAAAATACAGGCTTGGATCGAGGAAAAGATAAAGTTATTGACAAATCGACTCGATTCACCGTTTTAACATTTGCGGTAAGTTCGTATTTTATAACTTCGATTCAAATGTATTTTATATGCTTTGATATGGCATGAATTGCGATTATGCATTTACGGACAAGTTTGAAAATGATTCAATGAAGATTCGATAGTTGGAATCCCGGTTGAACCTTAGAATAGTTTAGGATGCTCATGACATGTCATTAGGTATACTTGAGTTGGCTTCGGGCCATGATATCAGAATTTCAAATAAGTTACCTTGATTTGGCTTCGGGCCATGGTATAGGTACTTATCAAGTGAGTCCTTAAGTATCCGACTTCTATTCCAAATGGTTCAACGTGTAAATGAAGAAAGTGGTCGAGTATGAGATTGGTACGATATGGTACATGTACGTACGGTAATGAATTAAGTATTGAAACTATTGAATCGATTAGTTCCTTGGTAAGTTATGTGAATGATCATTTGATAGCCTTGAGATTAATAGAATTGTTATAAATTGTTTTCTATTATTTGAATGATTTATGAATGGTGATATTAGTTCATTGTTAACATACGAGCTTACTAAGCTTTATAGCTTACTTTGTGTATTTTTCTTGTTTTATAGTGTTATCGAAGCTAGCTCGGACTCAGGGATCGTTAGAGATCGTTTCACACTACCACTTATCACTTGGTACCTTTGAATTTTGGTATTTTAAGTATATGACATGTATAGGGACTTTAAGTCATGTTAGTTATGTTTTGGTAATGACTTTGGCCAAATGAATTGGCTTGTAAATGTTTATATTTTGGTTTGTATAGATAGCCATGGGTGATGGCTTAATTTTGGTATATTTGGTATGTTTGAATCATATGCATATAAATATGCTTATGTCTTGTGTTTATTGAGTTGGTTGTGATGATTGATGATATTAGGTACTATGAATGGTAAATTGATGATTTCTGGATATAGGTATGCTTGAGAAATTAGGCCTAATAATGCATCTTTGATAATGGTCATTTTGATGAGTTAAGATTATAAGGATTGATATGAATTTAGATAGCATATTGTGGTACTTATGTGCCTTGAATTGGTTAGTATTGAAATGGTAAGATTAGGCTTGGCTAGGTTGCTTTGGATGGTATATTATGCTATGGTTTGGTGTCATTTGTATAGGTGAAGATGTGTACCAAATGGGGTGGAAAAATGGCTTGGTAAACAGCCTATTTTTGTCCACATGGGCAGAGACACAAGCGTGTGTCTCACCCATGTGTGACACATTGTCATGTTACATGGTCGTGTGTCCCCTGGTGTTGATATTGTAATGAAGTCAGTATGCTCCACACGGTCTCACACACGGGCGTGTGATCGGCCGTGTGGCACAAGTCAGTATACCCCTAATTGGCACACTGCCTAACACATGGGCGTGTGACTTAGCCAAGTTGCATAAGTCAGAATACCCTACAAGTTTTGCACGGCCTAGCAAACAGCCTGGCACACGGGCATGTGTGGCCACTTTGATAAACCGTAAAAGTAACATATTTTAGGCCTACATTTAGCATGCTTTTGGATGATTTAAGCCTTGATTTGTGTAATTTGGTGCTCTTAATCCTTTTTTTATATTTTATACCCAGGAGAGCACCAGATGATGAAAAGAACGAAAAATGGGCCCATAATAGAGTAAATGGGCCATACCACGAAATCCACATGGCCGTGCCTCATTCAACTACCACGAACACGGCCTGGCCATGACTTACACGGGCGTGTGCCATGGGCGTGTCCCTGTCGTGAGAAAGAAGAATTTCACTCGGATTAGGATACTTAGGGGCAACGAAACACATTCCGAAGCCTATATAAACACCCTAAGTGTAACCTAAAAAGGGGAACCTAGGACTTTAGTCAGGGGGCGTCCAGCTAGGCCAAAGAGGGCAGACTTGTGGAGATTTGCTCGAAGATAGCCAGTTGATTCATCTCAAGAAGCCAAAATTATACTCAAGACGGAGGATCTCTCCTTCAATTCCTTCAGGGGGTTTTAGGGATTTCTTATGTTTTGTTTTATCTTTTCTTTTGAGATGTATTATTTCATTATTATTATGAACTAAACCCTCAAATACCTGAGGGGGATGAAACCTAAGATGAATCTTGTTATCGTTTGCTGAACTATATGATAAAATATTTGACTTGTTCTTAATTATGTGTTCTTAATTCTTGTGTTGATATTTCCGGGATATTAATTCAAGTGTGATGTGCTTAGGTGGAGGAGTAAAAGTCCCTGCCTAAGAGTAGATCTAGCATAATTAAGCGGAGTTAATCACACGCCTAGAGATAGGGTTACGAGATTTTGCCGGATTAGGGTGAAATCTAATATGGGAGTCCATAGATCGAGTTAATGCAATTTTAGGGGTTTTAATTAGAAAGAGATTTCAATTAATCAACCTAGGGTTAGACGTTGGTCGCCTCGAGAGAGGGATTAATACACATTAGGGAATCTTACGGCTCAAGTCAAGTGAATAAATCGTCTGGTTCAGAGTTAGATAACAAGTAAAGTTTAGGTTGATTCTTTCTTGGGTGTCGTCTTAATCAATTGGTTTTTCCTAAAGTTATTTTCTCAATTCATTTTCTTTGTCTTAGATTCTTTAGTTTAGTAGATTAGTTAATTTAGATTACATAACAAATTCTCTTAATTCTTAGGCTAGATAATAAAAGAGAGTTAGTATTAGTAATTTTGGTTCCTTTTGGATTCGACATTTCGGTCTTGCCTAAACTATACTACTGTTCGATAGGTGCGCTTGCCTCAAATCGTTTTCATAGTTAGTTTCCAGGTTCGATCATCCTTTATATAAATTTTAAGACTCTGACACGCGATCAAGTTTTTGGCGCCATTGCTGGGGAGCTAAAATATTAAGAAAGCTTAATTTTTATTACTTTAGCCATTTTTTTATTGCAATCTATTTTTATTTTTATTTTTTTAATTTTTTGATAATTTCTTTCTTTTGTTCCTTTTAGGTACCTCTAGTTTATGACTAGAAGGAACCTGACAGGACCCCTACTTTACGACAGTGATATCGAAGGTACTGTTCGCAGAAATCGCAGAGAGATAAGGCGAAGCTTAAACTACATAGAAGAAGAGCAAGAAGCCGAGATTAATACTACCGAAGAGATGGCTAAAAACAATCTGCCACCTCCAGAGATGGCAGAACATCATGCTCCTCGAACTATGTATGATTATGCTAAACCTAGTTTAACAGGAACTGAATCAAGTATTGTTAGGCCTACTATTGCTGAAAATAATTTTGAATTGAAACCTAACACTATACAGATGATACAACAATTTGTTCAGTTTGATGGTTTGCAGGATGAGGATCCTAACACACATTTAGCGAATTTTCTAGAATTCTATGATACCTTCAAAATAAATGGTGTTTTTGATGATGCAATCCGTCTTCGGTTATTTCCCTTTTCTTTGAGGAATAAAGCCAAATGGTGGTTACATTCTCTTCCACGAGGATCAATCACTACATGGGACCAAATGACTGAGAAATTTTTATTAAAATATTTTCCTCCGGCCAAAACGGCCAAGTTAAGGAATGAATCTCTTCTTTTGTGCAGATGGATTTAGAAACACTTTATGACGCATGGGATAGATACAAGGATTTATTGAGAAAGTGTCCACACCATGGATTACCATTATGGCTACAGGTGCAGACCTTTTACAACGGTGTGAACTCCTAAACAAGGCAATTAATTGATTCAGCTACAGGCAGAACTCTGAATAACAAAACTCCTGAAGCAGCCTACGAGTTTATAGAAGAGATGTCACTGAATAACTATCAGTGGCAAGTTCCAAGGACAAGGCCAGCCAAAGTAGCCGGAGTTTTCAACCTCGATGCAGTAACCGTGTTATCAAATCAGGTAGAGTTGCTACATAAAAAAATTGATGGTTTATATGGTTCTTCGCAGGCACATCCAGTTATGCAGTGCGACGCAAGTGAAGGAGTGGCGAATCCTGAGTACCCATCCTACGAGCAGGGCATGGAGAGCGAGCAGATAAACTATATGGGTAACAATTTCCAATCTAACAATAACCCTTATAGTAACACTTATAATCCAGGTTAGAAGAACCACCCCAATTTCTCATGGGGCGGTCAAAGAAATCAAAGGCAACAACCATCCCAAAACTTCCAAAAACAGCCCTACCCACAGGAAAAGAAGCCGAATCTTGAAGAGATGCTAACAAATTTCATAGCAGCCTCAGAAACACGTTTCCAAAAAGTAGAAACAAAGCTTGAAGTATTGTCACAGGAGGTCAAGGATCAAACCGGGCAACTTGCTAAGCAGATTTCTGAGAGACCACAGGGAAGACTACTGAGCAACACCCAAACTAACCCAAGGGAGCAAGCTCAAGCCATAACAGCTCAAGATAGTAAAGGGTTAGACGAGCCTAATCTACAGCAAAAGAATGTGGTAGAAGAAGATATGGTTGAGGTCAATAACAAGTCAAAACCGGTAATCAAAGAGTACAAACCTCGCATACCATATCCGCAAGCTATAACGAAAGACGACACAGAGGAACAGTTCGGTAAGTTTCTTAAACTTTTAAAGAAATTACATATTAACTTACCGTTTCTTGAAGCTCTTTCACAGATGCCAGATTCCAGGAAATTTTTAAAGAAGCTATTGACAAATAAGCGGGAGATAGACGAGGAATCACACGTGGAACTGAACGCAGTGTGCTCAGCAATGTTGCAAAATAAACCACCACAGAAATTAAAAGATCCAGGGAGTTTTACAATTCCATGCTTAATAGGTAGTTTAACTATTGATAATGGGTTAGCTGATTTAGGGGCAAGCATAAATGTCATGCCTTATAAAATGTTTAAACAACTAGGTCTAGGGAAACCCAAACAAACTAGGATGAGCATTCAATTAGCTGATAAAACTATTAGAGTTCCTAGGGGTATAATTGATGATGTACTTGTGAAGATTAATAAATTCGTATTCCCGGTAGACTTTTTTGTTTTAGACATGGATGAGGACAACACGATCCCCCTAATTTTAGGAAAACCATTTTTAGCAACTGCCAGAACTAAAATTGATGTCAACGCAGGTGAACTCATACTCTGTGTAGGTGAGGAGACAGTCACTTTTCAAGCCCTTGATTCAGCTAGAACATCAAATAATCAAGGTGAGAAAGTAAATTCTATTGATAACCATTCGGTTAACCTTTCTTCTCAAGAAACACCATAAAAGAACACAACTGAATCCGATCCTAGACCTCGTGCCAACAAGGAAATAACTCATGAGGAACAAGGGATTCAGATCGATGAGCTAGAAAAGGGGAAGACGCATCTTAAAAAAGAATTAGGGGTACACGAAGTAGAACCGAAGCCACTTCATGAGACAGACAGGTTCAAAATAGGATATCAAGTACTACTACACAAAGCAGACCCACGAATATCTCCTTCTGATCCTAACACAAGCAAGGAAATCCCTTTCAAGGTAATCGATGTTTTTTCGTACGGAACAGTCGAGGTAAGTAACCCTATGTTCGGTACTTTAAAAATAATTGCCACATGTCTTAAATTCTATCATGATAACAGAACTACTATCACGAGGAAGGACTTCCAACTCCTCAAACCACCATGAATATAAAAATAAGAGGAAAGTCTAGCTTAAGACTATAAATTAGCGCTTCTCGGGAGGCAACCCGAGTACTAACCCCATTAGCTTCTGTATTTTTCATCTTATTTATTTTATTTTATTCTCTCTTTATAACACCTAACTATAAACTAACCAAAAGTACAGAATTTCAAGCCCCACGGCCTTGCACACGGCCGTGGCCGTAGCCGTGTGGACCTCACGAAATCTCTGTACTGACATGGTAGAAATGGTACGAGTTAGAATAAATAAAATCTTTGAGTCACGGACTCCAACCACCACACCACGGGCACCTACAAAACCCCAAGGCCGTGCGATGCGGCCGTGGTCGACACTGTTAGATTACACATGGGCATGGCGACCTGAGCATGGGCGTGGGAGAAACGAACGAAGCCCACCACGGCCATGCGATGCGGCCGTGTGAGATGCCACGCCACGATACACGAGCGTGTGAATGTACCTAACTTGAAAAGTTTATTTAAATCACCCACCCCTCCCTCTTCTCACCCATTCAGCCCATTTAGTTTTCCTTTTCCTTCTCAACCCTCTCCCTACTTTTTCTCTCCAATATTTCACTAACTATCGAGCCACACCATAACTATGTCGAAGAAGCGGAAGGATCCAAGCACAGTCTCCCTCCGGGGGATCGATCTACATTAGTTCATGCCGGCCGCTTCATAACTCGACAAGCCAAGAGTCTTTGAGACCATTTAACTTTTAATTTAATTTTCTCTTCTCCTTTATTTTCCTTTTCTTTACTTTTCTTTTACTTAATTTAGTTTATTTTATTTTAGTTTCTTAGTTTCAGGTTCTTCAGGCTGCTAGTGAATCACACCGAAACCACGACCACCGCCTCAACGCAGCCTTAGAAATAACACCCACCTCCTTTATTTTCCTTCTCTTTGACTCTCTTGTGCTTAATTTAGTTTATTTTATCTTAGTTTATTAATCGTAGTTTCTTCAGGTTGCTTGGGAATCACGCCACTTCCTCCACCACCAGCACCACGACAGCCTTAGAAATCACACCCACCTCGCGAACCATCCAACAATAAGGACTCCTCAGTCCATTCATCTTTACTTTTAATGTTATTTTACTTTCTGTTTTCTGTCCCTTTAGCTTTCTTGTCCTAAAATACATAATTAGTTTATTTTAAATGTGTCTTAATAATTCCTGGCTAATTCTTCACGAGCTCCCCAATTTCCTCATCTAACGCAGAGCTCGTTAGTAACCACCACACCAAAAGACGACACCTCCAACGTATTTTTCACATCCTCCAAGGATTTCATCCACAATTCAGGAAGTTTCACTTCTCTCCCTCTCTTTTGGTTATCTTACTAAATTGCTATTATCTATCTTTGTACATTGCGGGCAATGTACAACTTAAGTGTGGGGGGGTTAACTATAGCATTATTTGAAAATCCCTGAATTATGCTTTGTTCTAAAGTAAGTTTCTCATATTATGATTAGAATGAAATTTCCCTGATTTATGATTTTTTTAATATGTTTTGGATTAAGTCATTGATAATTGTGCATTGATGATTAAATTTGAAGAATATTAGAGAATCAAGCATGATAAGTCTATTTTTCAGAATAAAAAAAAATTAGGTTGTCTACCTGAATCTGAATGTTACCTTGAAGTTTGAAATTTACGAGGTTGACATCAAAAACCCATAATTTTTGTGAGATCTTGAGCCTTATAGAGCATACATTCTTTCGTGCTTACTTTATTGAATATGAGTGTGTAAACATTGATCTGTTATTCTAGAACTTGCTTCGATTATACATGTCAAGACCACACCCTTGATTTGATATACAGAGATGATAAAGGCACCTAGGTTTTAACCCACTCTCTCCACTAAAAAGCCGACCTCCACAATTAACCCCTAGTGAACCCCGTTTAATCCTAACGACCTTTTATTGACTTACCCACTAATATTAACCCAAAACCCTTTGTATTTGTTATCACCATCCTTTTTGACTACCCTTATGTCGAGATTTGATTTGAGCAGTTGCCTAACTATTTTTATCTATTTCGATTACATTTGACTTGTTCTTAAAAAAAATCAAAGTATATTTATTATTAGTTATGCGATTAGAGGAGCTTATACGTTAAAATCCAATTGTTGAAGAAAAAGCTCATATCAGAATACTATTAGTAGTAAAAGCTTATTGTTAGTTCGTGTTTCCAGTTAGGTGATTTGTCAATTCAATCTCGATTCTAACCTTCTAATTCAGCCTTTGTCCACACCTTTAACCCAAGCCCCATTACAACCCTGTTAAAGACCTTTTGATCTGTGTGTCATCTCATTATACAGTGGTGGAGATTTGATTTTCAGGCAAGCCTATGGGATTAACTTTTCATGTTCGACTTTTGAGTGCTTAATTCTGAACCTTAAACACTTCGAGTTTGAGTGAATATTTAGTGAGGATGTCGACTCTTGTCGATTTTGAATCAGATGTAATTATTTAGGTAAGGGTAAACACCTAATGTTTTCAGAGCTATAAATGTATGGCTTTGATTGTTTGAATCTTTAGGACCCTTTGAATTGAATTATCCATGTATGAATTATCTTTGAATTATGATGATGCATTGTTGATGAATATTATGAGTCAAGGAAGTTTGTTTTAATTATGAGTTAAGAATTTTGCTTGAAGACAAGCAAAAGCTTAAGTGTGGGGGTATTTGATAAACCGTAAAAATAACATATTTTAGGCCCACATTTAGCATGCTTTTGGATGATTTAAGCCTTGATTTGTGTAATTTGGTGCTCTTAATCCTTTATTTTCATGTTTTATACCCAAGAGAGCACCGGATGATGAAAAGAACGAAAAACGGGCCCAAAATAGAGTAAATGGGCCATATCACGAAATCCATACGGCTTGGGCCCATCCACACGGCCATGCCTCATTCAACAGCCTCAGACACGGCCTGGCACGACTTACACGGGCGTGTGCCATGGGCGTGTCCCTGTCGTGAGAAAGAAGAATTTCACTCGGATTAGGATACTTAGGGGCAAAGAAACACATTCTGAAGCCATATAAACACCCTAAGTGTAACCTAAAAAGGGGAACCCAGGACTTTAATCAGGGGGCGTCCAGCTAGGCCAATGAGGGCAGACTTGTGGAGATTTGCTCGAAGATAGCCAGTTGATTCATCTTAAGAAGCCGGAATTATACTCAAGACAGAGGATCTCTCCTTCAATTCCTTCAGGGGGTTTTAGGGATTTCTTATATTTTGTTTTATCTTTTCTTTTGAGATGTACTATTTCATTATTATTATGAACTAAACCCTCAGATACCTGAGGGGGATGAAACCTAAGATGAATCTTGTTATCGTTTGCTAAACTATATGATAAATATTTGACTTGTTCTTAATTATGTGTTCTTAATTCTTGTGTTGATATTTTCGGGATATTAATTCAAGTGTGATGTGCTTAGGTGGAGGAGCAAAAGTCCCTGCCTAAGAGTAGATCTAGCATTATTAAGCGGAGTTGATTGCACGCCTAGAGATAGGGTGACGAGATTTTTCTGAATTAGGGTGAAACCTAATACGGGAGTCTATAGATCGAGTTAATGCAATTCTAGGGGTTTTAATTAGAAAGAGATTTCAATTAATCAACCTAGGGTTAGACGTTGGTCACCTCGAGAGAGGGATTAATACACGTTAGGGAATCTTACGGATCAAGTGAAATGAATATATCGTCTGGTTCAGAGTTAGATAACAAGTGAAATTTAGGTGGATTCTTCCTTGGGTGACGTCTTAATCAATTGGTTTTTCCTAAAGTTATTTTCTTAATTCATCTTCTTTGTCTTAGATGCTTTAGTTTAGTAGATTAGTTAATTTAGATTACATAACAAATTCCCTTAATTCTTAGGCTAGATAATAAAAAGAGAGTTAGTATTAGTACTTTTGGTTCCTTTGGGGTTCGACATTCCGGTCTTGCCTAAACTATACTACTGTTCTATAGGTGCACTTGCCTCAAATCGTTGTCATAGTTAGTTTCCAGGTTCGATCATCCTTTATATAAATTTTAAGACTCTGACACGCAATCACACTTCGAAAGGCACACGGGCTAGACACTCGGGCGTGCGGATGGCCGTGTGACCCAAGTCAATAACCTCAGTTGTTTAGACATGAGGTAGGACACGGGCTGGGACACAGCTATGTGCTTCCATTTTGAATGTTCACACTACCTGTGACACGGACGTGTCTGGTGGCCGTGTGAAACACACGGCCTAATCACATAGGCATGTGTCCCCTGTTTTGGAGAAAAAATTGCTAAGTGTTAAAAAATTTTTAAAGTTTCCGGTTTAGTCCCGAACCACTCCTAATGCATGTTTAAGGCCTCGTAGGCTCGTTTAAGGGACACTATGATTGATTATGATTGGATTGTATTTGAATGGATAAATTGTATATGAAATGTATGTTTAAAAGTGTTGAAAGTCTAATAATTCTCTGTAACCCTATTCAGGCGTCGAATACGGGTGAGGGGTGTTACAATTATTAGTATCAGAGCTATGATTTAGTCGATTATAGGACTAACGTAATGTGTCTGAGAGTCTAGCTATACATGCCATATATAAATTGTGATAGTGTGATGACTCCTGACATTAGAAAATGTGTTTTTATATAGAAAATTGATCCCAATCGGGCGATAGCTGATGAGGTTGAAAGTAATACGCCTGCTCCCGTGCAAGCGATAGCGTCGTCTGATTCTAGACCTGTGGCGGGTAGCCAGGGAGGAGAGTCTAAAGAAGCTTTCTTCCAAATGATGAACGAGTGGTTCACTCAATACATTCGTACATACCCGATTGCTCAACAACCTCCACCCCTCCTAATCCCCAACCAGTTCCTATAACTCCTCAAAGAGTCGAGCTTTTAAGATTGAATAAGCCTCCAGTTGATAATATCCGTAAACACGGGGCTGAAGAGTTCAAAGCTAATATTGATGATGACCCTGAGAGAGTCGAGTTTTGGCTTGAAAATACAATCCGAGTGTTTGATGAACTTTCTTGTACATCGGCTAAATGCTTAAAGTATGTTATTTCCCTTTTGAGAGACTTTGCGTACCAGTGGTGGAATGCGTTAGTATCAGTGGTTCTGAGAGAGAGAGAGAGTCACCTGGGAGTTCTTTCAGACCGAGTTCCGGAAGAAATACATCAGTCAACAGTTTTTGGATTAAAAGCATAAAGAGTTTTTAGAATTGAAACAAGGCCGCATAACTATAACCGGATATGAAAGAGAATTCGTACGGTTAAGTAAATATGCTTGAGAGTATGTTTCTACCTAAAAGATGATGTACAAGTGGTTTATTGATGGCCTGAACGAAGACATTAAACTTCTGGTTGGGATTTTAGATTTAAAAGAATTTGTAGAGTTAGTTGACCGGGTTTGCAAAGCTGGAGACTTTAGCCGGAAAAGAAGAAAGATGAATAAACCTTCTCATTCTTCATTAGAGAAATTTCGAGATTCGTATAGTAGATCTATGATCGTCGAAATCAGAGCTTTAAAATTTATAATGAGAATGATCGAACCTGGAAACTAACTCTGACAACGATTTTAAGGCAAGCGCACCTATCGAACAGTAGTATAGTTTAGGCAAGACCGGAATATCGAATCCCAAAGGAACCAAAAGTACTAATACTAACTCTCTTTCTATTATCTAGCCTAAAATAAGTGAAGTTGTTGTTTAATCAAATATTATCTAATTACTAAGCTAAACACGCAAAGACAAAAAGAGTGAATTGGGGAAATACTGTTGGAAAAACTCAGTTGATTAAGATGATACCCTTAGGAAGAATCCACCTAGACTTCACTTGTTATCTAACTTTGAACCAGACGATTTATTCACTTGACTTGATATGTAAGATTCCCTAAGTTATATTAAACCCTCTCTCGAGGTGAATAACGTCTAACCCTAGGTTGATTAATTGAAATCTCTTTCTAATTAAAACCCCTAGAATCGCATTAACTCGATGTATGGACTCCCATATTAGGTTTCACCCTAATCTGGCAAAATCTCGTCACCCTATCTTTAGGCGCGCGATCAACTCTGCTTAATTATGCTAGATCTACTATTAGGCAGGGACTTTTGCTCCTCCACCTAAGCACATCATACCTGAATCAATATCCGGAAATATCAACACAAGAATTAAGAACACATAATTAAGAACAAGTCAAATATTTATCATATAGTTTAGCAAATGATAACAAGATTCGTCTTAGGTTTTATCCTCTTCAAGTATCTGAGGGGTTTAGTTCATAATAATAAAAGAGAACATCTCAAAAGAAAAGATAAAACAAAACATAAGAAATCCCTAAAACCCCCTGAAGGATTTGAAGGAGAGATCCGCCGTCTTGAGTAGAATTTCAGCTTCTTGAGATGAATCAACTAGCTATCCTCGAGTGATTCCTCCACAATCTGACCTTTCTAGCTCAGCTCCTTGGCCTAGCTAACCGCCCTCTTTCAGGTTATACTTACGGGGTTTATATAGGCTTTTGAAATATGTTTCTTTGCCCCTAAGTATCCAAATCTGAATGAAATTGCTCTTTACTACGACAGGGATACGGCCATGGCACACGCCTGTGTAAGTCGTGGCCAGGCTGTGTTCAATCCTGTTGAATGAGGCTCAGCCGTGTGAATCAAGATCAGGCCGTGTTCTAGTAGATTGACGTGGCACGGCCGTGTGGTCTTGGGCCCAGGCCGTGTGGATTTCGTGATATGGCCCATTTACTCTGTTTTGGGCTTGTTTTCCATTCTTTTCATCTCGGGTGCTTTCCTGGGTATAAAACATGAAAACAAAGGATTAAGAGCACCTTTTTACATAAATCGAGGCTTAATTCATCCAAAACCATACTAAATGTGGGCATAAAATATGTTACTTTTACGGTTTCTCAAAGACCCCCACACTTAAGCTTTTGCTTGTCCTCAAGCAAAATTCTCAACTTACAATTAAAACGAACTTTCCATAATTCATAATTCCTATCGACAATGTCTCATCATAATTCATAGATAATTTATACATGGATAATTTAACTCAAAGAGTCCTAAAGATTCAAACAATCAAAGTCCTACATTTGTAGCACAAAAACGTAGGTGTCTCCCCTTATCTAAATAATTACCTTTAATTCAAAACCGACAAGGACTGACATCTTCATAAAAGATTCACTCAAATCACTCGAAGTGTTTAAGGTTCAAAATTAAGCACTCAAAAGTCGAACCTGAAAAGTTAATCCCATAGGCTTGCCTGAAAATCAAATCTCCACCACTGTAAAATGAGATGATAAACAGATCAAAAGGTCTTTAACAGGGTTGTAATGGGGCTGGGGTTAAAGGTGTGGAAAAAGGCTGAATTAGGAGGTTAGAATCGAGATTGAATTGATAATTTACCTACCTAGGAATACGAGACGATAATATCAACTGAAACGTAATAACCTTAATACTACGAGCTTTTCTTTTGATAATTAGACTTTAACTGTGTAAGCTCACTTTTCATAATACTAATACTGAATATACTTCGATTTTTTTTAATTACAAGTCAAATTACAAGATAAATTCATATACTGAAATAAAATAACTAGAAATCTTGATCAAATCAAATCTCGATATAAGGATAGTTAAAAAGAATGGTGGTAACAAATACAAAAGGGTTTTGGGTTAATATTAGCTGGTGAGTCAATAAAAAGGGTTGTTAGGATCAACGGGGTTCACTAGGGGTTAATTGTGAAGGTAAGCTTTTTATGGATTAAGTGGGTTAAATCCTAAGTGCCTTAATCATCTGTGTATATCAAATCAAAGGTGTGGTCTCGATATGTATGAACGAGGCAAGTTCTAGAATAATAATTCAAAGTTGACACACTCATAATCAATAAAGTGAGCATGAAAAAGAATATATGCTCTAATAGGCTCAAAATCTCACAAAAATTATGGGTGTTTTGACATCAACCTTGTAAATTTCAAACTTCAAGATAATATTCAGATTCAGCTCAACAACCTAGCAAAAATTTTAATTCTGAAAAATAGACTTATCATGCTTGATTCTCTAGTATCTTAAAACTTCAAGCATCAATGCATAATTGACTATGACTTACTCAAAAACATGTCAATAAAAATCATAAATGATCAGAAATTTTATCCTAATTAGTAATATGAGGAAATTACTTAAAAACAAGACTAAATTCAGGGATTTGAGAATAATGAAGAAAGTTAGGCACTTTCTCGAAATAACTATTCACCCCCCACACTTAAGATGTACATTGCCCTCAATGTACAAAGATAGATAATTAATCATGTAATACTAAATCAAAAAGAGAAAGGGAGAAGTAACACTTCCTGAATTTTTGGATGGATTCCTTGAGTTGGAAAAGGCCGTGATAAAAGATGACTTATGTAGTAGTGAATTACTCCTAGTGATTTGCTTGTTTATATGGAGTGTGCAATTGAAACTGCAAAGTCATCGGTTAGATATCTCGGAGGCGAAAATAAATATGTGTTAGGCATACTCGAAGGTTAGATAACCAATGATAATCATAATAGGAGTTTGTAATGTATAAAGAAAAGTTCAAATTAAGACAAATAAAAATTAAAATAGAGAAACAATAAAATTAAAATAAACTTAAAATAAAGAAAAGGAAAATTAGATAATTAAAAGGACTTAGAGGTCCTCATCATCGGCCGGGTCGTGTGGTGGTGTTAGTGATGAGATATGGAAGTGATGACATATCTGCTGAAGGGTGGCCTCGATCCCATCAAAACATCGAGCGGTGTCAGTGAACTGCTGGGTACAGTACTGCTCGAACTGGGTGAGGCGTGTAGAGATATTCGACAAAGAAGTTGTTGTATGTAAGGGCCGCTGGCTCTGGACTGGTGCCTCCTGTGGTGGTGGTGGGGCATCATCAATAATGTCCTCGGGCTCTGTCTCGTCTGTCGCTAATTGGTACTGAGGAGGGTCGGTCCCACGATAATATTTAACCATCCTCATGTGCAACATTGTCTGGATGCCCTGAGGTACCATCTGATCAGTGTGAGCGAGGAAATCTGAGTCTCGCTGTTGAGGAGGCCAAAGTGTTAAGCCAACCGTGTGATGTACGGCCCCATTGATAAAATCCCCCTCCTGTGCGGCTCTGTCTGGTGCTGAATCGCATGGGCTATGAAGTATGTGAGGTCAAAAACGTGCCCGTCTGACATGCACGATAAGTAGTAGACGTCGTGTATATTTACCACGCCGGTGCTCTCACGCCGACCCGTAATAGTGTGAGCTAGAATAGCATGGATATACTGTAGGGATGGAGCAAGGGTCATCGCCTTGGAACGAATAGGGTCGTAGATGCTCGTGTTGGGGTGTAAGCTGTGCCAGCAGCTAATGGGGGTGCAGTGGAGCTGACGGTTTAGCTCGGAGAGTGGATTTTCTGCTACAAACTCATTTGTATAGAGTCCGAGCACCGTTCCGAATTGCGGTACGCTTAGTCGATGTACCGTTCCCCCTAAATGGAATTGAATTATTCCCAGGTCATCGTATTGTGCCATCACTGTCTGTAGGGTAAAAGTGGTGCAAAACTCGAGGGCGAGTTCCAAATATGTGGGCTCGATGATGGAGAAAAATTGTTCCCACGGCTCGATTGAGAGAAGGGCTCGAATATCGTCTGCTAGCCATCGTCTGCTAGCCCGACTTGTTCCAAAGCGTCCTAGTCAATGCACCTACCGGTGCCGAGAGGTCTTTCCTGTAGTGCCTTGTATCGTTCTTCCTGGGCTTTCTGAGTAAATTGGAGGAAGCGGTGTCGTATTTCGGAAGAGGCACTGGCTGAGGATGAGCCCATCCCTTTCTTTTCTTAGTTGGGGCGGCCGTGGTTCGTTTTCCTTGCAATGATGACATTGTACTAGGGGTTGTGGTGGTGTGAATCGATGGAACACGGGCTGAGCACAGTGGTGCTATGATATTTTCTACAGGTGCATAGCTGTGGCGAGGGCGTGGGTTGCTGCAGCACGGTAGTGGCGAGGCCGTGGGCGTGGTTTTTTGTATGGTTTTTGGAGAGAAAGGAAGGGAAAAGAGTTTTGGGAAGGTTGGAGGCGTGGGTGTGGCCGTATTTGGGAGAAAAGAGGCTGAGAAATCGATTTAGTGTTGATTTGTGGGAAGATGAGTGGTTAATTTGCTTAAATAGGGGTGGGGGCACGGGCAAGTGCCACGCCCGTGTGTGTGTTTTTCAGCCCGTGTTTTTCGCATGTTTTCAAATTTGGGCGCGTTTGCTATGCTGGCCACACCCGTGTTCCCTGGGCGTGTGCGATTGTGTTCTCTTCTCCCACGCCTGTGCTACGTTTTCCACACCCGTGTACATATAGTCAGTGTTGCACACGGTTGGTATGCACGGGCGTGGCTTGTGCCCGTGTTCGTTTACTCAGGATAGACCACGGTCGCTTCGCACAGCCGTGGTCTTTTTATCGCAGCCCGTGTTGGGAAAATTTTTCTTCTTCTTTTTGTACGTCTACCTGCACGCTTGTTTTCTTTCCTATGGCGACCACACGGCCACGGGCACGCCCGTGTGTAAGGCCGTGTGGTCTGAAACTTGCACTTTCTTGCATCAGTTAGTTTGAAAATTTAAAATGTGAAAATTAATATGGTTAGTGGAGTTAGTGCTCGGGTTGCCTCCCGAGAAGCGCTCGTTTAAAGTCTTAAGCTAGACTTACCCTGTTTTCATTTCTAAAACAAGGTTCACGGAGCTGAAGCTCCTCTCTTAATTCCTTGAAATCCTCACCATTATAAATTTTCAGTCGATGGCCATTTACCTTGAATGTTCCTTGAGTTAGATGGGTTACCTCGACTGTGCCGTAAGGAAAAATAGATTTTATTACGAATGGTCCTGACCACCTTGATTTCAGCTTTCCAGGAAATAGTTTGAGCCTTGAATTATACAGCAGGACTAAGTCTCCTACTTTGAATTGCTTTGATTGTTTTAAACGAGCATCATGGTGCCGTTTTGTTGCCTCCTTATATAGTCGTGAATTCTCATAGGCCTCAGTTCCCCATTCATTCAATTCATTTAACTGCATCATCCTTTTCTCACCTGCAGTTTTGAGATCGTAATTCAAGAATTTTATTGCCCAGTAGGCTTTGTGTTCTAACTCGAATGGTAGATGACAACTCTTTCCGTAAACGAGTTTATACGGGGATGGCCCTAGAGGGGTTTTAAATGTTGTTCTGTAGGCCCATAAAGCATCATCTACCTTTACTGCCCAATCCTTCCTATTTGATTCAATCGTTTTCTCTAGGATTCACTTAAGCTCTCGATTTGCCACTTCCACTTGCCCACTGGTTTGGGGATGATAAGGGGTAGTTGTTCTCTGGTGTACTCCATATTTTCTTAAGACTTTTTCAAATTGAGTATTGCAAAAGTGAGTACCCCTATCGCTGATGATTGCTCTGGGTGTTCCAAAACGAGAGAAAAGTTTCTTAAGAAACTTTACTATAGCTCTAGCATCGTTAGTAGGTAAAGCTTGGGCCTCCACCCATTTTGACATGTAATCAACCGTTACTAAGATGTATTTATTTCCAAATGAACAAGGGAACGGACCCATAAAGTCAATACCCCATACATCAAATATCTCACATGATAACATATATGTTTGAGGCATTTCATCGCGTTTAGAAATATTACCTGATCTTTGGCATTTATCACATGAAGCGGCATACCTGTTGGCATCTTTGAAAAGATTTGGCCAATAAAATCCAGATTCGAGTATTTTGTGTGCTATCTTAATCCCGCTGTAATGTCCTCCTGAAGGTCCTAAATGGCAGTGTCCCAGGATTTTACTTGCTTCCGCCCTTGTAACGCATCTCCGAATTACTTGATCTGCACATATGCGGAAAAGAAAAGAGTCTTCCCAAAAATAGTTTTTCGTATTAGGAAAGAATCGTTTCTTTTGATGATGTGTTAACCTTTTTGGTAAGATGTTAGTAGCTAAATAATTCGCAATATCTGCAAACCATGGTACCTCGAAGTTGGTTATAGAAAAGAGTTGTTCTTCAGGGAATGAGTCGTTTATTTCACTTTCGTCAAGCACTTCGATATGTGGGTTCTCAAGTCTAGAGAGGTGATCTGCTGCAAGGTTTTCAGCTCCCTTTTTATCCTGTATTTCCACATCAAATTCCTGTAAGAGTAAGATCCAACGTATGAGTCGAGGTTTTGCATCAGGTTTAGTTAAGAGATAACGAAGAGCTGAATGATCAGTGTAAACAATAACTTTAGATAATATTAAATATTACCTAAATTTGTCAAAAGTAAAAACTACAGCTAGCAATTCTTTCTCTGTGGTGGTATAGTTTTCTTGTGCGGGTGTCAATGTTCTGCTAGCATAATAAATTGGTTGAAAATGCTTGCCTCTTCGTTGTCCCAGAACTGCACCTACTGCAAAATCACTCGCATCACACATTAGTTCAAAGGGTAAATCCAATCAGGTGCAATTATAATCGGGGCATTTATTAGTTTATCCTTGATGACATTGAATGCATCTAAACATTCCTGGTCGAAATTAAAAGGAACTTCTTTTTCTAGTAATTTTGTTAAAGGCTTAGCTATTTTAGAAAAATCCTTAATGAATCTTCTATAAAATCTAGCATGTCCTAAAAAGCTTCTAATAGCCTTAACTGAACTAAGGGGAGGTAATTTTTCTATGGTTTCAATCTTTGCTTTATCTACCTCAATCCCTTTACTAGAAATCTTATGTCCTAGCACAATCCCTTCTCTAACCATAAAGTGGCATTTTCCCCAATTCAAGACAAGATTCGTCTCCTCACATCTTATTATAACTCATTCTAAATTTTTAAGGCAAAGGTGGAAAGAGTTACCGAACACCGAGAAGTCA
The DNA here is from genome assembly GCA_005393395.2 of Gossypium australe. NCBI lineage: Eukaryota > Viridiplantae > Streptophyta > Magnoliopsida > Malvales > Malvaceae > Gossypium > Gossypium australe. The sequence goes on along the minus strand of CM016614.1, from coordinate 24,806,368 downwards.
TCCATAAATACCTCCATAATGCCTTCCACAAGTTTATCAAAGATGGCCAACATGCAGCGCTAAAAAGTAGCAGGAGCATTACATAATCCAAAAGGCATTCTACGATAAGCAAACGTACCGTATGGGCATGTAAATGTTGTCTTCTCTTGATCTTCAGGCGCTATTGGGATTTGGAAGTAGTTGGAGAGTTCGTCTAAGAAGCAGTAGTACATATGCCCAGACAACCTTTCTAACATCTAATCAATAAAGGGTAGAGGGAAGTGATCTTTTCTGGTTACATCATTCAGCTTCCTATAGTCTATACAGACTCTCCAACCTGTGGCTGTCCTGGTGGGGATCAATTCATTCTTTTCGTTGGTTACCACAGTCATGCCTCATTTCTTCGGAACTATCTGCACAGGACTTACCCAAGTGCTGTCAGAAATAGGATAAATTATTCCTGCATCTAGAAGTTTAATTACCTCGGCTTTGACGACTTCTTTCATATTGGGGTTTAACCGTCTCTGAGGTTGCACACACGGTTTATACTCATCTTCCATTAAAATTTTATGGGTGCAAAATGATGGGCTTATTCCTTTAATGTCTGACATTTTCCACGCTATGGCCCTTTTGTGTTTTCTTAGTATCCTTAGCAACTCTTCTTTCTCCTGGGGTCCTAGTTCTGAAGAGATGATTACTGGTAGCGTAGAATTATCCCCTAGGAATGCATATTCTAAGGGCTTTGGTAATTGTTTTAGTTCTAACTTGGGTGGCTCATCAATAGAGGTTTTTTTTTTTAATTCGTCATTAATCTTGATGTCCTCTATTTTCATCTGTCTAGAAGGTGATGCATTGGGGTTCTCTTCATCGGTATCGCCATCATTCCCCTCACCTTGTGAAAGACACAGTTCCATCGTGTTACTGTGCATGATTTCCTGCAAAGATTTTTGAAAAAGGTGATCAATGGCATCAACAAAGTAACAAGAATCATCTTGTTCTCTGGAATAACGTATGGCATCATAAATTTGGAACACAATTTCTTCATCTCCTACTCTTAATACGAGTTTACTATCACCAACATTAATGACAGCCTTAGTAGTAGCTAGAAAGGGTCGCCCCAAAATTAAAGGTACCTCTACGTCCTCATTCATATCAAGCACAAAAAAATCAACGAGAAATATAAATTAATCTACTTTTACCTGAACATCTTCAATAATTCCCCTAGGATACTTAACAAATCTGTCAGCTAACTGAATACTCATCCTAGTGGGTATTGGTTCCCCGAGACCAAGTTGCTTAAACATTATATAAGGCATTAGATTAATACTGGCACCTAAGTCAGCTAATGCTTTTTCTATGTTCAAACTACCAATTAAACAAGGGATAGTGAAACTTCCTGGATCTTTCAATTTGGCTGGTAGCTTGTTTTGGATGATAGCTGAGCATTCCTCATTAAGTTCTACTGTTGAAATTTCCTCAAACTTTCTTTTATTTGTTAGAAACTCTTTTAAAAATTTTGCATATGTTGGCATCTGCGAAATAGCTTCAACAAAAGGTAAGTTAATATGTAGCTGTTTGAGAAGTTCAAGAAATTTACCATATTGTGCGTCTAAGCGGTCTTTCTTCAACTTTGCTGAATACGGGATTGTTGGTTTAGTTTCCTCGTAGGTCAGAGTTATCTTTGCCTCATCGGGATCATGTGGTACCTCCTTCTTTGTTTTGATTAACTCCTTTCCACTTCTTAGTGTCATTGCCTGGACCTACTCTTTTTCCCTAGATAAGGTTTCGAATCGTATTTTAGAAACTAACCTAGTAAGTTGCCCGATTTGATCCTTGAGTTCCTGTGACAATGCCTCAAGTTTTGTTTCTATCCTCTGGAAACGTGTTTCTGAGGCTGTTATGAAGTTTGTTAGCACCTCTTCAAGGTTTGACTTCTTTTCCTGTGGGTAGGGCTGTTGTTGGAAGTTTTGGGATAATTGTTGCCTTTGATTTCTTTGACCCCCCATGAGAAATTGGGGTGGTTCTTCCAACCTGGATTATAAGTATTACTATAAGGGTTATTGTTAGATTAGAAATTATTACCCATATAGTTCATCTGCTCGCTCTCCATGCCCTGTCCGTAGGGTGGGTACTCAAGATTCACCACTCCTTCACTTGCGTCGCACTGCATAACTGGATGTGCTTGCGAAGAACCATAGAAATTATCAAATTTTTTATGTAACAATTCCACCTGATTTGATAGCGCAGTTACTGCATCAATGTTGAAAACTCCGGCTGCTTTAGCTGGCCTTGTCCTTGTAACTTGCCACTGATAGTTATTCAGTGACATCTCTTCTATAAACTCGTAGGCTGCTTCAGGAGTTTTGTTGTTTAGGGTTCCGACGGCAGCTGAATCGATTAGCTTCCTTGTTGAAGGGTTCACACCGTTGTAAAAAGTATGGACCTGTAGCCACAATGGTAGTCCGTGGTATGGGCACCTCTTTAACAAATCTTTGTATCTCTCCCATGCGTCGTATAATGTCTCTGAATCTATCTGCACAAAAGAAGAGATATCATTTCTTAATTTGGCCGTTTTGGCCGGTGGAAAATATTTTAATAAAAATTTTCGGTCATTTGATCCCATGTAGTGATTGATCCTCGTGGAAGAGAATGTAACCACTGTTTGGCTTTATTTCTTAGGGAAAAGGAAAATAACCAAAGACGGATGGCATCATCAGAAACGCCATTTATCTTGAAGGTGTCACAAAATTCTAGAAAATTTACTAAGTGTGTGAGGATCCTCATCCTGCAAACCATCAAACAGAACAAACTGTTGTATCATCTGTATAGTGTTAGGTTTCAGTTCAAAATTATTTGCAGCGATAGTAGGCCACACAATACTAGACTCAGTTCCTGTTAAACTAGGTTTAGCATAATCATGCATAGTACGTGGAGCATGATGTTCGGCCATCTCTGGAAGTGGCGGATTATTTTCAGCCATCTCTTCTGTGGTATTAATTTCGGATTTTTGCTTTTCGTATATGTAGTTTAGGCTTCGCCTTATCTCTCTCCGATTTCTACGAATGGTACCTTCAATATCACTATCGTAAAGTAATGGTCCTGTCGGGTTCCTTCTAGTCATAAACTAGAGGTACCTGAAATGAGTAAAACAAAGAAATTAGCAAAAAATAAAAGTAAATTGAAAAAAAACAAAAATGGCTAAAGTAATAAAAATTAAGCGTTCTTAACAATTTAGTTCCCTGGCAACGGCACCAAAAACTTGATCGTCGAAATCAGAGCTTTAAAATTTATAATGAGAATGATCGAACCTAGAAACTAACTCTGACAACGATTTTAAGGCAAGCGTACCTGTCAAATTGTAGTATAGTTTAGGCAAGACCGGAATATTGAATCCCAAAGGAACCAAAAGTACTAATACTAACTCTCTTTCTATTATCTAGCCTAAAATAAGTGAAGTTGTTATTTAATCTAATATTATCTAATTATTAAGCTAAAGACGCAAAGACAAAAAGAGTGAATTGGGGAAATACTATTAGAAAAACTCAGTTGATTAAGACAATACCCTTAGGAAGAATCCACCTAGACTTCACTTGTTATCTAACTCTGAACCAGACGATTTCTTCACTTGACTTGATCCGTAAGATTTCCTAAGTTATATTAAACCCTCTCTCGAGGTGAATAACGTCTAACCCTAGGTTGATTAATTGAAATCTCTTTCTAATTAAAACCCCTAAAATCCCATTAACTCGATCTATGGACTCCCGTATTAGGTTTCACCCTAATCCGGCAAAGTCTCGTCACCCTATCTCTAGGCGCGCCATTAACTCCGCTTAATTATGCTAGATCTACTCTTAGGCAGGGACTTTTGCTCTTCCACCTAAGCACATCATACCTGAATCAATATCCCAGAAATATCAACACAAGAATTAAGAACACATAATTATGAACAAGTCAAATATTTATCATATAGTTCAGCAAATGATAACAAGATTCGTCATGGGTTTCATCCCCTTTAGGTATCTGAGGGGTTTAGTTCATAATAATAAAAGAGAACATCTCAAAAGAAAAGATAAAACAAAACATAAGAAATCCCTAAAACCTCCTGCAGGAATTGAAGGAGAGATCCGCCGTCTTGAGTAGAATTCTGGCTTCTTGAGATGAATCAACTGGCTATCCTCGAGTGATTCCTCCACAAATCTGACCTTTCTGGCTCGGCTCCTTGGACTAGCTAACTGCCCTCTTTCAAGTTATACTTAGGGGGTTTATATAGGCTTTTGAAATATGTTTCTTTGCCCCTAAGTATCCAAATCCGAATGAAATTGCTCTTTTCTGTGACAGGGAAACGACCATGGCACACGTCCGTGTAAGTCATGGCCAGGTCGTGGTCAATTCTGTTGAATGAGGCACGGCTGTGTGAATCGAGATCAGGCCGTGTTCTAGTAGATTGAAGTGGCACGGCCGTGTGGTCTTGGGCCCAAGTCGTGTGGATTTCGTGATATGGCTCATTTACTTCGTTTTGGGCTCGTTTTCCGCTCTTTTCATCCTCGGGTGCTTTCCTGGGTATAAAATATGAAAACAAAAGATTAAGAGCACCTTTTTACATAAATCGAGGCTTAATTCATCCAAAATCATACTAAATGTGGGCTTAAAATATGTTACTTTTACGGTTTATCAATCTAATGCATTATTGGGATACCAGAATAAAGATCGTGGAAATCAACTTGTAAATTCTAAAACTCAAGCTACTTCCGTCTCGAATGTTGGCGGTGTGAGAAATAACAAACCCGAGTGTCAACAGTGTGGGAGAAGAAATTTTGGTGAATGTTGTACTAAAGCTTGTTTCAAATGTGGCTCTTTGGATCATTTTATTAAAGACTGTCCTGAGATGGTTGAGAAAGATAAATCTCAGAATGTAAGATCTAGTAATACAGCTACACGAGGGAGGCCACCAAGAAATGCGGGAAATGCAAGTGATAATTGTGGTACAACGAGAGATTCTATAGTGAGATCTGAGGGCAGCGTACCTGTTAGAGCTTACGCTATATGCGCTCGTGAAGAAGCATCGTCACCAGATGTCATTACCGGTACATTCTCTCTTTACGGCACTAATGTTATTGCATTGATTGATCCTGGACTGACTCACTTGTATATATGTATGAATTTGGTGTCTAATAAGAGTTTTCCTGTCGAGTCTACTGAGTTTGTTATTAAAGTATCAAACCCCTTAGGCAAGTATGTCCTAGTTGATAAAGTATGTAAGAACTGTCCTTTAATGACTCGGGGTTACTGTTTTTTGGCTGACTTGATGCTTTTGCCATTTGATGAGTTTGATGTAATTTTGGGAATGGATTGGTGGAATTTGCATGATGCTTTTGTGAACTGTAGATGAAAGATTATAGAATTAAAGTGTTAGAATAATGAAATTCTTCGGATTGAATCAGATGAGTCGAGTGGATTGCCTATAGTGATTTCATTTATGTCGGCTCAGAGATATGTGAGAAAATGTTGTGATGCGTACCTAGCATATGTTTTAGATACCAAAGTGTCTGAATTAAAGATCAAATTAGTGCCAGCTGTCTGTGAATATCCGGATGTTTTTCCTAAAGAATTACCAGGGTTGCCATCAGAGAGGTTGAATTTGATATTGAATAAATACCGAGAACTTCACCAATATCTATAGCTCCGTATAGAATGGCTCCAACAGAATTGAAATAGTTGAAAGCTCAATTGCAAGAGTTAATAGATAGAGGTTTTGCACGACCAATCTTTTCTCCTTGTGGTGCGCCAATATTGTTTGTTAAGAAAAAAGACAGATCAATGAGAATGTGTATTGATTATCGTCAGCTCAATAAGGCTACAATAAAGAATAAGTATCCGTTGCCGAGAACAGACAATTTGTTTGATCAGTTGAAAGGAGCAACAGTGTTTTCAAGGATTGATTTGAGACGGATTATTATCAGTTGCGAGTTAAAGACTCAGATGTGCTGAAAACTACGCTCAGAACGAGGTAAGGACATTATGAATTCCTTGTTATGCCTTTTGGACTAACTAATGCTCCTGCCATTTTTATGGATTTGATGAATCGGATCTTTAGACAGTATTTAGACAGATTTGTTGTTGTGTTCATCGATGATATTCTGATCTATTCACAAGATGAGTTTGAGCATGCCGAGCATTTGAGAATTGTGTTGCAGACCTTGAGAGATAAGCAACTGTATGCTAAATTCAGCAAATGTGAGTTTTAGCTTTGGGAAGTTGGATTTTTGGGACATATAGTTCCAGTGGATGGCATTCGAGTTGATCCGAGCAAGATTTTCACAGTTATTGACTGGAAACCACCTAGAAATGTATCTGAGGTCAGAAGCTTTCTGGGATTAGCAGGCTAGTATCGACATGTCGTTAAAGGGTTCTCAATCATAGCTACACCTATGACTAGATTGCTACAGAAAGATGTCAAGTTTGTATTGTTCGGGAAATGTCAATAAAGTTTCGACCAATTGAAAGTATTGTTAACAGAAGCACCAGTGTTGATTCAACCTGAGTCGGGTAAAGAATTTGTAATTTACAGTGATACGTCATTGAACTATTTGGGTTGCGTATTGATGCAAGAAGGAAAAGTGATAGCTTATGCCTCCTGTAACATCTCAATTTTTGGGCCTAGTAGGAATAGTGGTTTTGAGACCACAAATTTGAAGTAGAAAATTTGTTTTATGATTTTTTTGAGGTCCATGATATGTTTTCATGATTGTGCGAAAGTTTCGTTAAGAAATTTTGTTAATAGAGTGTCCAATTTGATTTTTAGGACTAAATAGCAAAAGTTGCAAAATATGTGATTCTAGAAGCTTTAAGTATGAAATAGCTTTGGATTATTAATTAGAGGTCCTTAAATAGCAATTTGCCCAATTTCTATTTTTAAGGACAAAAATGGGCATGAGTAGGTAAAATTTGAAAGTTTAGTAAAAAGGGCATTTTGGTCATTTGGTTAATAAAAGAATTAAAAGGGAAAATAAGTCAAAAATCTTGTCTATCTTCATCTACCTTGGCCGAAACTCTCAAGAACACCATAGCTAGGGTTTCTTCAACTTCCAAGCTTGATTGTAAGTGCATCCTAGCCTCGTTTTTAATGTTCTTTACGTTTTTGAAGTTGTTATCAACCGATCTAGCTATTTCTACCATTTATTTGAGCTAGGGTTCATGTTTAAAAATTTACCCATGTGTGACATGCATGTGTTTTGATGTTTCATGGTAGATTATGAAAGTTTGATGTTCAATAAACATCTTTTACTAAATGATTTTTTGATGAAAACACCTAAAAAGGGCTTAAAAGTTGTAAAATGAGTAGTAAAAATATGATTTGAAGGAAAAATGTGGGCTATCATGAGCATGTGTTAGGTTCGACTAGGCTTAGGTAACAAAGAAAATGGATACATTTCATTTTACGAGCCTAGGGACTAATTTGTAAATATGTGAAAGTCTAGGGGCAAAACTATAATTTTTCCAAAGTATGGTTTTTGGACTAATTTGAACAATGTGATAATTAAATGAGCTAAATTTACTATTATACATCAGGAAAAAACGGAGTCCGGACCTAAACCAAGGAATGAACAAGGTTGTGGATTAAATCGAATAGTTAGCCATATTTTGATACCGAGGTAAGTTCATGTGTAAATAATGCAACATTTCATTATTAGGTATTTAATGCTTTAATATTGCATGAATTGTGAAATTATCTTTGTGGATTTGATTAATGTTGACTTGATGACGATTCGACGAAGGTTTGATACCTCGAAATCTCGATTGAACCTTAGGAATAGTTAGGATACAAATGTCATGACATTAGGGTTATGAGTTTATGTGTAAGACCATATCTGGGATATGGCATTGTTATGAGATTTCGTGTAAGACCATGTTTAGGACATGGCATCGATATGAGAATCATGTAAGACCATAGCTAGGCTATAGGCATCGATATGTGATCCTATGTAAGACCATATCTGGGATATGGCATAGGTATGATTCTATGTGTATGTGATTCCCGAGTATCATTTAGTATTCTAAGTGGTTCAACGGTAATCCAAAGATTATGTCAACGAAATGACAAGATATGATCATGTTGAAAGGGTACAGGTATGTATATAAAGCTCATAAATATTGATATTATAAATCGATGAGACCTTGGTAAGAAGTGAATGAATAAATCATGATCATAAGTTTTATTGTACATTATGTAAATGACACGATTTAAAATGTATCTATGATACTTGATGAAATTGTGATAAATTATATTATGTTATGTGTACAATAATGCATTGTTAATGTTGCTAATTATTTACATGCAAACTTACTAAGCTTGAAACACCCCAAACCCGGCCCACAAGCCTCGACCGGATCTGACATGTCCCTTCAGAAAAACTTGACGTAATTTCGTTTCATGTTCTAGTAAAGTAAGTCGATTTATTAAAACAATTTTGAAATTTTAACGAGTTGAAAACAAGTTGTCGTTCGATTTGGTATTTTATTAAAACATTTCCTTCACATATCATAATTCGAAAGTAATGACGGATTTTAGAGCTTATTAAGTTGGAAGAAACTGTAAGTTGATTAAGTGACAAAACATTTGAAGTTGCTTGGGAAAAATATTTAACCACTTTGGTTGTTGTTGATCGTATGAGAATAAAACTTAAACCGTAAGATGAAAACAGTTTAATAGTGGCCTTATTACAATTGAACAAAATAAAACCCGAAAGAAATCCCGAAAACATACTAAAGAAAACGTAAGGAGTTCAAATATAAGAAAAACCGAAATTTTGCTGAGCATGGCCACCACATAGTCCTCGCTGACCCGGTCCATAGCACTCAGTATCACCTGCAAAATGTTAGCCCACGAAGGGTGAGTCAACAGACTCAATGTGTAACAGCCAACACAAAGTCCCAATTGATTATAGCCATAATCTCAAACGTTTCGGCAAAGCCCATCTTTAGTCATATTCGGCCATAGGCCCATAACATAGCATACTTATCATAGCATATCAAGTCACACATATATATATATATATATATATATATATATAAAATGGAAATGCAACCCGAACCCACCTAGATGTCCAGCCTCTACACACCACCCGTTCCTGCCAATCACACCATGGGGATTACTAAATCGACCCTCCATCAGCTGCACACCCTCGAAGGCAGTCGCTGGAGTCAATTGCACATCGCCCTTATAACGTGGCATAGCCACCAGATAATGTGACAGAGTCACCGGATTCATAATATGTGACATAAGTCACCGGATAATGTGGTAAAACCACCAGAACAATTCCCCTTTATCATTATCACCCATATGCCCATGCATCATACAGATATCATGCAATATACCTTACCCCAAGGCCATAACGAAATTACTCATATTTTCATATCAATGTTTATAAACATTATTAACTGAGTGTTAAGGGGTAACGTACCAGAATACACTGTACCATTGAATGGTACCCTTAGCCATGTTTATTCATAACCTTATTAACACCTATTTAACATTATTATTAATCTATCGAGAATTAGGGTGGGGTTACACACCTGATAACACTGGGAACAACACTTTCGATCTCATTGACACTTTCGCTTGCAGGAATCACAACGATTTGCTTATCCCTTTCCGATGCTGGCCCACACCCAGGTGGCCAATCCCGTACCGCAGAAACCGAGCGTTTCTGGAATCTAGGGGTAGGGACTACCCCTTTCTCTCCTCCACTGGTACTCGCATCCATCGAATATCACTTAATCAGGAACCCGGTTAATCGATACGTAAGAATCTAAACGAAAACACATCTATAACTTATCAAATGCTCTCACCGAAATAGATCTAAATCCCGAGACTCCTCCTTTATCTCTGTCGAACTCTTCCTAAAACACCATGGTCAGAATCGGCCAACACTTAAAATAATATGGCCTTTGGCTGAATATTACAACTCCCTAACCTTGCTTGATTAAATCCTGAAATTTGTCACCTGCCCTTGGAAGTTGTCGAAATCCCTACATAACCTATGTTAGATTCGGTTCTAACATTACGAGACGAAAGTAAGTGGCCTTCGGCCTAAGATTACCTCTTGCTTACGTTGAATATCCAAATCCTGAAAGATCTCCTTCTAACGTCGGCTACAAAATGAATCCCAAAACCCACCTTCATGGTTTCGGCCAAAGAGATATAGGGGATTAGAGTCCTTGATTTCGACAGACCAAGAAGGAAAAAGAAAAGGAAATCAATCTAAAAAGAAATCCTTACCACGCAACTAGCTTGATTCGGTATTGATGAATCCAAAAAGAGAAAAGTATGATGGCAGAAGAGATAAAGAGATGTTAAAACAAGACTAAGATGAGAAGATATAAGCTTAAGGGTTTTCGGCTAGAACACTAGGTGCATTCGGCTTTCAATCAAATGAATGGAGAGAAGTTTGGGGTTTAAGGTGTTGGGGCAATGGAGAGAAAGAGTGAGATGTTTTTGGCTAATCAAGAAGAGAAAAAGAAGAGAGGGATATGGAGAAGAGTAGATTCGGCCTAAAAGAAACAAATAGAGAAAATAGATGCACAAATGGTTCTTTACTTTCGGCTTTTGGTCAAGAGAGAAAAGGGTGCAAGTTTTCGGCAAAAAAAAAACAGAGATGAAAGAAAGCTTTCGAAAGGGAGAAAAAATGGCCACCCACTCACCTTATTTCGGCACCTAAAGCCCCTAGAATAGCCACTCCTCCCCTTGGCTGAAAATGCCACACCAAGACCCCTCCATTCGGCCAACTTTTCTTCCCTCTATCAGATTCCTTCTTTTCCTCCTATTTCTTCTCTTTTCCACTCATTCAAGTGAGTTTGAATGAGTCAACACTTATCTTCCTTCTTAGCCGAAATTTCAAGTGAATTTGACCAAATCAAATGCTCATCCATTCAGTGTCCCTATGCCGTCCAACTCCTCTCTTGCCTGACGCAAAAAGCAACCCCAAAATGCTCCCATTGCTGCTCGAACCTAGGCCCCTTCTCACTCCCTGAGGCGTCACCCTCCTGTGCTCTAAGTGGCGTCTCCCTTGCCACTCTACCAGCTAAGTCCTTGTGTCTTAGTCCACATACTAAACCCCTTAAGGCCTAGCTCCCTTAGCTCTCCTTTAAGACTTAAAAATCCAATATTTTTCTACGGCATCTACCTACTCTCTAGGGTTCCCGAAGCCCCCCAAAACACATACAAACCACACACAAGCATGCTACTACATACATTCAAGAGAAAACGCATAACCCCTAAATCCCGGTTATTACAAAGCTTTATGCTTACTCCCCTTTCTTTTCCATTTTCTTATAGTATCGCCAAGCTAGCTCGGGGATCGAAGGACGTCGGAGACTCGATCATACTATCAATTGGAACTTTTGGGTATAGTTAGTCTTAACATTTTGAGTATGGCATGTATAGGGACTTGGTCTTTTTGTTATATGTCATATTGGCTTAGCCAAATGTGTTGGCTTATGACGATATTTGATTCATTTTGTATAAGGCCATGGGATGTGTGGCTCATATTGATTATTGGGTTGTAAACCTATTCAATATGCATGCATGCAATCTAGGGAATGATGCTTATTTGTATATGAGTTGGTAAAATTGGATTTGTCATAGTATATAATATGGAGTCTTAACCAAGTATAAATTGATAAGAAGTTGCCATGTATGAGCCATGTTTACGAATGTTTAAATGCTTATTTATGCCATGTTGGACGTCATTGAGATGTGTAAGTGTGCATGTGTTATTGAGGGTGACAAATGGCTTGGAAAATAGCCTCAAAGTTGTGCACAAGGGTAGACACACGGGCATGTGTCTAGGCCATGTGTGACACACGGTGTAATGACCCGAATTTGGGCCTAGTAGAATTGGGCTTATCGGGACTTGACCAGGGGAGCGTTTAAAATTTTTGGGAACAAGAGAATGACACTAATGCAAGTTGGACCTATTAGGTGAGTGATTTTGGAAGGTTAGGGGGTTTCTATGAAGTCCTGGGATCATACTTGGGCTTTAGGAAAATTTTGGTTTTAGGTGAATAAAACCCTGGGAGTTAGTAAGTAGGCTTTAAGAATAAAATGTGGAGACAAATGACACAAAAGCGGTTGTGGTCTAATGGAAAATGGCGCCACATAGGAGACAAGGGAATGACGCCACAAGGAAGCAAGGGGTCCAAGGTTCAAGTCTTGGCGCTTGCATTTCATTTTGATTTATTTTTAAGTGAACTTAGACTTTGGCCCATAGACTTATATATAGTTGCGCATGATTTTAGACACAAGAGGAGCTTGTGGCCTAGTGGCTGGCGGTGTGGATTAAGTTACAGGGGATCCTGAGTTCGAATCCTATCGCAAGCAAAAAGGGATATTTATTTTGCTAAGTTGGGACGGCTAGAGTTTGTATTGGAATTAAACTCTGCTGAAGGTGGGATCCCACATCGGGAAGCTAGCAAGAGGGAACGTGAGAAGTTGGCTTTAAATAGAGCAATCTATGAGGAGAGTAAGCATACCTGGGTTGGCGTTTGGGCATAGGAGTGTTCGGAGCGCGGCTCAACTCCAGATTCCTATCAGGTGTGTATTTCGCACTACTCTAGTTGTAGAGTGGCAAATGCCCAAATGCCAGTCACACGACGATGGTAGCCACACGAGCGTGCGAGCGCACGTGTGGGAGCTTCGACGCGATAGTTGAGGCCACCATGAGTATTCTTGTGGGTTGATGGGGTTTGGGCCACGATGGGCCCAATGGGCCCGTGGCCCATATGAATAAATTGTATGATTGTGTAGTAGATAGTGAACTGGTCTATGTGAATCTCATATCTGGGGCTAGATTTGGGCTAAATGAGCCACACGATTGTGTTGGCCAACTTGGGCCGGGAATGGGCCTTAGGCCCATTCGCTTCATTATCTCTGTTTAGAATACTTGAAGTCGCTCGAGGCGACTGTAGACCTTCTGAGGGGTTGACAAAGTTACCGAAATACCCTCGATGGGTAAATTACTGAATTACCCTTGGTGGGTAAATTACCAAAATACCCTTAGAGGGTAAATTACTAAAATACCCTTGGGTTACGAAATTACCGAAATACCCTTGATGGGTAAAATTATCGAAATACCCCCAAAGAGGTGAAAATGACCGTTATACCCTTGATTGTGGTTGAATATCGTGTGTATGATTTTATTTACACTTTTATACGTTGATACATTGTATTTTATCATGTTGCATGGGGCGGGTTTAATGACTGAAGAGAAGTGTAGCCTGGTGGCTCTGCCACATACTGTTTTAGTGGCTATGCCACATATTTATATATTATTACTCTGGTGGCTTAGCCACAAATATTGTGATTAGCAGCTTGTCTGCAATATTGGTGTGTTTGGCGAGGTGGGTTGACTTGATCCCCACAGGTGACGATTGGTTGGTACGGATGAGTGATTGGTTGGATTGGGTTGGGTTGCATTACATTATCTGCACCTTCATGATTGTAGGGCTTAGGCCCAGATTGATGTCTTATGGGCTCGGGCCCAGTCAGTGACCGTTTAGGTGATTACACACTGAGTTCTCGTAACTCACCCCTTTTCCCTTAACCTCGTAGGTAATCCCCAGAAATAGAGGATCTGGAGCCGCGGAGGACTCGGTGGTGGCCATACATTGGAGATATTTCTCACGAACTTTCGTAAATTCAGTTTTTAACTAATTTTAAGATTATTTACTTTGGGTTAATAATTTGTAATAAGGCCTTTGGATTTTATTTTCCTTTTAACTTTCAATTCGACTATTTTTTTTAAATTGTTAGATGTTTGAATACTTACTTTTTCCAAAATGTTAATAACCGTTTTTCAAAATATCACGTTTCCACAACTATTCAAGTTCAACTTTCACAACAAAAATAATTTTTTAAATAATTACAGCTTTATAGAAATGGACATTAAATAAATCAGGTTTTTTACAAACAAACATCAAAACTCGTGGTTTTCAAAAGAGATACAACATTTGCAACGAACATGTAGCTTTTAAACAGCCCTTTTATGTGACATGCTAGATCCGGTCATAACGTCTAGGCCGGGTTTGGGGTGTTACATTTTACGGTATCAGAGCCTGGTTGCAGAACTCAGCTATGGAATGGGTTTAAATTTTTTTTCCAAAATATGTTTAACCTTTGGTTTAGAAAAGTGATAGTGTTACTAGAAGTATGGCACACTAAGTCTCTGGCACAAATCCGTAAGTTTCTTGATCTTAAACTTTGTTATATGCTGAAATGACTGTATATTTTGTATTTATTTTGTGTGCGTTTTGTTTGGATGTGATGTTTGAATATAGAAATTGTATGCATGTGTGATAAATATCTGTTTGTTTCTATAGTTAGATGGTTGCTTGTGTGTAAGAGGTTTCAAGATTAAGTTATAAGTGTTGTAGTGTTATTGGGATGAGAGTGCACAGTGGAAGCGTAGTGCGGAAACCTGTGCTGTGCGGCTATTATATAGTTGAAAATTTCGAGGACGAAATTTCTATAAGGGGGTAGATTTGTAAAGACCCAAATTTGGGCCAAGTAGAATTGGGCTTATTGGGCCTTGACCAGGGGAGCGTTTAAAATTTTTGGGAACAAGAGAACAACACTAATGCAAGTTGGACCTATTAGGTGAGTGATTTTGGAAGGTTAGGGGGCTTCTATGAAGTCCTGGGATCATACTTGGGCTTTAGGAAAATTTTGGTTTTAGGTGAATAAAACCCTGGGAGTTAGTAAGTAGGCTTTAAGAATAAAATGTGGAGACAAATGACACAAAAGGGGTTGAGGTCTAGTGGCAAATGGCGCCACATAGGAGACAAGGGAATGACGCCACAAGGAAGCAAGGGGTCCAAGGTTCAAGTCTTGGCGCTTGCATTTCATTTTGATTTATTTTTAAGTGAACTTAGAATTTGGCCCATAGACTTATATTTAGTTGCGCATGATTTTAGACAGAAGAGGAGCTTGTGGCCTAGTGGCTGGCGGCGTGGATTAAGTTACAGGGGAGCTATCGCAATCAAAAAGGGATATTTATTTTGCTAAGTTGGGATGGCCAGAGTTTGTGTTGGAATTAAACTCTGCTGAAGGAGGGATCCCCACATCGGGAAGCTAGCAAGAGTGAAGGTGAGAAGCTGGCTTTAAATAGAGCAATCTATGAGGAGATTAAGCATACCTAGGTTGGCGTTTGGGCATAGGAGTGTTAGGAGCGCGGATCAACTCCAGATTCCTATCAGGTGTGTATTTCGCACTACTCTAGTTGTAGAGCGGCAAATGTCGAAATACCGGTCACACGGCAATGGTAGCCACACGAGCGTGCGAGCGCACGTGTGGGAGCTTCGACACGATAATTGAGGCCACTATGAGTATTCTTGTGGGTTGATGCGGTTTGGGCCACGATGGGCCCAATGGGCCCGTGGGCCCATATGAATAAATTGTATGATTGTGTAGTAGATAGTGAACTGGTCTATGTGAATCTCATATCTGAGGCTAGATTTGGGCTAAATGGGCCACACGAGTGTGTCGGCCCACTTGGGCCGGGAATGGGCCTTAGGCCCATTCACTTCATTATCTCTGTTTAGAATACTTGAAGTCGTTCCAGGCGACTGTAGACCTTCTGAGGGGTTGACAAAGTTACCGAAATACCCTCGAGGGGTAAATTACCGAATTACCCTTGGTGGGTAAATTACCAAAATACCCTTGGAGGGTAAATTACTGAAATACCCCTGGGTTGCAAAATTACCGAAATACTCTCAATGGGTAAAATTACTGAAATACCCCCAAAGGGGTGAAAATGACCGTTATACCCTTGATTGTGGTTGAATATCATGTGTATGATTTTATTTACACTTTTATATGTTGATACATTGCATTTTATCATGTTGCATGGGGCGGGTTTAATGACTGAAGAGAAGTGTAGCCTGGTGGCTCTGCCACATATTGTTTTAGTGGCTATGCCACATATTTATATACTATTACTCTGGTGGCTCAGCCACAAATATTGTGATTAGCAGCTTGTCTGCATTATTGGTGTGTTCGGCAGGGTGGGTTGACTTGATCCCCACAAGTGACGATTGGTTGGTACGGGGGAGTGATTGGTTGGATTGGGTTGGGTTGCATTACATTATCTGCACCTTCATGATTGTAAGGCTTAGGCCCAGATTGATGTCTTTTGGGCTCGGGCCCAGTCAGTGACCGTTTAGGTGATTACATACTGAGTTCTCGTAACTCACCCCTTTTCCCTTAACCTCGCAGGTAATCCCCAGCGGTAGAGGATTTGGAGCCGCGGAGGACTCGGTGGTTGTAACATCTTGAATTAATGGGCCTATGCGTTTAGTGTGTGGACATGTTTAATGTGTTAGTTTAACTGTTAGGGGTCCAAATTGGGCTCAGGATGTGGTCAAGGCCTTGGTGAAATTTTTGTTTGGGCACTATAGGGTTTAAAAGGTGGTATTTGTGTTTAAAATATCAAAATGGGCTTGTAGCCCAGTTGTCAGTGGCGCCACTTAGAGAACAAGGAGGTGACGCCACACAAGGGAGTAAAGGGCCCAAATTTAAGTTTCATGGAGCCCAATTCCTTTAATTTAAGTTAGCTAATTTTTGGGCATTAGGGTTAGGTGGAGTGGACGGCAACAAGGCTCAAAAATAGGAGGATTTATGTGAATGGGATAATGTAGATATTATAGTTGATAATATGGAAGATAAAGGAGAAAAGATAGGAATTATCTGCAAGGCTAAGTGGTGGCCGAATTTCAAACTCTGAGGGGGAGGAGAAATCGGTTTCTGATATGGCTAAGGAGTGCCGAAACTTTAAATAGTCAGGGGAGGGTTCTCTTCTTTATTTTTCAGCATTTAGGGTTTCCATCTTTTCTTTCTCTTCTTCTCTGAGTAAAAGCCGTAATTCCTAACCCTATTCCCTCATCTTCATTTTGATTCAAAAGCCGAAACTCCATTGTTTTTTTCTCTTCTTTCTTCTAAAAGCCGAAACCTCATAATCCTTTTTTCTACATTCATTTCTTTTGATCTTTGCTAAAGCCGAACCTACCTCTGGTCTGCCGAAATTCTCTTTTCTTCTTTCTGCCGATTTCTTCATTAAAAGCCGAATCTACATAGACTCATTCCTATCATCTTCTGATCTTCTCAAAAAGCCAAAATCTCAAAGGGGTAGTCGAATTCTTTGTGTTAAGTTGAGTGCCAATTTTCCTATCTCTTCACTTTCTCTTTCAGTTTTTGGAAGACAAAGCCGAAAAGCTAATGGTTTTATGGTTTTATGTATTTTCTTGTTGGGGGACATCAGGAATTGAAGTAGATCTCTTAGATCTAAAAGCCGGAAACACTAGTCTCTGAATCTCATATCACTTTTCGGGATTTCAAGCTTTTGAACAACACCTTAGGCAGATAGCAGTTCTGTCGGCTACGGATAGCGTTGACTTAGAAAGTCTCGTTCTAACGGTAATCAGGTGTGTAGATCTCTAACACACTAATTAATCTGTACTAAATATATGTTATGGGCTAAAAGCCGGAAAAAGGCTGTATAGTAAGTTGTGCTAAATATATGTTATAGGCTAAAAGCCGAAAAGAGGCTGTGTAGACAGTCGAATGAAACCCTAAAACGGTTAGGCAGAGGATGCCAGGTACGTATTCATTGAAATCTCTATGTGTATCGATATATATATATATATATATATATATATATATGAAAGCCTATTTTCTTGAATATGGTATGATGTTTCAATTTTTCATGTGTGTATACATGGGGTGGGATTATGATAATGAAGGGGAAGTGCATGATCGGTCACTTGGTGATCGGTGGTTAAACCACAAATTCAAATGTTAGGTCACATAGTGATCGGTGGCTGAGCCACGTTATATTATGAGGTCACATAGTGATCAGTGGCTATGCCACGTTTAATGATTCCTGAATAATAGGAATAGGCAATGCGACTGTCGTTTGGTGTGTAGCGGATGGAGGGTTGATTGTAGAAATCCCCGAGGTGTGATGGTTGGTACGGGTTGGTGTGTAGAGGATGGAATTCTAGGATGGGTTGGGCCATTCATCATTTATTATTTATCATGTAATTTTGATTGTTGCCTTTATGTATGGGTCAGGGCCCATAATGTGTTTGTGGGCCTTAGGTCATTGTGTTCGGGATTTATACACTGAGTCTTGGTGACTCACCCTTTTATTTTTCCTACTCTTTCAGATGAGCAGTAGATCATGGACATGGGAGCCGAGACGGACTAGAGGGGCCATCAAGTTTTTATTTCTATAGATTATTTCGGTTTTTCTTTAAGTTTTTATTTTATTATTTTGGAAATATTTACGTAATAAGGCCCCATAGTTTATATTCACCTAAGTAGTTTTAATATCTACAACTTATGAAATTATGTCGAATGTTTAATTATACGAAATAATAATAATACAAGGTTTATTTTTAAAATGTCATTTATTTATTCAAATATTTTCTAATTAACTTACGATTTCCAAAACCAAAAGTTTTCAATGTACAAACCGTAGCATACCAGATCTGTTCGAAACGTATGGGCCGGGTTTGGGGTGTTACAGTGGTGGCCATACATCGGAGATATTTCTCGCGAACTTTAGTAAATTCATTTTTTACCTTATTTTAAGATTATTTACTTTGGGTTAATATTTTGTAGTAAGGCCTTTGGATTTTATTTTTCCTTTTAACTTTCAATTCGGCTATTTTTTTTTAAATTGTTAGATGTTTGAATACTAAGTTTTTCCAAAATGTTAATAACTGTTTTTTAAAATATCACGTTTCCACAACTATTCAAGTTCAACTTTCACAACAAAAACAATTTTTTTTAAATAATTACAACTTTATAGAAATGGAAATTAAGTAAATCGGGTTTTTTACAAACAAACATCGAAACTCAGGGTTTTCAAAAGAGATGCAACATTTTCAACGAATGCGTAGCTTTTAAACAACCTTTTTTATGTGACATGCTAGATCCGGTCATAACGTCTAGGCCGGGTTTGGGGTGTTACACACGGCTTGCCCCAAGGGCGTGTGTTCTGGTCGTGTGTCCCCTGCACTTTAGTTATGAGAAACAAAATGCCCAGTAGTAGACACACGGGCACGCGACACGGTCGTGTGTCTCGGCCGTGTGAGAGACACGGCCATAGGACATGGGCATGTGCCCAGGCCGTGTGAAGTCTGTACTTGATTTTCGGTTTTAATTCGCCACACGGCCTAAGGACACGGGCGTGTGCCTTGGTCGTGTAACCTTATTTGGTTGATGATGTCATAAACAGAATGTCCCCTATTTTGGACACGGCCTGAAGCACGGGCGTGTGATATGTCACACGAGCGTGTCCCTTCACTCACACAGGTGATAAACTGTAATTACAACATATTTTAATCCCACATTTAGCTTGTTTTTGGATGATTTATCCTTCAATTTATGTAAAAAGGTGCTCTTAATCCTTTCTTTTCATGTCTTATACCCAGGAAAGCACCCAAGGATAAAAAGAACGTAAAACGGGCCCAAAACAGAGTAAATGGGCCATATCATGAAATCCACACGGCCTGGCCCAAATAGCACACGACCGTGCCTTGACGAGCATCTAGAACACAGCCTCTGCCCCGATTTACACGGCCGCGCTTCAAGCTAGAAATCCGAACATGACTTGAAGTTGAGTCACACGGGCGTGTGACATGGCCGTGCCTCTATCGCTGGAAAGAGCAATTTCAGTCGGAAAAGGATACTTAGGGAGAAAGAATCGCATTCCAAGAGCCTATATATATCCCCCAAGTGCCACCTTTGAAAAGGCGTCAAAGCTAGGCCAAAGAGCCAAGTCGAGAAGGTCAGAGTTGAGGGAATCACTCGAAGATAGCCAGTTGATCCATCCCAAGAAGCCGGAGTTATACTCAAGACGGCGGATTTCTCCTTCACTTTCTTCAGGGAGTTTTAGGGATTTCTTATGTTTTGTTTTATCTTTTCTCTTGAGATGTTTTCTTTATTTGTCATGAACTAAATCCTTCAGATACCTGAAGGGGATGAAACCTAGATGAATCTTGTTATTTGATTTCTGACTTATATGATAATTACTTAGTTTGTTCTTAATTATGCATGCTTAATCCAAATCTGATGTGCTTAGGTGGAGGAGGAATAGACCCTGCTTAAGAATAGATCTAGCATAATTAAGCGGAGTTGATCGAACGCCTAAAGAGAGGGTTACGAGATTTTTCCGGATTAGGGTGAAGCCTAATATGGGATTCCATTGATCGATTTACTGCCATTCTAGGGGGTTATTATAAGCGAACGAGAGTTCCACTAATTATCTTAGGGTTAGACGTTATTCGCCTCGAGAGAGGGTTTAATATAGGTTAGGGAGTCCTACGGATCAAGCTAAGTACAGAAGTCATATGGTTCAGTGACAGGTAACAAGAGAAGTCTAGGTGGATTCTTCCTGAGGGTATCATCGTAATCAACTGAGTTTTTCTTCAAGTTATTTTCCAGTTCGTTCTTTTTGTCTTGTGTCTTTAGCTTAGTAGTCGCTAATTTAGATTAAAGCAACTTCACTTTATTTTTAAGACTAAATAATAAAAAGAAAGTTAGTATTAGTACTTTTAGTTCCTTTGGGTTTGACAATCTGGTCTTGTCTAAGCTATACTACTGTTCAATAGGTACACTTGCCTTTAATCGTTGTCAGAGTTAGTTTCCAGGTTCGATCACATTCATTATAAATTTTAAAACTCTAATTTCAGCGATCAAGTTTTTGGCGCCGTTGCCGGCGAACTAAAATACTAAGAACGCTCTATTTTTATTACTTTAGTTATTATTCTTTTATTTTATTTTTTTTAGGTTAAATTTTAATTTTTGCTAAATTTTCTTTCTTTTCCTAGCAGGTGCCTCTAGTTTATGACTAGAAGGAACCTGAGAGGACCGTTGGTATTCGATAGTCAAATTGAAGCTACCGCTCGCAGGAATCGCAGAGAAATCAGGCGAGCCCTAAATTACACAGAAGAAGAGCAAGAATCCAATCCTACTGAAGGGATGGATGAGAATAATCCAGCATCACGTGATGTGGGGGAAAACAATGCTCCACGCACAATGTTTGATTATGCGAAACCACATTTAACAGGAGCAGAATCGAGTATTGTTAAGCCTGCTATAGCTGCTAATAATTTTGAATTAAAGCCTAACACAATACAAATGATTCAACAGTTTGTTCAATTTGATGGTTTGCAGGACGAAGATCCAAACGCTCATATAGCTAACTTTTTAGAGTTCTGTAATACCTTCAAAATAAATGGGGTTTCTGATGATGCCATACGTCTTCGATTATTCCCTTTTTCATTAAGGAATAAAGCGAAATAATGGTTAAACTCGTTACCACGAGGGTCAATCACTACATGGGAACAAATGACCAAAAAATTTTTATTAAAATATTTCCCACCGGCCAAAAGGCCAAATTAAGGAATGATATCTCTTTTTTTGTGCAGATGGATCTAGAAACATTATATGACTCATAGGAGAGATACAAGGATCTCTTAAGGAGGTGTCCACACCATGGCTTACCATTGTGGCTACAAGTCCAAACTTTCTACAATGGTGTAAACCCCTCTACGAGGCAATTAATTGATTTAGCCGCCAGTGGAACTCTGAATAACAAGACTCCTGAAGCAGCCTACGAGTTCATTGAGGAGATGTCATTGAATAATTATCAATGGCAAGTTACAAGGACGAAACTGACAAAATCAATGGGAGTTTACAACATCGATGCATTGACCATGCTATCAACACAGATAGAGACGATGAATAAAAAGATTGATAGTTTGTGTTCTTCACAGGTACATCCAGTTATGCAGTGTGACACAAGTGGAACTGTGGCGAATCTTGAGTACCCACCCTACCAACCGGAAGCAAAGAACGAACAGATGAACTATATAGGTAACAATTTCAGATCCAATAATAATCCTTATAGTAATACTTACAATCCAGGTTGGAGGAACCACCCAAATTTTTCATGGGGAGATCAAGGAAATCAAGGAAATCAAAGACAACAACCTCCTCAAAACTTCCAAAATTAGCCCTATCCACAAGAAAAGAAACCAACCCTCGAAGAGATGCTGACAAAATTTTCAGCCGGTACAGAAAAACGTTTCCAAGAAACCGAGAGAACAATCAAAAGTAACGAGAGCCCAATCGTGGAAATCACTAATTCAGGTAAAGAAGTCACTAATGCAGTTGAACAACTTGCAAAGCTAATGTCAGAACGACCGCAAGGACGTCTACCTAGTAACACAGAGATTAACCCTAAGGAGCAAATTCAAGCCATCACAGCTCAGGACAGTAAAGGGTTAGATGAACCCAATACAACACCAGAAAACAAGGCAGACGAAAGCAAAACAGAGGTAACACAAGAAAAGCCAAAACCGGTAATCAAAAAGTACCAACCTCGCATACCTTATCCCGAAGTAATAAAAAGAGACAATTCAGAGGAACAATTCGGTAAGTTTCTTAAACTTTTAAAGAAATTACATATTAACTTACCTCTTCTCGAAGCTCTTTTTTGGATGCCAGACTCGAGGAAATTTTTAAAACAACTCTTGACAAATAAACACAAAATAGACGAAGAGCACCACGTGGAGTTGAACGCAACATGCTCGGCAATGTTACAAAATAGACTACCACAGAAGCTAAAAGATCCAGGGAGTTTTACAATTCCATGTTTAATTGGTAGTTTAACTATTGATAATGCATTAGCTGATCTAGGGGCAAGCATAAATGTCATGCCTTATACATTGTTTAAATGACTAGGGCTAGGGAAGCCCAAACAAACTAGGATGAGTATTCAATTAGCTGATAAAACTGTTAGAATTCCTAGGGGCATTATTGAAGATGTTCTTGTAAAAATCGATAAATTTGTTTTCCTAGTAGACTTTGTTGTCTTAGACATGGATGAGGATAATTCAATCCCCCTATAGGAAGGCCCTTCTTAGCAACTGCCAAGACTAAAACTGATGTTGCCACAGGAGAACTTATACTTTGTGTAGGAGATGGCTCAATCAAGCTTCAAGCTCTTGACCCGGCCAGGACAACAGACGATGAAGGTAAGAAAGTAACTTCAAACGATAATCAAACTGTTCAACTTTCATCGTAGGAAACATCGCAAGGACACAACCCTGAGCCGACCCATAAACCCAAAATCAACAAAGAGGAATTACACGAGGAACAAAGCCTTAGGGTCGACAAATTAGAAGAGTAGAAGACACACGTCAAAGAAGAACCAGAACCCCATGAAGTTAACCCTAAGGAGCCCTCTAAAGAGCTCGTAGGGACATCAAATCACTTCAAAATAGAAAACCATGTGCTGTTAGGTGAAGACGATCCTTGCATCACCACATCAGATCTGAACGTAAGCGAGGAGATTCCTCTAAAGGTACACGATATCTTCCCCCATGGAAAAGTCGAGGCGAGCAATCCAACATTCGGAACTTTTCAGGTAAACGCTTCTCAACTTAAACTTTATCAAAATAACAGAACTATAAGCATGAGGGAAGATATTCAAACCTTTAAACCTCCCTGATTTTTACAAAGGAAAAGTCTAGCTTAAGAATATAAAAGAGCACTTCTCGGGAGGCAACCCGAGCACTAACATTATTTTCTTTTAATTTTATTTTCAGTTTCTTTATTTCCCTTCTTCCTTTTCTTTTAAAACTAACCAAAAGTGCAGAATTTCAAGGCCACACGGTCTTACACACGGCCGTGCCCATGACCATGTGGACCACCAGAATCTTCGTACTGACATAGCAGAAGCCGCTTGAATCAATCCCAACCACTCTTCGACGTTACGGATCCAACCACTCCCCCACGGGCTCTGTAAAATTGGCACGCCCGTGCCTTGAAGGCGTGTGAAGTTACTGACTTGCACACCACGGGGAGAATACGCCCGTGCCCCTAGACCATGTGAAGCTACTGACTTGCACACCACGGGCATGGTGGGCTGAAGAACGGGCATGTAACTAAACACGCACAGACACACGGCCATGCGGGACGGCCATGTAAATCGACACGCCCTAGTTTCACGGGCATGGGATCGTGCCAGAGCTGAATTTCTATTTAAACCCCACAGCCCTTCCCCTTCTCCCCATCCAATTCTTTTCTTTTCTTCTTTTCCACCTTCTCCCTCTAAGGCTTTTCACTCCATCTAGCAAAACTCTAGATCTTTGAACCATCCCACATCATGACAAAGAAGCGAAAAAGGCCAACAATAGTCTTCTCAAAGAAGAACGATTAACATGAGTTCATGCCGGCAGCTTCGTCTCATCATCAAGCCAAGGATCTTTGAGACCAATTAGTTTTAATTTTTCTTTTCTCTTTTGCTTCAATTTCCTTCCCTTTGTCAATCTTATGCTTAGTTTAGTTTAACTTATTTCAGTTTCTTAGTGTCAGGTTCGCCAGGTTGATAGGGAATCACACCACTTCCGCCACCGCAAGCACCTCCGCAGCCCTAGAAGTCACACCCACCTCGTGAACCATCCGTCAATAACGACTTATCAATCCATTAGTATTTTCTTTTCATTTTAGTTTTCTTCTTAGTCTCCTTTCCATTTTCTTTCTTGTTTTTAATTATAAATTTAGGATATTTTAAATGTGTCTTAATAATCCCTGGCTAATCCTCTACGAGCTCCCCAATTTCTTCATCTAGCACAGGTTCGTCATTCAGACCAACCTCTTCAAGGATACCATCCAAAATTCAGGGAGTATTCGTACCCCTTCTCTTTTGATTTATCCCATTAATGTTATACCTATCTTTGTACATTGAGGGCAATGTACATCTTAAGTGTGGGGGGTGAATATTTATATAAAGAAAGGCCTAACTTTCTGCATTATTCTCAAATCCCTGAATTTAGGCTTGTTTTTAAGTTTTTCATATTACTAATTAGGATGAAATTTCTGATGATTTATGATTCTTATTGACATGTTTTAGATTAAGTCATTGATAATTGTGCATTGATGATTAAATTTTAAAGATGATAGAGAAATTAAGCATGATAAGTCTAATTTTCAGAATAAAAATTTTTGCTAGGTTGTTAACCTAAATTTGAAGATTACCTTGAAATTTGAAATTTATGAGATTGATGTCAAAGCACCCATAATTTTTGTGAGATTTTGAACCTTACAGAGCATATATTCTTTTTCGTGCTCACCTTTTGATTATGAGTGTGTCAACTTTGAACTGTTATTCTAGAACTTGCCTCGTTTATACATGTTTAGACCACATTTATGAGTTGATATACAGAGATGATAAAGGCACCTAGGACTTAACCCACTCACTCCACTAAAAAGCCTACCTTCATAAATTAACCCCTAGTGAACCCCGTTGATCCTAACAACCCCTTTTATTGACTCACCCATTAATAACCCAAAAACCCCTTTGTATTTGTTCTCACCATTCCTTTTTAACTACCCTTTAATCGAGATATGATTTGATTAGTTACCAAATTATATTATGCTCTGAGTAGAATTCATCCATTATTATTATTAGTTTGTTCTTAAAAAAAAAATCAAAGTATATCCAGTATTAGTGGTGAGCTTATACAGTTAAAAGTTTATATTCCGAAAGAAAAGCTCGTATTATTAGGATTAATATTATCAGTTGATGTAAATATTAGTTCAGTATTCATTAAGTAGGTACTTGTCAAGTCAATCTTGATTCTAACCTTCTAATTTCAGCCTTTATCCACACCTTAACCCTAGCCTCGTTACAACCCTAACAAAGACCTTTTGATCTGTTTACCATCTCATTTTACAGTGGTGGAGATTTGATTTTCAGGCAAGCCTATGGGATTAACTTTTCAGGTTCAACGTATGAGTGCTTCTTTTTATGAACCTTAAACACTTTGAGTGATTTGAGTGAATCTATAGTGAGGATGTCAACTCCTATCAATTTCAAATTAAAGGTAATTATTCAGATAAGGGGAGACACCTACATTTTCGAATTACAAATGAATAACTTATCATTGTTTGAATCTTTAGGACTCTTTGAATTGAATTATCCAAGTATAAATTATCTATGAATTATGACGAGGCATTGTTGATAGGAATTGTGAATTACGGAAAGTTCGTTTTAATTGTATGTTGAGAATTTTGCTTGAGGACAAGCAAAAGCTTAAGTGTGGGGGTATTTGATAAACCGTAATTAAAACATATTTTAATCCCACATTTAGCTTGTTTTTGGATGATTTATCCTTCAATTTATGTAAAAAGGTGCTCTTAATCCTTTCTTTTCATGTCTTATACCCAGAAAAGCACTCGAGGATAAAAAGAACATAAAACGGGCCCAAAACGGAGTAAATGGGCCATATCACGAAATCCACACGGCCTGGCCCAAATAGTACACGGTCGTGCCTTGACGAGCATCTAGAACACGGCCTCTGCCCTGATTTACACGGTCGTGCTTCAAGTTAGAAATCCAAACACAGCTTGAAGATGAGTCACACGAGCATGTGACATGGCCGTTCCTCTATCGTTGGAAAGAGCAATTTCAGTCGGAAAAGGATACTTAGGGAGAAAGAATCGCATTCCAAGAGCCTATATATATCCCCCAAGTGCCACCTTTGAAAAGGCGTCAAAGCTAGGCCAAAGAGCCAAGCCGAGAAGGTCAGAGTTGAGGGAATCACTCGAAGATAGCCAGTTGGTCCATCCCAAGAAGCCGGAGTTATACTCAAGACGACGGATTTCTCCTTCACTTCCTTTAGGGAGTTTTAGGGATTTCTTATGTTTTGTTTTATCTTTTCTCTTGAGATGTTTTCTTTATTTGTCATGAACTAAATACTTCAGATACCTGAAGGGGATGAAACCTAGATGAATCTTGTTATTTGATTTCTGAATTTTATGATAATTACTTAGTTTGCTCTTAATTATGTTGCTTAATCCAAATCTGATGTGCTTAGGTGGAGGAGGAATAGACCCTTCCTAAGAGTAGATCTAGCATAATTAAGCGGAGTTGATCGAATGCCTAGAGATAGGGTTACGAGATTTTGCCGGATTAGGGTGAAACCTAATATGGGAGTCCATTGATTGATTTACTGCTATTCTAGGGGGTTATTATAAGTGAACGAGAGTTCCACTAATTAACCTAGGGTAGACATTATTCACCTCGAGAGGGGGTTTAATATAGGTTAGGGAGTCCTACGGATCAAGCTAAGTAAAGAAATCATATGGTTCAGTGACAGGTAACAAGAGAAGTCTAGGTGGATTCTTCCTGAAGGTATCATCGTAATCAACTGAGTTTTTCTTCAAGTTATTTTCGAATTCATTCTTTTTGTCTTGTGTCTTTAGCTTAGTAGTTATTAATTTAGATTAAAGCAACTTCACTTTATTTTTAAGGCTAAATAATAAAAAAAAAGTTAGTATTAGTACTTTTAGTTCCTTTGGGTTCGACAATCCGGTCTTGCCTAAGCTATACTACTGTTCGATAGGTACACTTGCCTTTAATCGTTGTCAGAGTTAGTTTCCAGGTTCGATGACATTCATTATAAATTTTAAAGCTCTGATTTCAGCGATCAACGGGCGTGTGGACCTTTTTCATGAAACATTTTCTATGTTTCCTGAAAGTTTCCAAAGTTTTTGGTTTAGTCCCGAACCACTCCTAATATATGTTGTGGGCCTCGTAGGCTCGTTTAAGGGAATATACGAATGTTTATGAAAAGTTTTAAATTTGAGTAGAAATTCATGTCTCGGTCTTGAATGTTTGTTTGAGTCTAAGTCCAGTAATGCCTCGTACCCTGTTCCGGCATCGAATATGGGTAAGGGGTGCTACACCTCCAGACAGTTGAAACTACATGAAAAGAACTATCCAACGCACGATTTAGAGTTGGCCGCTATTGTTTTTGCATTGAAAATTTGGCTTCATCATTTGTACGGTGAAAAATACCACATTTTCACTGACCGTAAAAGCTTAAAGTATATTATGACTCGGAAATATTTCAATTTGTGACAACGGAGATGGCTTGAGCTACTAAAAGATTATGAGTTGGTGATTGATTATCACCCGGGGAAAGCGAAAGTGGTCGCGGATGCTTTGAGTAGAAAGTCGTTGTTTGCCTTGAGAGCAATGAATACACAGTTGACATTATCTGATGATGGTTCGATTTTGGCCTAATTAAAAGTAAAACCAGTATTTCTTCAACAAATTTGAGAAGCTAAAAAATTTGATAGTAAATTAAAAACAAGTCAACTAGTGATTTAGAGTACCAAATCGGATCAGATGATTATTTAATGTTCCGAGATAGAATCTCTGTACCGAAAAATCTAGAGTTGATTTAGAAAATTTTACACGAGGCACATAGTGGATGTTTATCTGTTCATCCTGGGAGTACTAAAATGTACAATGATTTGAAGAAATTGTATTGGTGGTCGGGTATGAAACGAGATATTTTTGAGTTTGTATCAAAGTGTTTGATTTGTCAACAAGTGAAAACCGAGCATCAAGTACCTTCAGGTTTGCTTCAGCCTTTGATGATACAGGAGTGGAAATGGGATAGAATGACTATGGATTTCGTATCGGGGTTACCCTAGTCTCCGAAAAAGAAAAATGCAATTTGGGTTGTTGTTGATCGACTACGAAATTAGCACATTTTATTTCGGTACGTACTGACTACTCACTCAATAGATTAGCTGAATTGTACATTGCTGAGATTGTTAGATTGCACAGGGTGCTAGTTTCGATTATTTCAGATAGAGATCCGAGGTTTATGTCGCAGTTTTGGAAGAAATTGCATGAAGATTTTGGTACAAAGATGAATTTTAGTACAGCTTTTCATCCGCAAACCGACGAATAGTCTGAGCGAGTAATTCAGGTTCTCAAAGATATGCTCCGATGTTGTGTTTTGAAATTTTAAGGCAATTGGGAGAAATATTTGTCGCTGGTTGAATTTGTGTATAATAATAGCTTCCAATCGAGTATAAAGATGGCATCGTACGAAGCTTTGTATAGTCACAAATGCCAAAATCCATTGTACTAGACCGAGCTTATCAAGAAACAGATTCACGGGGTTGATTTAATTAAAGAAACCGAAGAGAAAGTAAAAGTAATTCGCAATTGTTTGAAAGCAGCTTCAGATCATCAGAAATCCTACGTGGATTTGAAACGAAAAGATATTGAATTTCAAATCGGTGACAAAGTGTTTTTGAAAGTATCTCTGTGGAAGAAAATTCTTAGATTTGGTCGAAAAGGCAAATTGAGTCCGCGTTTCATCAGGCCGTACGAGATCATCAAAAGAACAGGGCCAATGGCATATCGACTAGCTTTACCAACAAAGTTAGAAAAGATCCATAATGTGTTTCACGTTTCGATGTTGCGTCAATATCAATCGGATCCCTCACATGTGATTTCTCTGTCAGAGATTGAGATTCAGTCTGATATGACGTATAACGAAAACTCGATCAGAATTCTACCTCGAGAGATTAAAGAATTGAGAAATAAATGCATAGATTTAGTGAAAGTCTTGTGGCAACATCACAGAGTTGAAGAGGCTACATGGGAGCCTGAATAAGTTATGACAAAACAGTACCCTAACCTATTCACTGGAAAGATTTTCGAGGACGAAAATCCCTAAGGGGGGAGAGTTGTAACAACCCTTTTTGGTCAAATCGGAACAGTGGTTTTGGGGCCACAAATTCGAGGTCAAAATATTTATTTTATTATTATTTTAATGTTTACACTACGATTGAATGATTGTGTGAAAATTTTGTTAAGAAATTTTATCGTTTAAATGGTCAATTTGAGAAAAAGGACTAAATCTCGTAAAGTGCAAAATTGATGTTCTATTTGCTAAAAGTGCCTAATAGCTATGGAACTTAAAAGAGGAGGTCCTTATGTTGTAATTAGACCATTAATAACATGAGTGGACATATATGGACATTAATAACATGAGAGAATAGGCTTAGGGATTTCGGCTTTTGCAGAGAATGGGAGAATAGAGAAACCCTAATGTTGAAATTGAAGAAGAGAGTGAGAGAATAAAACCCTAATGTCGAAAATAAAAAGGTATTCCCCTCCCTTAAACAAAATTTCGGCAACTACCTCTCAAAAACCGAAGATGCCCCTTTCGATAACTTAAAATTGATCAACTAATGAGGGAAATTTTGGCACCCCTATAGTATAACAAAACCGATTTCTCCCCTTCCAAGAGATGGAAATTCGGCCACCACTGTTGATCAGCAGATAACTCCTACCCTTTCTCCCTTATCTTTATCTACTCACACCTCCGAAAGAGGCCTAAATAACACCACCTCTTCCTTCCTTTATCTGCCATATTATTAGCATTATCCACTCGGGTAAATCTTCCTATTTTTAAGCCTTATTACCGTCCCACTCTATCCATTTAAATGCTGAAAATTAGCTAAATTTTAATTAAAGGAATTGGGCTTCATGCAACTTGAATTTGGGCCTCCCCAGTTGACGCCACTTCCATGCTCTTTAAGTGGCGACACTTTGCCACCATAAGCCCATTTTGTATTTTAAAACACAGATAACATCTTTTAAGCCTTATCATAACTGGCTTTCCACTAGAATGTCCAAACAAAAAATTCGATTAAGGCCTCAGCCCAATCCCTGAGCCCAATCTGAACCCCTTAAACACTCTAATTAACACATTATACGTACACACAACAAATGCAAAGGCCCATTAATTCAGGATGTTACAGGCTGCTAGGGGCATATTGGTAATTCGGCTAGCATTGATATATTTGGAATTTCACTAATTTGTGATTTTGTGTAATAAGGACTAAATTGTAAAAATGTGAAAGTTTAGGGGTAAAAGTGTAAATATGCCTTAAAGAGTGTTTTGGATTAAATTAAATGACTAGATGATTAAATACGTTAATTTTGGATATATTTATATCAAGAAAAGTGAAATATGGGCTTGGATTGGGGAAAAGATAAGATTATTGACTAATCGACTCGATTTGCCGTTTTAACATCCGAGGTAAGTTCGTATGTTATAATTTCATTTCAAATGTATTTTATATGCTTTGATATGGCATGAATTGTGATTATACGATTACGGCCGAGTTTAAAAATGATTCAATGAAGATTCGACAGTTAGAATCTCGGTTGACCCTTAGGAATAGTTTAGGATGCTAGTGACATGTCATTACGTATACTTGAGTTGGCTTCGGGCCATAATTTAGCACTATGTATGTGAGATAAACTGATTTGGCTTTGGGCTATGCATATCGGCTAATTTGGCTTCGGGCCATGATATCAAAATTTCGGATAAGTTACCTTGATTTGGCTTCGGGCCATGGTATAGGTACTTATCAAGTGAGACCTTAAGTATCCGACTTCTATTCTGAATGGTTCAATGGGTAAATGAAGAAAGTGGTCGAGTATGAGATTGGTACGAAATGGTACAGGTACATATGATAATGAATTGAGTATTGAAACTATGGAATCGATGAGTTCCTTGGTAAGTTATGTGAATGATCATTTGATAGCTTTGAGATCAATAGAATTGTTGTATATTGTTTTCTATTATTTGAATGATTAATGAATGGTGATATTAGTTCATTGTTAACATACGAGCTTACTAAGCTTTATAGCTTATTTTGTGTATTTTCTGTGTTTTATAGTGTTATCGAAGCTAGCTCAGACTCGGGGATCGTCGGAGATCGTTTCACACTACCACTTATCATTTGGTACCTTTGAATTTTGGTATTTTAAGTATATGGCATGTATAGGGACTTTAAGACATGTTAGTTATGTTTTGGTAATGACTTTGGCCAATGAATTGGCTTGTAAATGTTTATATTTTTTTTGTATATATAGTCATGGGTGATGGCTTAATTTTGGTATATTTGGTATGTTTGGATCATGTGCATATATATATATATATATATATTATGCTTATGTCTTGTGTTTATTGAGTTGGTTGTGATGATTGATGATATTAGGTACTATGAATGGTCATTCTGATAATGGTCATTCTGATGAGTTAAGATTATAAGGATTGGTATGAATTTAGATAGCATATTGTGGTACTTATGTGCCTTGAATTGGTTAGTATTGAAATGGTAATATTTAGACTTGGCTAGGTTGCTTTGAATGGTATATTATGCTATGGTTTGGTGTCATTTGTATTGGTGAAGATGTGTACCAAATGGGGTGGCAAAATGGCTTGGTAAACAGCTTATTTTTGTCCACACGGGCAGAGACACAGGCATGTGTCTTAGCCGTGTGTGACACACAGTCATGTTACACGGCCGTGTATCCCCTAATGTTGATACTGGAATAAAGTCAGTGAGCTCCACACGGTCTCATACACGGGCATGTGATCGGCCGTGTGGCACAAGTTAGTATACCCCCTAATTGGCATACGGCCTAACACACGGGCGTGTGACTTGGCCGTGCTGCATAAGTTAGAATACCCCATAGGTTTGGCACGGCCTAGCACACGGCCTGGCACACGGGCATGTGTGGCCACTTCAAAGGGCACACGGGCTAGACACACGGGCATGTGGTTGGCCGTGTGACCCAAGTCAGTAACCTCAGTTGTTTGGACACGGGGTAAGACATGGGCTGGGACACGACCATGTGCTCCCATTTCGAATGTTCACACGGGCTGTGACACGGGCGTGTTTGGTGGCTGTGGGTGTGTGTCCCTTGTTTTGGAGAAAAAAATGCTAAGTGTTGAAAAAAAAATTGAGTTTCCGGTTTAGTCCCGAACCACTCCCAATGCATGTTTAAGGCCTCGTAGGCTCGTTTAAGGGACACTATGATTGATTATGCTCGGATTGTAATTGAATGGATAAATTGTATATGAAATGTATGTTTAAAAGTGTTGAAAGTTTGGTAATGCTCCATAACCCTATTCCGGCGTCGAATACATGTGAGAGGTGTTACATTTTGTCTCATTTCCAATTCTCGTTTCATATAAAGTATTTCACTCGATGAACCCTAGTAAAGGAACTTAGATACATAGGTATCTACATCACACCATGTAACAGCCTAGTTTAGACCCTAGTTAGAACGGTTGTTTCGGGACCACAAATCTGAGGTCAGAAAAAATATTTTAATTTTTTTTTGGTGTTCATAATATGTGATTGAACATGTGTGAAAGTTCTGTGTGAAAAATTTGTTGTTTGTGTGCCGAATTAAGAAAAAAGGCTTAATCGCATAAAATGTAAAAGTTGTGTGCTGATGGTTAAAATGTTAATTTGGCATGGCTTATTAAAATACGAGTCCTTATGTTGTTATTATTCCATGTGATAAATAGGTTATTAATGTATGATTAAATAAAACAAATAAGAAAATAAGCTCCATTATCACCTTCCTTGCCGAAATTTGAAAGAAAAGAAAAGAGAAAAACCTATCTAGCATTCGGCCATAGTTGCTCAAAATCAAGGTATGTTTTGAGCTCGGTTTTTAGCGATTTTTACATTTTTGTGATCGTTGCTTAGTGTATTATCAAACCCATGCTTAAATCTTAGAAATTTATGGTGATTTTGAGATATGCTATTGATGAATATGTGATCTTTGTGTTGTTAGTTGGTGGAATATGAAAGCTTAGTGTTGGGTTAACATAGTTTGTATTTGGATTTTTGGTGAAATTGAGTAATTTCTAAATTGTGAAAATAAGAAATTGGAGGACTAAAATGTGAAATAAATGAAATGTGTGGGCTTGTATGGACATAGGAAGAATTCGGCTAGGCATGGGTGAAGTGAAATTTTGTGTATTTTGTGATTTTGTGAAATAGGGACTAAAGTGTCGAAATGTGAAAATATGAGGGCTATGTTGTAAAATGACCTAAATATGTGTGTTTGGACTAAATTGAATGAATTGGTGATTAAATGAGCTAAATCTGAATATGTATAGACCAAGAAAGGAGAGATTCGGATCAAGATCGAGGCAAAGACAAAGTACTCGATTGATCGGCTAGTCTTGGTATTTCGACGTTCGATGTAAGTTCGGATATAATACAAGTTGTTAAATTTATATCTATGTGATGAGAAATGAATGAATTGTATAGCTAATGAAATAGAAATGTTATATATGAAATTGAGTAATAAGGCACTATGTGTGCGTAATTAGAATTGAGACAAAGATGATTGGCACTGTGTGTGCGAAATAGTAGAAGCTTCGACTTATTGATTTGGCACTGTGTGTGCGATACCGAGATAAGTTTGGTTTAAAGTACAGGCACTAAGTGTGCGATGACATTTATGCTTCAGCTACGAAATTTGGCACTAAGTGTGCGATTAAATCAAATGAATAACAAAGCTTGATCGAAATGTAATATTGAGCATAAAGTAGCATGGATGGTGAATAACTATGTGTTGGCTAAGGTATGTATTGAACCTTTGTAGTTGATGAAATTGTGAATGGAATTATGAATGGTTGAGTGAGTATTTTTGCTATGAATGATCTAGTGTGAATATTTGAGAGTTGATCTATGTGATGGATTCACTTTGTATATTGTATTTGATTCATTAAATTGAATGTATTATATTACGAACTTATTAAGTTTTAAAAGCTTACTGTGTGAAGTGTTTCTCTGTTTTACAGTATCAGTAAAGCTAGCACGGATCCAGGGATCGTCAATGACTCAATCACACTATCGGCTATCTATTTTGGTATTTTTGAAAGATGTATATATTTGGTATATGGCGTGTATAGGCTAGTGGTTATGGTATGTTTTATAATGTTTGGACCTTGCCATGTGATATGGCTTGAAAGTTGAATGTTGATGGTTTATATGTGAAGCTAGAAAATGATGAATGTTGTATGAAATAGTGATATTGGAAATGGTATATTTCATGCTTGAATTGGTTGATGAGAATGGTATTTTAAATGTGAACTTGTAGTATGAATTACATGATGCTAGGCTAAATGATTTGAGTTGTGAAAATGGTGTTTTGAATGTGCTTATTTGAGTAGGAATTGAGTATGGAAGTAAATGTAGTTGATGTTGGTTTGGTGTTTGTATTGGTATATTTTGGTTGCATTTGAGGCATAAATTGGTAATGGTTTGATGTCTATAGATGATACAAAGTGTGGTTGGTAATTTGGCCTTGAAAATGGCCTATAATTGCCCACACGGTTGAGCACACGGGTGTGTGGCTCGACCGTGTCATTCGAGGTTGTGTTTCAAAACAAGTCAAACTCGACCACGGGCTGGACACACGGGCGTGTGACTGGCCGTGTGGTGCAATTCAGTGTCGACCACGGGTGAGGCACACGGGTGTGTCTCAGGCCGTGTGAACAAGTCAATATGTGATGGGCTCGAAACTAACTAATGTTTCGACAAAGGGAAGCCACTTATCGAACAATAGTATAGTTATGGTGAGTCCGGAATATCGTATCCTCAAGGACTAAAATTACTAGTAAAAACTATCTTTCTATTATCTAGCCTAATAACTAAGGGGATTTATTTTTAATCTAAAATTAACTAACTAATTTAACTAACTAAATAATTATGAACGTGACAGAGAGTGAATTTGGAAAATACTTTTAGACAACTTATATGAGATAGGCAGCACCTAAGGAAGAATCCACCTAGACTTCACTTATTACTTTTGATTCATATGATTTATTCACTTGACTTAATCCGTAGAAATCCCTGATTTATGTTAATATCTCTTTCAAGACTAAAAACAACTGACTCTAGGTTGATTAATTGAAATCTCTTTTTAATTAAAACCCTTATTGTCGCATTAACTCGATCTATGGATCCCCTTATTAGATTTGACTCTAATCCGACATATTTTCGTCGCCCTATCTCTAGGGTTGCAATCAACTCGGCTTATTTGTGTTGATCTTCACTTAAACAGGGACTTTTGCTCCACTGAATAAATACATTCGACCTTGAATCAATAACCTGAATTATCAAAACAAGAATAAGAACTCACAATTAAGAATAAGAACAAGTATTTATCTTATAAATCAAACAACAATAAGATTCATCTTAGGTTTCATCCCCTTAGGTATTTAAGGGATTTAGTTCATACTGATAGAGGGGAACATCTTAAAATAGGGAAAACAACAAAACATAATAAAACCCAAAAGTTTCTAAAGAACTTGATGGGAGATCTTCAGTCTTGATGGAGATCCTTCTCCTAAGTTGTTCTCGATGGCTGTCTTGGAGTATTTTTCGCCATCTACTCGACGTCCCCTTTTAGGTTGCCCCCTAGGGTGTTTATATAGGCTTTGAGATGCCTTACTTGGCCCACAAGTATCCTATTCCGAATAGAATTCAACCTAGTTTTGGCAGGGACACGCCCATGTGGCACGCTCGTGGTGGGCTCCTTCGGTCGTGGTTGATTCTACTCGCCACACACGGCCGTGTATCTTCCCGTGGTTGATAGTCCAGGCCGTGTGATTTCTGATGTAGGCCCATTTTGCCCCTTTTGGCCCGTTTCTCATTCTTTTCAACTCCTAAGCCCTCCTGAGTATAAAACATGAAATTAAATGAATATTCATCCAAAAATAAGCCAAGTGTGGGGTAAAAATTATGTATAAATTATGGTTTATCAAATATCCCCACACTTAAGCTTTTTCTTGTCCTTAAGCAAAATTCTCAATTCACAATTAAAATTAACTTCCTCAATTTATAATCCTTATCAATAATGTTTCATCATAATTCATGGATAATTCATAAATTGATAATTTAACTAAAAAAGTCCTAAAGATTCAAACAATCTAAGTCATAAATTTTTATAGCACGAAAACATAGGTGTTTCCCGTTACCTAAATAATTACCTCTGATTCAAAAGCGACAAGAATTGACATCCTCACTAAAGATTCACTCAAATCACTTAGGGTGTTTAAGGTTCAAATTAAGCACTCAAAAGTCAAACATGAAGAGTTAATCCCATAGGCTTGCATGAAAATCAAATCTCCACCACTATAAAATGAGATGATACGCAAATCAAAAGGTCTTTAAAGGGTTGTAATGGGGCTTGGGTTAAAGGTGTGGATATTGGCTAAATTAGAAGGTTAGAATCGAGGTCAAGTTTACCATTTACCAAACTAGAAAAATAACTAATAATGAATAATTATATTGATTGAAAACTTATCACTAAATAACACGAGCTTCTTCTAAAGATGAAATTAACAGTTTAAGCTCATAATCACTAATAATGAATAAATTTTCAACTTTTTTTTTTAAGAATAAGAACATACAATGATAAGAAAGAACTTTAACAACTAAAATAGAGAACATAGTTAGGCAACTGCTCAGTTCAAATCTCAACAAAAAGGACGTCAAAAGATTAGGGGAATTAAAATTTTGGTTTTAGGTTAATATTAGTGGGTGAGTCAAGAAACGGTTTATTAGGCTAAAAAGGGTTCACTAGGGGTTAATTATGAGGGTAAGCTTTTTGTGGAGTGAGTGGGTTAAAACCTAGGTGCCTTTATCATCTCAGTATATCAAATAAAAAATGTGGTCTCGACATGTATAATCGAAACAAGTTCTAGAATAAAAAATCAATGTTGACACAATCATAATCAGTAAAGTGAGCAAGAAAAATATATGCTCTTAAAGGCTCAAAATCTCATAGAAATTATGGTTTTTGATGTCAACCTTGTAAATTTCAAATTTCAAAGTAATATTTAAGATTAGGTAAACAACCTAATAAATTTTTAATTCTGAAAATAGACATATCATTCTTGATTCTCTAATGTCTTAAAGTTTAAACCCTTAATGCACAATTATCTATGACTTAATCTGAAACATATCAATGAAAATCATAAATCAATAGAAGTTTCATTCTAATAGTAAACATGAGAAAGTTACTTAAGAACAAGATATAATTCAGTATTGTTGACACCTCCCCACACTTAAGACGTACATTTTCCTCAATGTACAAAGATAGATATCTACAATATGGAGAGAAGTGAACTTCCTGAATTTTGGATGGAGTCAAGGAAAAGAAACGGTAAGTTGGGCATAGATGAAGGTGGAGGTGAATACTTCAGTGGGGGTGTGGTCATCCCTTAATAGCCCTTTGAACCTGAATTAAAGAAATCAAAATATAATAATATAAATTAAAGACAAGGAAGATAAAGGGACAGAATTTAAAAATGAAAATAACAGAAAAAGAAAAAATAAATAAACTCAAAGGTCCTTGTCCTGTCGAGTTAATGAAGCGACCGACATGAACTTATGTAGATCAGTCTCGCACGGGGAGACTGTGCTAGGGTCCTTTCGCTTCTTCGACATGGGGATGGTGGTGTAAAGAAAGAATGAGGGGAAGGGGGAAAGGAAAATGAAAGGAGAAAGATAATAGAAAAAGAAAGGGGTGTGGTGGTTAGGGTTTGGGTGAAGAAGAATTTGGGGAGGAAGTGAGAAGAAGGGGGTTTTAAATAGGAATCAGGGACCTGGTTGCTGCCCACGCCTGTGTGCCATGACACACGGTCGTATCGCACGGCCGTGTGGTGTTTCGTTTGTTTCTCCCACGCCTGTGTAGAGATTGCCACGCCCATGTTGACTAATCAGTGTCGACCACGGCCTCGGGACACGGGCATATCACACACCCGTGTTACTTTCTCAATGTCGACCACGGTCATATCACACGGCCGTGGCATTTTATCACCGCCCATGTTTGGGGATTTTTCGTCCTTGGTTCGCACGGTTTCTGCCACGCGGAGGTGCCTATTTGTGGTGTCCACACGGCCACGGCCACACCCATGTGTAAGGCCGTGTGGTTAGTGAAACCTACGCTTCTTTGATTAGTTTTTAGTTAGGTGCTAAAAATTGAAAATATGACATTAGTAAAGTTAGTGCTCGGGTTGCCTTCCGAGAAGCACTCGTTTAAAGTCTTAAGCTAGACTTACCTCTCATTCACATAATCATGGTGGTTTGAGGAGTAAAAACTCCTCATTCCTGCTATCAGTTCTATTATCAATATATAGTTTGAGTCGAGTAGTGTTTACCTTAAATGTGCCACACTTAGGATTATTTACCTCAACTGTTCCATATGGGAAGACATTGAGTATCTTAAAAGGGATCTCTTCGTTTGTATCAAGGTCTGAAGTGGCAATCCGAGGGTCTGTTTTATCCAACAATACCTGATCTCAGGTCTAAAATTGGTTTGGCTCATCCTTAGGCTTGTCATGGAGTCGCTTTGGTTCATCATGTTTTCTTGGTTTCTCCTTGACATGTGTCTTCCACTCGTCTAGTTCATCGATCTGAAGCCTTCACTCCTCGTGAGTTATTTTTTTTTTGGCACAAGGTCTAGGATATGGCTCAGTTTTGTAATTTTGTTGTGCTTCCTAAAAAGAAGATTGAACCGAATGGTCATTAATAGAATTTATGTTCTCACCTTTATTACTCGATGTCCTAGTCATGTCAAGAGGCTGAATAGTGACCGTTTCGTCACCTACGTGAAGTGTGAGTTCACCTGTACAAACATCAATTCTAGTTTTAGCAGTTGCTAAAAAGGGTCTTCCTAAAATTAAAGGAACATTATTATCCTTATCCATATCTAAAACAACGAAGTCTACTGGGAATATGAATTTATTAATTTTTACTAGTACATCTTCGATTACACCCCTAGGAACTCTAATAGTTTTATCAGCCAATTGAATGCTCATCCTAGTTTGTTTGGGTTTCCCAAGACCTAGCTGTCTAAACATTTTATAAGGCATAACATTTATGCTTGCCCCTAAATCTGCTAAAGCATTATTAACAGATAAACTACCAATTAAGCAAGGAATTGTAAAACTCCCTGGATCTTTTAACTTTCGTGGTAGTCTATTTTGTAAGATTGCTGAGCACACTGTATTTAGCTCCACATGCAACGCCTCGTCTAACTTTCGTTTGTTTATCAAAAGCTCTTTTAAAAATTTTCTTGAATTGGGCATCTGCAAAAAAGCTTCAATAAACGGTAAGTTAATATGTAATTTTTTTAAGAGTTTAAGAAATTTACCGAATTGTTCATCTGTGCGGTCTATCTTTGCCGCATTGGGACATGGCACATGAGGTTGGTATTCTGTACTTACCAGTTTTTGTTTATCATGGCTTACCTCAACCTTACCTTTCCCTACCACATTCTCTTGCCTCAATTTTGGATCATCTAACCCTTTACTATCGTGAGCGGTAATGGCATGAATTTGCTCCTTTGGGTTACTTTTAGTGTTGCTTGGCAAGCTGCCTTGTGGCCGTTCAAATATGAGCTTAGCAAGTTGTCCTAATTGGTTCTCGAGCCCTTGAATCGATGCTTGCTGATTTTTTAGTGTTGTTTCGGTGTTTTGGAAACAGGTTTCTGACACCGCGATAAATTTTGTTAGCATCTCCTCAAGGTTTGAATTTTTTCTCTTGTGGGTAGGGTTGCTGTTGAAAGCCTGGAGGGGGTTGTTGTCTCTGATTTCCTTGGCCACCCTATGAGAAATTTGGGTGGTTCCTCCATCCTGGATTGTAAGTGTTACTATAAGGGTTATTTTGAGGTCTAGAATTGTTACCCATATAGTTTATCTATTCGCTTTCTATGCCATGGTTGTAGGGTGGGTAACCTGTTTTGTTCGTTTCTCCTCCATTTGTATTGCACTACATCACTAGATGTACCTGCGAACAACCACACAAACCATCAATCTTTTTTGCTTAAAAGTTCTACCTGGTTTGATAGCATGGTTACTGCGTCGAGGTTGAAGACACTAGTGGCTTTTGTTGGCTTTGTCCTCATAACTTGCCACTGATAGTTATTCAGTGCCACCTCCTCCATAAACTCATAAGCCGCTTCAGGGGTCTTGTTATTTAGGGTTCCATTGGCAGCTGAATCAATCAACTACCTAGTTTAGGGGTTCACACCATTGTAAAAGGTTTGAACCTATAGCCACAAAGGTAACCCATGGTGAGGGCATCTCCTTAGTAGATCCTTATAACTCTCCTATGCATCGTAGAGTGTTTCTAGATCCATCTGCACAGAAGAATCATTCCTCAACTTAGCCGTTTTAGCCGGTAGAAAATATTTTAATAAATCTTTTTCGGTCATTTGGTCCCATGTAGTGATTGATCCACGTGGTAACGAGTTCAACCACCGTTTAGCTTTGTTTCTCAATGAGAAGGGAAACAACCGAAGGCGAATGCATCATCAGAAACACCATTAATTTTGAAAGTGTCGCAAAATTCCAAAAAGTTCGCCAAGTGATTGTTTGGATCCTCATCCTGCAAACCATCAAACTGAACAAACTGCTGAATCATATGTATAGTGTTAGGTTTCAGTTCAAAATTATTTGCAGTAATAGCAGGTCTAACAATACTTGATTGGGTTTCTGTTAAATTAGGTTTAGCATAATCATACATAGTACGAGGAGCAGGATTTTGATTCACCAGGTTTACGGCAACCATAGGAGGTAACGGATTATTGTCGGCCATCTCCTTTGTAGTATTAGTATCGTCCTCTTGCTTTTCTTCTATGTATTGTAGGCTTCACTTTATTTCCCTACGAATTCTGCGAACGGTACCTTCTATATGACTGTCAAAAAGTAATGGTCCTGACGGGTTACTTCTAGTCATAAACTAAAAGTTCCTGCCAGAAGCAAAGAAAGAAAAAGTAGAAAAGTAGAAAATAAAAA
Organism: Gossypium australe; assembly: GCA_005393395.2. Lineage (NCBI taxonomy): Eukaryota > Viridiplantae > Streptophyta > Magnoliopsida > Malvales > Malvaceae > Gossypium > Gossypium australe. Next base: position 24,764,818 of record CM016614.1, on the reverse strand, counting down.
CAAAAATAAAAATAAATTGCAAAGAAATAAAATGGCTAAAGTAATAAAAATTTAGTGTTCCTTATATCTTACTCCTCGGCAATGGCGCCAAAAACTTCTAAAGAACTTGATGGGAGATCTTCAGTCTTGATGGAGATCCTTCTCCTAAGCTATTCGCGACGAGTGTCTTGGAGTATTTTTCGCCTTTTACTCGGCGTCCCCTTTTAGGTTGACCCCTAGGGTGTTTATATAGGCTTTGAGATGCCTTACTAGGCCCACAAGTATCATATTCCGAATAGAATTCATACTGGTTTCGGCAGGGACATGCCCGTGTAGCATGCCCGTGGTGGGCTCCTTTGGTTGTAGTTGATTCTGCTCGCCACACACGGCCATGTGATCTGCTCGTGGTCGATAGGCCAGGCCGTGTGATTTTTATGTAGGCCCATTTTGCCCTTTTTGGCCTGTTTCTCGTTCTTTTTGACTCCTAAGCCCTCCTGAGTATAAAACATGAAATTAAAGGATTAGGAGCATCGAATTCATTAAATCTAATGAATATTCATCCAAAAATAAGCCCAAGTATGGGGTAAATTTTATGTATAAATTATGGTTTATCAATATGTATGCCTTGTTTTGCCACGGCTTGGACGCACGGGCGTGTCCGAGGCCGTGTGAGGCACATGGCCTACCCATACGGGCGTCTGACCTTTGTAACTTAGAAAAATGTTAGAATTTCAAAAATTCTTGAATGAGTTTGGTTTAGTTCTGACCCCTTTCTAACATGTGGTTAAGGTCTCGTAGAACTCATTAAGGGACTTATTGAATGTGAATTGCTATGCTTGGATATGGAGTGATATGAAATGTTTGAAAATGATTAGTAATGCCTCTTAGCCCTAGTTCGGCGACAGTTATAGGTTAGGGGTGTTACATTTTATTGGTATTAGAGCTATGATTTAGTCGTTTCTAGGACTAACGTAGCGCGTGTGAGTCTAGCTATACATGCCATATATACATAATTGCGATAGTGTGATGAATCCTGATAGTTAAAAATATGTTTTCATATAGCAAATGGATCCCGATCGAGCAGTTGCTAATGATGTAAAGAGCAATGCGCTGCTCCCGCTCAAGAGACGGTGCCGGCCATATCTAGGCCGAATGATAGTAGCAAGAGGGAGAGGCTAAGTAGGCCTTTTTCCGAATGATGAGTGAGTGGTTTTCGGGGTTTGTTCGAATGAATTCGGCTGCTTAACAACCTCCACCCCCAAAGTATCTGTTGTGCCACAAGTAATAGATCCGATCCGATTGAATAATCCTCCTGTAGATAAAATCCGAAAGAATGGGGTCGAAGAGTTTAGGGCCATAGCTGATGATGATGCCAAGCGAGCTGAGTTTTGACTCGAGAATACCATTCCAGTGTCTTACGAGATGTCATTGACTCCTAATGAATGTATTAAATGTGTTGTTTTCTTGTTGAGAGATAGGCATATAACTGGTGGAAGACATTGATATCTGTGGTTCCGAGAGAGAGAATCACCTGGGATTTCTTTCAAGTTGAATTCCGAAAGAAGTATATCAGTCAAGGATTCATATATCAGAACCGTAAAGAATTCCTCGAGCTGAAACAAGGCCGCATGTCCGTTAGTGGGTACGAACGGGAGTTTGTGAGGTTGAGTCAGTATGCACATGAATGTGTTTCGACTGAAGCTACTATGTGCAAACGTTTCATTGAAGGGCTGAATGAAGACATTAAATTGTTGGTTGGAATACTTGACATAAATGAATTTATTATGTTAGTTGAAAGAGCCTGCAAAGCCGAGGAGCTTAGCAAAGAAAAGAAGAAAGCAGATTCTGAGGCTAGAGATGAAAGAAAAAGATTGATGAGTAAATTGTCTCAACCTTCGACGAAGAGATTTAGAGATGCAAGCAATCATTCAAATGGTTCGTTTGGACATTCGGGTAGAGATCGTGTGAAGAAAAGTGTTGGTCCAAGAGCTCAAATTCTGAATGAATCAAGTGTTGGAAGTGTTAAAAGCAACAAACCTGAGTGTAGACAGTGTGGGAGACGACACGTTGGAGAATGCTGGGGCAAATACAATAATAGAACTTGTTATAAATGTGGATCACGAGATCATTTCATTCGAGATTGCCCAGAGTTAGCTGAGAAAGACAATGTTCAGAATGCGAGACCAAGTAATATGACGGCTAGGGGTAGACCTCCTAGAAACACTGGAAATATGAGTGGTAGTCAGAAAGGGACGACGGATATAGTTGTGAGATCCGAGATGAGAGCACCTGCCCGAGCCTATGCTATACGCGCACGAGAAGAAGCGTCATCTCCAGACGTCATTACTGGTACTTTCACTCTATTTGATACTAATGTGATAGCATTAATAGATCCAGGTTCTACTCATTCCTATATGTGTGTGAATCTACTATCAAGTAGCGCCCCAAAAATGTGGGGTTTGTAATTTTGCTGAATTTGCCTAAATTCCATGATATGCTTGAACAACTAGTTATTTGAGTGTGTTTGGGGGTTTTTATTAAGCTTGGGATCGAGTTTGAGCCTTTGAAAAATTTTAATTTTTGCTCATAAGTGAAACTAGCTGCTAGCAGTAGGACTTATGTATAACTGTGTGTTCTATGACACAAAGAGAGCCTGTGGCTTGATGATGGTGGTGTCACTAAGAAGGCAAGGGGAGTGGGGTTATGATCCCATGGCCAGCAAATGGGGGCTTTTATTCTATGTTTTGAGGGAGCAAGAGGTAGAGTTTGGATCAAACTCTGCATAGGAGGTTGAAGAATTGGTCAACAGTTTCGAATGGGAGGATGGGAGTAATTCAAGGAGGATTCTGTGGAGAGAATCAGGGAAGTGGATGTGTGTGGGAGTGTTGGCCAAATGTGGGGAAGGATGAGTACGGAATTTCGGCCAAGGGTTTCCATTTGAGGTGCATTTTTGACTTGTGAGAGTGTTGGAGTGCCGAATTTTCTCTGGCATTTTTCGGGGGTTGTTTGCATTTTGGTACATTTTGACATTTTAGGTCTTTTCTTTTCATTCTGACCTCTGCCGAATTCACTTCTTCTCCCTTCCTTCTTTCTTCTTCACTTTTTGCTATTTGTCAAATTCTTTACTAAAACCTATTTTTTTCTTCTTCTTCTCATCCTCCTGCCGAATCACCGTTGTTCCTTTCAGTTTCTTCTTTAGCAGAACACAACCTTTTCTTCTTCCTTTTATTCTCCCATTTTCTTTGCAACTAAAGCCGAAACATTTAAACCTTGATTCCTTTCATGTAGGCCGAATCTATTAGGGCCTAAGCATATTCTCCTCTTCGTTCTATCAGTCTCCAAATCTCTGCGATTGGTTGGTAAGTGTGTCTATAGCCGAATCTAGGGTTGGTTTTTCTCCTTGTGGCGATGTTATTCTCATGAGCCAAAAGGATTTCCTCCCTCGTTACTGTGGAAATGTTTATCGCTAACATCTTCTTTATCGTTGAATGTTGTTAGGGACTCAATTGCCTTAACTAAGGGGTAGGCCGAATATTGTTTCGCTATAAGGATCTTTCATTCGTGGTAAGAAAAGTTAGTTTGACTAAAAGAGTTTCACTACTATGGTTTAGCAAGGATCTGTGACTAACTAATGGTCCGTTGTTATCGTAGATGCCTCGGAAAGTGTCTCAAACTGCAATCCTTAGCAGGTGTGTAATCGGACACCCACTTTAGTTCTGTCAATGTGACGAATGAAGGTGTGTATTCACACCTCGGATGAATTGTTGATAAACCATAATTTACACATATTTTAACCCCATGCTTGGCTTAATTTTGGATGATTTTCCATTGAACTTGATGAATTCGGTGCTCCTAATCTCTTAATTTCATGTTTTGTACTCAGGAGAGCTTAGGGATTCGAAAAGAATGAGAAACAGGCCAAAAAGGGACAAAATGGGCCTACACGGCCTGAACCACTACACACGGGAAGACCACACAGCCATGTGTGACAAGCAAGATCAAACACGGCCTGGGCTATCGACCACGGGTGTGTCACACGGGCATGTCCCTGCCGACCCTAGGATGAATTCTATTCGGAATAGGATACTTGTGGGCCAAGTAAGGCATATCAAAGCCTATATAAACACCCTAGGAGGCAACCTAAAAGGAGAGGTCAACAGGATGTCGAATAGTCGCCGAGTAGAAGGAGAAAATACTCCAAGACAGCCGTCGAGAACAACTTAGGAGAAGGATCTCCATCAAGACTGAAGATCTCCCATCAAGTTCTTTAGAAGTTTTTTGGGTTTTCTTATGTTTTGTTGTTTTTCCTCTTTTATAATGTTTCCCTCTTTTAGTATGAACTAAATCCCTTAAATACCTAAGGGGATGAAACCTAAGACAAATCTTATTATTATTTGATTTATGAGATAAATACTTGTGCTTATTCTTAATTGTGAGTTCGTATTCTTGTTTTGATAATTTAGGTTATTGATTCAAAATTGAATGTGCTTATTCAGTGGAGCAAAAGTCCCTGTTTAAAAGTAGATCAACACAATTAAGCGGAGTTGATTGCAACCCTAGAAATAGGGAGACGAAAATCTGCCGGATTAGGGTCAAACCTAATAAGGGAATCAATAGATCGAGTTAATGCGACAATAGGGGTTTTAATTAGAAAGAGATTTCAATTAATCAACCTAGAGTCAGTTGTTTTTAGTCTCGAAAGAGATATTAACATAAATCAGGGATTTCTACAGATTAAGCCAAGTAATAAATCGCATGAATCAAAAGTAATAAGTGAATTCTAGGTGGTTTCTTCCTTAGGTATTGCCTATCTCATATAAAGTTGTCTAAAAGTATTTTCCCAATTTATTCTCTGTCCCGTTCATAGTTAGTTAATTGTAGATTAAAAATAAATCTCCTTAATTATTAGGCTAGATAACAAAAAGATAGTTAATACTAGTACTCTTGGTCCTTGAGGATACGATATTCCGGACTCACCACAGATATACTACTGTTCGATAGGTGCGCTTGCCTTTGTCGAAATAATAGTTAGTTTCGAGCTCCATCAAGTTTTTGGCACCGTTGTCGAGGACTAAGATATTAGGAAAACTAAATTTTTATTACTTTAGCCATTTTATTTATTTGCAATTTAGTTTCCTTTAACTTTGTTAATTTTTCTTTGCTTCTAGCAGGTAATTCTAGTTTATGGCTAGAAGAAACCCGTCAGGACACTTGATTTTTGACAGTGATATAGAAGGTACCATTCGCAGAAACCGCAGAGAAATAAGGCAAAGCTTACAATACATAGAAAAAGAGCAAGAAGACGAAACCAATATTACCAGGGAGATGGCCGATAATAATCCGCTACCTCCTGTTGTTGCTGCAAATCCAGTGAATCAAAATCCTGCTCCTCGTACTATGTATGACTATGCTAAACCTAATTTAATAGGAACTGAATAAAGTATTGTTAGACCTGCTATTGTTGCAAATAATTTTGAACTGAAACCTAACACTATATAGATGATTCAATAGTTTGTTCAGTTTGATGGTTTGCAAGATGAGGATCCAAACAATCACTTAGCAAATTTCCTAGAATTATGAGATACGTTCAAAATCAATGGAGTTTCTGATGATGCGATTCACCGTCGGTTGTTTCCCTTCTCGTTGAGGAGCAAAGCTAAACAATGGTTGAACTCGTTACCACGAGGATCAATCACTACATGGGACCAAATGACTGAAAATTTTTTGTTAAAATATTTTTCGCCGGCTAAAATGGCTAAGTTGAGGAATGATATCTCTTCCTTTGTGCAGATGGATTTAGAAACACTCTACGATGCATGGGAGAGATATAAAGATCTACTAAGGAGATGCCGTCACCATGGGCTACCTCTGTGGCTACAGGTTCAAACAATTTATATTGGTGTGAACCCCTCAACTAGGCAGTTAACTGATTCAGCCGCCGGTGGAACCCTAAATAACAAGACCCCTGAGGCGGCTTATGAGTTTATTGAAGAGATGTCACTGAATAACTATCAATGGCAAGTTATGGGGACAAAGCCAACAAAAGCCGCCAGTGTTTTCAACCTCGACGCAGTGACCATGCTATCAAACCAGGTAGAACTGTTAAATAAAAAGATTGATATTTTGTCTGGTTATTCGTAGGTACATCTAGTGATATAGTGCGATGCAAATGGAGGAAGGACGAACAATACAGAATACCCATCCTAAAACCCTGGCAGAGACATCAAATAGATGAACTATATGGGTAATAATTCTAGACCTCAGAATAATCCCTATAGTAACAATTATAATCCAGGTTGGAGGAACCACCCCAACTTCTCATGGGGTGGCCAAGGAAATTAGAGACAACAACCCCTCCCAGGCTTTCAACAGCAACCCTACCCATAAGAGAAGAAGCCGAACCTTGAGGAGATGCTAACAAATTTCATCACGGTGTCAGAAACTCATTTCCAAAACACCAAAACAGCACTTAAAAATCAACAGGCATCAATTCAAGGGCTCGATAACCAATTAGGACAGCTTGCTAAGCTGATCTCAGAACGACCAAAAGGCAACTTGCCAAGCAACACTGAAACTAAACCAAAAGATCAACTTCAAGCCATAATTGCCCATGATAGTCAAGGGTTAGATGAACCAAAATTGAGGCAAGAAAATGTGGTAGAGGAAGGTAAGGTTGAGGTAAGCCATAATAAACAAAAACCGGTAATTACAGAGTACCAACCTCGTGTGCCATACCCCAATGCAATGAAGAAAGATCGCACAGATGAACAATTCGGTAAATTTCTCAAACTTCTAAAAAAAATTATATATTAACTTACTGTTTCTTGAAGCTCTTTCGTAGATGCCCAATTCAATGAAATTTTTAAAAGAGCTTTTGACAAACAAACGGAAGTTAGATGATACATCCATGTGGAGCTAAATGCAGTGTGCTCAGCAATTTTACAAAATAAACTACCACAAAAGTTAAAAGATCCAGGGAGTTTTACAATTCCATGCTTAATTGGCAGTTTAACTATTGATAATGCTTTAGCTGATTTAGGGGCAAGCATCAATGTCATGCCTTATAAAATGTTTAAATAGCTAGATCCTGGGAAACCCAAACAAACTAGGATGAGTATTCAATTAGCTGATAAAACCATTAGAATTCCTAGGGGTATAGCTAAGGATGTACTAGTGAAAATTGACAAATTCATATTCCCAGTAGACTTTACTGTTTTAGACATGGATGAGGACAATAATATTCCTTGAATTTTAGGAAGACCCTTTTTAGCAACGGCTAGAACTAAAATTGATGTTGGTACAAGGGAACTCATATTTCATGTAGGTGATGAAGCGATCACTCTTTAGGCTCTTGACTCGGCTAGGACATCGAGTAATCAAGGTGAAAACATAAATGACCATTTGGTTCAACCTTCTTTACAGGAAACACCATGAAACTACACAGCTGAGCCACATCCTAGACCTCGTGCCAACAAAGAAATAACTCATGAGGAACGACGATTTCAGATCGATGAACTAGACGAGTGGAAGACACATTTCAAGGAGAAACTAGGAACACACGAAGCAAAACTGAGGCAACTCCATGACCAACTTAAAGATGAGACATACCAATTTCAGATCGGGGATCAGGTATTGTTGGATAAGACAGACCCTTGAATCGCCACTTCAGACATTAATACTAATGAAAAGATCCAATTCATGGTACTGAATGTCTTCCTACACGGAACAGTCGAGGTAACTAATCCTCTATTCGGCAGTTTTAATGTAAACACTACTCGACTCGAACTATATAGTGATCATAGAAATAATAGCAGGGGTGAGGAGTTTCAACTCCTCAAACCACCATGATTATGCGAATGAAGGGTAATTCTAGCTTAAGACTTTAAACGAGCGCTTCTCGGGAGGCAACCCGAGCACTAACCCTATTAATTTTCATATTTTTTTGATTTTTGCACCTAACTACAAACTAACAAAATAAATAAAACGCAGGTTTCCCTACCACATGGCCGTGCACGCGGGCGTGGCCGTGGCCGTGGCCGTGTGGACACAACGAGTAAGTACATCAGCATGGACAACAATTTTCCCAAAACACGAGTTTCGATAAAATGCCACGACCGTGGTCGAAACTGAGAAATCTACACGGGCATGCAACACGCTCGTGCTTTTAAGCCATGGCCGACACTGATTAATCCACATGGGCATGGAAAACTCTACACAGGCGTGGGAGAAATGAACGAAACACCACACATGGCCATGTGATACGACCGTGTGACCTACCACGCCCATGGTACACGGGCGTGGGAAGCAACCAGATCCCTGATTCCTATTTAAAAACCCCCTTCTTCTCACTTTCTCCCCAAATTCTTTTTCTCCCAAACCCTAACCACCACACCCCCTCTTTTTCTATTATGTTTCTCATTTCATTTTCCTTTTTCCCTTTCCCTCACTCTTTCTCTACATCACCATCCCCATGTCGAAGAAGCGAAAGAACCCTAACACAGTCTCCCCGGGGGAGACCGATCTACATAAGTTCATGTCGGCTGCTTCATTTACTCAAAAAAGCAAGGACCTTTAAATCCATTCATTTTTTTCATTTTCTCTCCTCTTCTCCTTTATTTTCCTTCACTTTATCTTTCTTGTCTTTAATTTATTTTATTATATTTTGATTTCTTTAATTTAGGTTCAAAAGGTTATTAGGGAATCACCACACCACGACCTTAGTATCCACCTCCACCTTCATCTACGCCCAACTTACCGTTCCTTTTCCTTGAGTGTAACATCCCCAAACCCGGCCCATTCACTACGACCGAATCTGGTATGTTAGTGAAAATATTTTTTTTTGACTTAGAATAAAATAGTAAAAATTTATTTGCTCTTGGAAACCATGTTCTTTTGAAAATATAGCCACATGTTTAATAATTCCATATTTGAATAAGTAAGTTATAAAAATATAACCATCTTCACATAGTGTTTCAATTTAAACAAACCATAATAGAGTTGATAATTTGATGATACCGACAATAATAAAATAAATCCTTATTACAACCATTATTTAAAAGAAATATTTAATATTTAATATAACTAAAAACATCTCCTTCGGCATGGGCCACCATGTGTCCTCTCCGATCCCGGTCCATCTCATGACTCACCTGAAATGTTAGGAAAATAATTGGGTGAGTCCACAGACTCAGTGCATAATCAAAACACAGATTTCCCACGTATGGGCTTGGCCCCATACCAAACAATTCACATAGCAAGTCATGCACATATGCATCTCAGCCCAACCCACTCCAACCGTAACACCAACCTTAGCAGACTCCCTGCCTAAGGCCGTGGATAAACCACCACTGACCACATCATGATCCAGAACCTTACCTTGGCAACTCGCTGCACAAGGCCGTGGCTGAGCCACCGATCAACCAACATGATCCAACAACATACTCTGCCTACGGTGATGCACATAGCCATCAACCGCCGAGATGGGCACCAAGCCAACATCTCCCTTGAGGTAGCACAAAGCTAACCATCAAGCGCTAATGTAGCCGGAGCTATCATTAGACCACGTACACCTCGTGTACACTTCCTCCTTCATCGAATCAAGCCCCACCTCATGCAAATATATAGATGCTACATGTTAAGTCATTGTATCACATAGGTATATAAATATACACATATACAATTATACATCACAAATAATCTTACCATCACCAGGTACTCATCACTTAAGCCATTATAAATGGCTACCACACCTAACACACAGGTTTAAACGTTAGCAATCAAACCGAGAAATAGTGCGATGATTACGCACCTAGATAGCACACCCGATCTACCCTCGAAACGCAACCTTATACCACTGCACTGCTGACTAAACAAATCCCGAAAGGTCTCCTGCGCTAGGCTCTCCTCCCCTATAATCGACCTTGCACCAAACAAGTAACACTTAAGGCCATTCGGCCAAGACAAGAAACCATAGCAAAACTAACACACCCTTACCTTGCTAACCACTACCCTTCCTCTAAGAATCGGCCACCACCAAGGAAGTAAGGGTTCAGCTTGAAGGAAAACGGATGAAAAGGGATAGGGGTTACGGCAATAGAAAAGAGGATAAAGGTTTGAGGGATAAAATGGAGTGGTTTTGGCTCAAAAGAAATGAGGAGAAGAAGATAGCTATATGACCTTGAAGTTTCGGCCAAAGGGAAATAGTGAAGCAATTTCGGCAAGGAGATCAAATGATGGAAAAAAGGGACCAAAAAGGTGAGCACTTCCCTATTTATAGAACAAAATTCGACTCACCTACTCACATGCAACAACACCGAAAATGCCCCCCCAAGCTCCCCAAATTCGGCTACCACATTCCTAGCCATTTAATTCAAATTGATTTGAATTAATCAAATCACTTAACTCACTCCCAGCCACCCATTTGAAATCAATTCAAATTAAAAACAATATAAAACCCACCTTTATCCTACCTCCCTTCAAATTAAAAAAAAAAACAACCCAATATCACCATTATCCCACCGAATTCAAAAATAAAGAAATACAAAAACTCATCCTTATCTTCCAATTTAATCTACATGTGCCGTCCACTGCCCTCAATTTGCTGCAAAAACAAAAGAATAAAAAAATAAAACTCCAACGCCACTCTCCAGGTTCGAACCTGGGACCAAACCGCTGCAAGCCTTACCCCCAACGCCCAGGCCACTCGGCCACCTTGATTTTTATGACAAAAACCCCCATCCTTTAATCTTAACCCTTCCTAGCCCAGCCCCATAACCGCATAAAATAAAATCACGCCCAAAAAAAATGCTGCTCCAGGCGCTCGAACCTGCGCCTCCGCTCCCCTCCAACCCCTATGTGCCGCACGAGAACCACCTGGACAAGCTGCTTCTTGCGTCAAAACACGCCCCCACTCCCTTTTAAGGCTTCCATCCCTGTATCACCATAAACCAAAAATTAAAACCCAACTGCTGCCTTCTTGGATCGAACCTAAGACCCTCAAAGGCGCTACCTCCAGCCCCTTAAGTTGCGCGCACAGCCACTTTGCCAAAGCCTTACTTGTGCCATAAATTACCAAAATAATTCTTAAGGCCTCCCTTGGCCAGATTCCCCTTTCCACACCAAAAATCTAAAAATTTTCCAAGATTTTCCCGGTTACCCCGAGCGTTCTTAAAACCTCAAAACACCTCCAAGCACACCCAAGAACCTTCCAAACACCCACATCATACTCAAACTGCATAGCCCCTAAACCAAGGCGTTACATTGAGTTCATCAAAAATTTAGGAAGTTCACATCTCCCCCTATCTTATGGTTTTATATATTGTAGATATCTATCTTTGTACATTGAGGGCAATGTACATCTTAAGTGTGGAGAGGTGTCAACATTACTGAATTATATCTTGTTCTTAAGTAATTTTCTCATATTACTATTAGAATGAAACTTCTATTGATTTATAATTTTCATTGATATGGTTCGGATTAAGTCAGAGGTAATTGTGCATTGACGATTTAAACTTTAAGATATTAAAGAATCAAGCATGATAAGTCTATTTTCAGAATTAAAAATTCTTTGAAGTTTGAAATTTGCAAGGTTACATCAAAAACCATAATTTTTGTGAGTCTTTGAGCCTTTTAGAGCATATATTTTTCTTGCTCACTTTATTGATTATGAGTATGTCAACATTGATTTGTTATTCTAGAACTTGCTTCGATTATACATGTTGAGACCACATTTTTTATTTGATATACTGAGATGATAAAGACACCTAGGTTTTAACTCACTTACTCCATAAAAAGTCTACCTTCATAATTAACCCCTAGTGAACCCCTTTTTAGCCTAATAAACCGTTTCTTGACTCACCCACTAATATTAACCTAAAACCAAATTTTTAATTCCCCTAATCTTTTGACGTCCCTTTTTTTCGAGATTTGAATTGAGCAGTTGCCTAACTATGTTCTCTATTTTAGTTGTTAAAGTTCTTTCTTATCATTGTATGCTCTTATTCTTAAAAAAAAAGTTGAAGATTTATTCAATATTAGTGATTATGAGCTTAAATTGTTAATTCCATATCTTTAGAAAAAGCTCGTGTTATTTTTCAATTGAGGTAATGATAAACCGTAATATGAACATATTTTAATCCCACATTTAACATACTTTTGGATGATTTAAGCCTTGAATTGTGGAATTTTTGTGCTCTTAGGAAGCACAGGAGGATGAAAAGAACGAGAAACAGGCCTAAAACAGAGTAAATGGGCCAAATCACGAAATCGAGACAGCCTGGGCCCGAGCCATATGATCGTGCCCCCTTAATAGATCCGAACACAGCTTGGCCACGATTCACATGGGCGTGTGCCATGGGCGTGTCCTACCGTGACAAAGAGGAATGTTACTCAGATTAGGGTACTTAGAGGCAAAGAAAGCCATTCCAAAAGCCTATATAAACACCCTAGAGGCCAACCTTTAGGGGGCGTCCAGTTAGGCCAAAGAACCAAGCCAGAGAGGCCAGAACTGTGGAATTTACTCGAAGAAAGCCAGTTAATTTATCTCAAGAAGCCGGAGTTATACTCAAGACGGAGGATCTTCCCTTCAATTCCTTCAGGGGGTTTTAGGGTTTTTCTTATGTTTTGTTTTATATTTTCTTCTGAGATGTATTCTTTTATAATTATGAACTAAACCCCTCTAATACCTGAGGGGGATGAAACCTAAAACGGATCTTGTTGTTGTTTTATGAACTATATGATAAATACTTGATTTGTTCTTAATTATGTTTTCTTAATTCTTGTTTTGATATTCCAGGATATCGATTCAAGTATTGATGTGCTTAGGCAGAGGAGGAATAGACCCTGTCTAAGAGTAGATCTAACATAATTAAGCGGAGTTGATCGCAACCCTAGAGATAGGATGACGAAAATCTGCCGGATTAGGGTCAAACCTTATATGGGAGTCCATAGATCGAATTAATCCAATTCTAGGGGTTTTAATTAGAGGAGATTTCAATTAATCAACCTAGGGTTAGACGTTAGTAGCCTCGAGAGAGGTATTAATATAAATTAGGGAATCCTACGGATCAAGTCAAGTGAATAAATCGTCTGGTTCAGAGTTAAATAACAAGTAAAGTCTAGGTGGATTCTTCCTCGGGTATTGTCTTAATCAATTGGTTTTTCCCACAAATATTTTCCCAAATTCATTCTCTTTGTCCTAGCATCTTTAGCTTAATAGATAGTTAATTTTAGATTAATTAATAATTCCCTTAATTCTTAGGCTAAATAATAAAAAGAAAGTTCGTATTAGTACTTTTGGTTCCTTTGGGTTCGACAATCTGGTCTTGCCACTTAAATATACTACTGTTCGATAGGTGCGCTTGCCTCAATCGTTGTCACAGTTAGTTTTTTAGGCTCGATCATTCTTTATATAAATTTTTAAGACTTTGACACACGATCAGGTAATTACTCATTATTAGTTATTTTACTAGTTAGGTAAATGGTAATTTCGATCTCGATTTTAACCTTCTAATTCAACCTATATCCACACCTTTAACCAAAGCCTCGTTACAACCCTTTAAAGACCTTTTGATTTGTGTATCATCTCATTTTATAGTGGTGGAGATTTGATTTTCATGGAAGCTGATCGTGTCTGTCGAGTCTTAAAATTTATAAAGAGAATGATCGAACCTGGAAACTAACTCTGACAACGATTTAAGGCAAGTGCACCTATCGAACAGTAGTATAGCTTAGGCAAGACCGAATTGTCGAACCCAAAGGAACTAAAAATACTAATACTAACTTTCTTTTTATTATCTAGCCTTAAATAAGTGAAGTTGTTGTTTAAACTAAATTTAACTAACTACTAAGCTAAAGACGCAAAGACAAAAAGAATGAATTGGGGAAATACTGTTGGAAAAACTCAGTTGATTAAGACGATACCCTTAGGAAGAATCCACCTTGACTTCACTTGTTATCTAACACTAAACCAGACAATTTATTCATTTGACTTGATCCGTAGGATTCCCTGATTTATATTAAACCCTCTCTCGAGGTGAATAACGTCTAACCCTAGGTTGATTAATTGAAATCTCTTTCTAATTAAAACCCCTAGAATTGCATTAACTCGATCTATAGACTCCTATATTAGGTTTTACCCTAATTCGGAAAAATCTCGTCACCCTATCTCTAGGCGCGCAATCAACTCTGCTTAATTATGCTAGATCTACTCTTAGGCAGGGACTTTTGCTCCACCACCTAAGCACATCGAACTTGAATCAATATCCCAGAAATATTAACACAAGAATTAAGCACACATAATTAAGAACAAATCAAATATTTATCATATAGTTCAGAAAACAATAACAAGATTCATCTAGATTTCATCCCCTTCAGGTATCTGAAGGGTTTAGTTCATAATGATAAAAGAAAACATATCAGAAGAAAAGATAAAACAAAACATAAGAAATCCCTAAAACCCCTGAAGGAATTGAAGGAGAAATCTGTCGTCTTGAGTAGAATTTCCGCTTCTTGAGATGAATCAACTGGTTATCTTCGAGTGATTCCCACAAATCTGACCTTTCTGGCTCGGCTCCTTGGCCTAGCTCACCGCCCCCTTGAAGGTTATACTTAGGGTGTTTATATAGGCTTCTGAAATATGTTTCTTTGCCCCTAAGCATCCTTTTTCGAGTGGAATTGCTCTTTGCCACGATAGGGACACGGCCATGTTACACGTCCGTGTGAGTCGTGGTCAAGCCGTGTTCGGATTTCTTTAATGAGGCACGACCGTGTGAATCGGGAGTAGGCCGTGTTCTAGAAATTGAATGAGGCACGGCCGTGTGGTCTTGCGCCTAGGCCGTATCAATTTCGTCTTTGGCCCAATTTGGTTTGTTTTAAGCCTGTTTCTAGTTCTTTTTGTCCTCCGGTGCTTTCTGAGTATAAAACATGAAAAAAAAAAGGATTAAGAGCACCTTTTTTACATAAATCAAGAGATAAGTCATCCGAAAACATGCTAAATGTGGGATTAAAATATGTTACTTTTACGGTTTATCAAATACCCCTACACTTAAGCTTTTGCTTGTCCTCAAGCAAAATTCTCAACTCATAACTAAAATGAACTTTCCATAATTCATAATTCCTATCAACAATGTCTCATCATAATTCATAGATAATTTATACATGGATAATTTAACACAAAGAGTCTTAAAGATTCAAACAATATAAGTCATACATTTTGTAGCTCGAAAATATAGGTGTCTCCCTTTATCTAAATAATTACCTCTGATTCAAAACCGACAAGGATTGACATCCTCACTAAAGATTCACTCAAAATACTCTAAGTGTTTAAGGGTCAGGAAAAAGCACTCATAAGTCAAACCTGAAAAGTTAATCCCATAGGCTTGCTTGAAAATCAAATCTCCACCACTATTAAATGAGATGATGCACAGATCAAAAGGTCTTTAATAGGGTTGTAACGGGGCTTAGGTTTAGAGGTGTGGATAAAGGCTGAATTGGAAGGTTAAAATCGAGATTGAATTGACAAGTTACCTATCTAGAAATACCGAGATGATAATAAATAATTATGTCAACTGAAAAGTAATAGCCCTAATAATATGAGCTTTTCTTTTTATAAATAGATTTTAACTGTATAAGCTCACTTTTCATAATACTAATACTAAATATACTTCGATTTTTTTAAGAACAAATCAAATGTAATCGAAATAGATAAAATAGTTAGGCAACTGACCAAATCAAATCTCGACATGAGGGTAGTAAAAAAGGATGGTGATAACAAATACAAAGGGTTTTTGGGTAATATTAGTGGGTGAGTCAATAAGAAGGGTTGTTAGGATCAAAGGGGTTCACTAAGGGTTAATTATGGAGGTAGACTTTTTATGGAGTAAGTGGGTTAAATCCTAGGTGCCTTAATCATCTCTGTATATTAAATCAATGATGTGGTCTTGACATGTATAATTGAGGCAAGTTCTAGAATAACAATTCGGTGTTGACAAACTCATAATCAATAAGTGAGCATGAAAAAGAATATATGCTCTATAAGGCTCAAAATCTCACAAAAATTATGGGTTTTGGATGTCAGTCTCGTAAATTTCAAATTTCAAAGTAATGTTCAAATTCAGTTCAACAACCTAGCAAAAATTTTAATTCTGAAAAATAGACTTATCATGCTTGATTCTCTAGTATCTTTAAAGTTTAAATCATCAATGCACGATTAACTATGACTTATTCTAAAACATATTGATAAGAATCATAAATCAAAAGTGATCGCTATAAATCAGAGCTTTAAATATTTCTAAAAGAATGATCAAACCTGGAGACTAACTCTGACAACGATATTAAGGCAAGTGTACCTATCGAACAGTAGTATAGCTTAGGCAAGACCGGTTATCGAACCCAAAGGAACTAAAAGTATTAATACTCCCTTTCTTTTTATTATTTAGCCTTAAAGTTAGAGTGAAGATTCACTATTAAACTAAATTGACGACAGCTAAACCAAGGACACAAAGACAAGAAGACGAATTGGAAAATAACTTTGAGGAAAAACTCAGTTGACTTTGATGATACCTTTGGGAAGAATCCACCAAGACTTCTCTTATTATCTAACCCTAAATTATATGATTTCTTTTACTTAGCTTGATCCGTGAGACTCCCTAACCTATATTAAACCCTCTCTCAAGGCGAATAATGTCTAACCCTAGGTTAATTAGTGGAACTCTCGTTCGCTTATAATAACCCCCTAGGACAGTAGTAAATCGATCTGTAACATCCTGAAATTGGGCCTAGTAGAATTGAGGCGATTGGGCCATGGGCTTTAGGAAAAATTTGTATGGCATCTAGTTATTTGTGTTAGCTCGGGTATGAATTTTTGTGTGCTTAGTATATTTGTGTGAAGGCTTGGAAATATTAGGAAGCTAGAATAAATTTTAGTATGGTTTATTTAATGAAGTAGGATTAAGTGAGCTTGACACTTAAGTTAATTAAGTGTTCATTTAAAGCACATGTGGAGTTAGTGGCAAGGTGGTTAAGATGCATGGAGAGTTGCTTGAGGTTAGTGGTTCGAGTAGCATGTTTAGCATTTTGAGGTTTTTATTTCATGATAGCATTAATGGCCGGTCAACCTATGTTTATGATAGGTGGACTAATAACTTTTGGTAAGTTGAATTTATTTTTAAGGAAAGCATGGAAAAAGGGATAAGATTCCTAAGGTTATGGTAGGATATCTTGAAGTTATGGTATTAAGAGGGGACAAAGGCTTGGTTTGTGGAAAGTGTTTTGGAAAGAAATCCTATGCCTTAATGCATGAGTGTGGACGGCATGTAAGGCTAGGGGGAGTGGCCGAATTTTTGGTAGGTAGATTGGGGGGGATATTGGCCAAACTTTTGTTTTGTGTATCATTTTGTGCTTATTTTTCCTCTCCAAAAAGCTCTCATCTTTGGCCGAATGTCTAGGGTGCTTTTAGTGCAAAATTTCTTTTGAAGACAACTTCATTTTGTTGGAAACAAAATATCACTTTCTTTCTCTCATTTGTCTTTTGAACCAAACTACATTTTTGCATCTTGTGCATTTTCTTCCTTGGTAAACTTTGTGGTAACCGAATATCATTTCTTCCATCTCTCTTTTTCTTCCTTTGATCAATTCTTTCTCATTCTCTTTTCAACCTTTATCAAAAACCAAAAAAACCATCCTTTCTTTTTCTAAACTTTGGTCGAATCTTCTACACCATTATCTTTCATCTACTACTTTTCTTTTCTTTTCAAAACTGAATCCCCATTTCTCTTTTCTTCTCAATAATTTCTTTATTGGCCGAATATACTCCTTGGGTATGCCGAAACTCTCTTCTTTCATTTAGAAGTATCTTGGCCGAATATTGAAGGTGGTAAGGATTTATTTCAAAGGATTATTCTTTTAAGTTTTCGTTTAAACCGAAGGCTAATAACCTTAATGATGATGGTTGGTTGTAGGGAAGTGAGGCCGATTCATTTAGGAGTGTGTTGGCTAGTGTTCGAAGGCTTTTGGGTAAGATTTTGGGTTCACAAGGAACCCTTCTCAATTATTTTGGTTTGGCCGAATAGGCCATGGCACTAATGTCCATTTTTGGCCGAATATAGGGGCAAGAATACTTGTGTGGACGATTTGTTTATTCGGGATTTAGAACTCTTGTTGGTACCAGGTGCGTACATACACATCTTATAACTTTTTAATATGCTAAGTGTTATAATATGCCTAATCCGTTTGTGTAGACATGGATGTAATACCATCATGGTATTAACAAAGACTCGGGTAAGTCTTTATTGCTTTGAGATTACTATTTGATGCTTTTGGGAAGCATGACACATTTGGTATGTGTATTATTGGATATATGGCAATGATAAATTTATTAATGTTGTTAAAATAAACCTTTTTGCATGATTCAGTAAATATACATAATTGTTTGATATGGGTTGATGAGTGGAGGGGGCAGTGATATTCGTGTCGACGGACACCAGTGTTTTGGTAACACATTGTGACTACGGTCACTAGAGGTTTGGTACCTCCAGAGGTTTGGCACCTCATAGCGACTTGTCCTTGTGGTTGATACCACCGTGGGTTGGCCCCACTTTGAGATATGGGATCGTCTGCCAGTGATTTGGTATCACACGATGGGTTGGCCCCATCATTCTATTTGTGTCTTCGGACACCAAAGATTTGGTATCTCAAGTGATTTGGCATCACAATTGTGACTATATGTCACCAGTGTTTTGGTAACACAATTGTGTCTTTGGACACCAGTGGTTTGGCACCACCAGTGGTTTGGTACCACACGGGGTAGAAAAAGGCGTTTGGATGGTTAGGTTGGGTGCATTTTAAACTTATGCATGTTAATTGGTTATGATTTGTGTATGTTATTGCACTAAATCGGGGAAGGGTTACACATTGAGTCTTGGTGACTCACCTTCTCCTTTAATTTTTCAGGTGACTCGTAGATCGCGGGTGAGGAGCCGGATGGACTCGAGGTGGCCATGCAATGGAGACTTTTAATAAATAAATTTTGGGTTTTATCTTTCTTTTGGGTTTATGTTGCTTAATTGTAATAAGGCCTCCTAGGATGATTTTATTATTGCTGCATGTTTGAATGTTTGGTTTAAACTACTTGATGATGGTTAAACGGTTGCACATGTTTTTCTCAAATTAAACGCAAAATGTTTTAAAGTACCATCGAGTACATTTGAAATTTTTTTTTATAACTCGACTCAACAAATATTTTAAGTTTGGTTTTTAACAAAGAAAATTTAAATTGAAAGGCATTTCGACTAATTTCAAAATCGGTTTTAAAATGGTTTTCAAAATCTTTTCTCTGTAGCAAACCAAATTCGGTCATATTGTTTGGGCCGGGTTTGGGGTGTTACAAAATTGGTATCAGAGCCCAGTTCAAAGCTCGGCTGTGGGGGCCCAAGCCCCAAAAATGTTTTTGGTAGGCCTTTTTGAAATATTTGGTTTTGAATAAGCGTGGCACCGAGTCTCCGGCACCGATCCGCCCAAGTAAGTATCTCTAATTTTTTTGTATGAATTATTTACTGTAGAAGGGTAGGAAGCATGGGACGTAGATAGCGATAAGTATTTTAAACATTAGGACTAGTTTACCCCAACAAAATTCATAAGACTTTAATGGCCTAATTAAACAAACCCGTGACCAAGTCGCCGAGTTAGGGTGTGGTAACCTTGGTACGCATGTCTAGGATTGGATCCGGAAGAGCTTGGTACTTAAGCAGTCCTCGTGACTCACCTCATCTTCGCGGGATTCCTACCTGGTGCGTAGCTTCGGTTCACCCTAACCAAGAGGACTCGGTCATAGGCAAAACCCTAAATAAAACCCAAAAGGGACTAGTCATGTTTTAAGGAAAACTTCGGTTTTAAAATCACTAAATTATCTCTTTTTGATAATAGGACAGATTAATCTTCAAAAATTTTCAAATAATCCCGGTTTACCAAAATTACCAAAATGCCCCTAGTGACAAAATGACGAAAATACCCCAGGGTTAGAAACGAACAGAAATGTCTGAAGAGTGATAGGTATGAAAAGTATTAGGGAATGGATGTACTTTTCTATGTAAACTAGGATAGAAGACTTAAAACCTTGTTTGATCGAAAGAATCTCTATTAAACTCTTTTCATAAAATTTCTTCGCGGATAATCAAGTGAAACATGTACTAATCCATAAAAATTTCCTAATCAGATTAAAGCGCGATAGTTAGAATGAGCTTTAGAGGACGTGGCCGTCGTGGACGTGGAAGGGGTAGGATGGCTGTATAGGAACCTGTCGGGTCGGGTCAAGGATCTGAGAACGAGATACCGCCACCACCATCCCCAACCTTTGGAGCTGAGGAGCAAGATCAGACGGGTGATGACACTGTGTCACAAGCGATGCTGCGGGTTCTAGAAAGGGTAGCTGGAATTGGTGGAGGCGAAGGAGCTCGGAAGTCGGTTCTTGAGAGACTTAGAGCTAACGGAGCTGAATTTTTCCGAGGTGTGTCTGGTGTAGCGCCCAATACGGCTGAGTATTGGCTAGAATCGACCGAAAGAATCATGGATGAGATAGATTTGACAAATGAGGAGAAACTGAAAGGAGCGGTGTTGCTTCTCAAGGATGAGTCCTATCGATGGTGGCTCACGGTGCGTGATGGTGCTACGGCAGATAATCTTACTAGGGAGTATTTCAAAATTTCTTATCAGAAGAAGTATGTTGGCTCAAGCTACATTGATGCACAAAGGAAAGCTTTTCTGGGGTTGGTACAAGGAAATAAGTCTGTATCGGAGTATGAGGCGGAATTCTTGAGGTTGAGCCGCTATGCTCAGGGAATAGTGGCATCGGAGCATGATCGTTGTGTCCGCTTTGAAGATGGACTTAAAGACGAGTTAAGGTTGCTGATTGCTCCGCAGCAAGAGCGTGAGTTTGCTATCTTGGTGGAGAAGGCCAAGATAGCCGAAGGAATAAAGGAATCTGGAAGACAGAGCTACGACCGAAATAAGCATAAGAGAGGTTTTGAATCATCTGGGTCGGACGAAGATTCTCAAAAAAGGGTTAGGCAGAATGGGCCGAATCAGTCTGGAAGGCCTGTTACTGCTAATCAGGGTCCAGCACGGTGTAACCGATGTGGGAAGTTTCATTGGGGCAAATGTTGGACCGGAGGGAAAGGATGTTTCGAGTGTGGTTCGTTGGATCATCGTGTGAGAGACTGTCCACCTAAGCAAGCTAGGAATCAGTCTGAAGGTCAAGGGCGTGCTCAGTTCAGAAAGGAGGGACCGCCACCGCAGAAGGATCGTGATAATGGTAGAGGCGGTAATGGCTCGGGTCAAGGTCGCGGAGCAGCTGGCAGAGGTGTTGGCAACACTGAGGCTAGGCAGCCTGGTTTGGTGTATGCTGTGAGGCGTCATGAGGAGGGTGACGCACCGGACGTCTTCACCAGTATGTTCTTGATCATTGGATTTCTATATACCGCTTTGATTGTTAGTAGTGTTATTAAGATCATAGTGCGCAGCGAGAGCGTAATCTGGTGAGTTATACTGTACGATTGATCGTTAGTAAGTAATTTCGGGGACGAAATTATTTTTAAGGAGGCTAGAACTGTAACATCCTGAAATTGGGCCTAGTAGAATTGGGGCGATTGGGCCATGGGCTTTAGGAAAAATTTGTATGGCATCTAGTTATTTGTGTTAGCTCGGGTATGAATTTTTGTGTGCTTAGTATATTTGTGTGAAGGCTTGGAAATATTAGGAAGCTAGAATAAATTTTAGTATGGTTTATTTAATGAAGTAGGATTAAGTGAGCTTGACACTTAAGTTAATTAAGTGTTCATTTAAAGCACATGTGGAGTTAGTGGCAAGGTGGTTAAGATGCATGGAGAGTTGCTTGAGGTTAGTGGTTCGAGTAGCATGTTTAGCATTTTGAGGTTTTTATTTCATGATAGCATTAATGGCCGGTCAACCTATGTTTATGATAGGTGGACTAATAACTTTTGGTAAGTTGAATTTATTTTTAAGGAAAGCATGGAAAAAGGGATAAGATTCCTAAGGTTATGGTAGGATATCTTGAAGTTATGGTATTAAGAGGGGACAAAGGCTTGGTTTGTGGAAAGTGTTTTGGAAAGAAATCCTATGCCTTAATGCATGAGTGTGGACGGCATGTAAGGCTAGGGGGAGTGGCCGAATTTTTGGTAGGTAGATTGGGGGGGATATTGGCCAAACTTTTGTTTTGTGTATCATTTTGTGCTTATTTTTCCTCTCCAAAAAGCTCTCATCTTTGGCCGAATGTCTAGGGTGCTTTTAGTGCAAAATTTCTTTTGAAGACAACTTCATTTTGTTGGAAACAAAATATCACTTTCTTTCTCTCATTTGTCTTTTGAACCAAACTACATTTTTGCATCTTGTGCATTTTCTTCCTTGGTAAACTTTGTGGTAACCGAATATCATTTCTTCCATCTCTCTTTTTCTTCCTTTGATCAATTCTTTCTCATTCTCTTTTCAACCTTTATCAAAAACCAAAAAAACCATCCTTTCTTTTTCTAAACTTTGGTCGAATCTTCTACACCATTATCTTTCATCTACTACTTTTCTTTTCTTTTCAAAACTGAATCCCCATTTCTCTTTTCTTCTCAATAATTTCTTTATTGGCCGAATATACTCCTTGGGTATGCCGAAACTCTCTTCTTTCATTTAGAAGTATCTTGGCCGAATATTGAAGGTGGTAAGGATTTATTTCAAAGGATTATTCTTTTAAGTTTTCGTTTAAACCGAAGGCTAATAACCTTAATGATGATGGTTGGTTGTAGGGAAGTGAGGCCGATTCATTTAGGAGTGTGTTGGCTAGTGTTCGAAGGCTTTTGGGTAAGATTTTGGGTTCACAAGGAACCCTTCTCAATTATTTTGGTTTGGCCGAATAGGCCATGGCACTAATGTCCATTTTTGGCCGAATATAGGGGCAAGAATACTTGTGTGGACGATTTGTTTATTCGGGATTTAGAACTCTTGTTGGTACCAGGTGTGTACATACACATCTTATAACTTTTTAATATGCTAAGTGTTATAATATGCCTAATCCGTTTGTGTAGACATGGATGTAATACCATCATGGTATTAACAAAGACTCGGGTAAGTCTTTATTGCTTTGAGATTACTATTTGATGCTTTTGGGAAGCATGACACATTTGGTATGTGTATTATTGGATATATGGCAATGATAAATTTATTAATGTTGTTAAAATAAACCTTTTTGCATGATTCAATAAATATACATAATTGTTTGATATGGGTTGATGAGTGGAGGGGGCAGTGACATTCGTGTCGACGGACACCAGTGTTTTGGTAACACATTTTGAATACGGTCACCAGAGGTTTGGTACCTCCAGAGGTTTGGCACCTCATAGCGACTTGTCCCTGTGGTTGATACCACCGTGGGTTGGTCCCACTTTGAGATATGGGATCGTCTGCCAGTGATTTGGTATCACACGATGGGTTGGCCCCATCATTCTATTTGTGTCTTCGGACACCAGAGATTTGGTATCTCCAGTGATTTGGCATCACAATTGTGACTATATGTCACCAGTGTTTTGGTAACACAATTGTGTCTTTGGACACCAGTGGTTTGGCACCACCAGTGGTTTGGTACCACACGGGGTAGAAAAAGGCGTTTGGATGGTTAGGTTGGGTGCATTTTAAACTTATGCATGTTAATTGGTTATGATTTGTGTATGTTATTGCACTAAATCGGGGAAGGGTTACACATTGAGTCTTGGTGACTCACCTTCTCCTTTAATTTTTTAGGTGACTCGTAGATCGCGGGTGAGGAGCCGGATGGACTCGAGGTGGCCATGCAATGGAGACTTTTAATAAATAAATTTTGGGTTTTATCTTTCTTTTGGGTTTATGTTGCTTAATTGTAATAAGGCCTCCTAGGATGATTTTATTATTGCTGCATGTTTGAATGTTTGGTTTAAACTACTTGATGATGGTTAAACGGTTGCACATGTTTTTCTCAAATTAAACGCAAAATGTTTAAAGTACCATCGGGTACATTTGAAATTTTTTTTTACAACTCGACTCAACAAATATTTTAAGTTTGGTTTTTAACAAAGAAAATTTAAATTGAAAGGCATTTCGACTAATTTCAAAATCGGTTTTAAAATGTTTTTCAAAATCTTTTCTCTGTAGCAAACCAAATTCGGTCATATTGTTTGGGTCGGGTTTGGGGTGTTACAAAATTAGTATCAGAGCCCAGTTCAAAGCTCGGCTGTGGGGGTTTAGTTCAAAGCCCAATAATTTATCATATAACTTAAAAATCAAATAATAAAATCCATCTAGGTTTCATCCCCTTCAGGTATCTGAGGGGTTTAGTTCATAATGAATAAACAAACCATCGCAAGAGAAAAGATAAAACAAAACATAAGAAAAACCCTAAAACCCCCTGAAGGAATAGAAGGAGAATTCCGCCGTCTTGAGTATAACTCCGGCTTCTTGGGATCGATCAACTGGCTATCCTCGAGTTATTCCCTAACTCTGACCTTCTCGGCTTGGCTCCTTGGCCTCGTTTTCGCTCCCTTAAAAACGTGTTACTTGGGGATTATTTATAGGCTCTTGGAACGCGATTCTTTCTCCCTAAGTATCCTTTTCCGACTAAAATTGCTCTTTCCAGCGACAGAGGCACGGCCATGGCACAAGCCCGTGTGAATCGAGACCTGCCCGTGTTCGGATTTCTCTTGAGGCATGGCCGTGTGTGATGGAGTTGAGGCTGTGCTCTAGGTGTTCGTCGAGGCACGGCCGTGTGTGCTTTGGGCCAGGCCGTGTCGATTTTGTGCTAAGGCCCATTTACTCCGTTTTAGGCTCGTTTTGTGTTCTTTTCATCCTTGGGTGCTTTCCTGGGTATAAGACATGAAAAGAAAGGATTAAAAGCACCTTTTTATATAAAACAAGGGATAAATCATCCAAAAACATATTAAATGTAGGTCTAAAATATGTTACTTTTACAATTTATCAAATACCCCCACACTTAAGCTTTTGCTTGTCCTCAAGCAAAATTCTCAACTTACAATTACAACGAACTTTCCATGATCTATAATTCTTATCAACAATGTCTTATCCTAATTCATAGAAAATTCATACATGGATAGTTTGATTTAAAGCATCCTAAAGATTCAAACGAAATAAGTCATTATTTTGTACCTCGAAAACATAGGTGTCTTCCTTCTTTTAAATGACTACCTTTTTAATTCAAAATCGACAAAGAATGATATCCTTACTTAGGATTCACTCAAATCACTCTAAAGTGTTTAAGGTTTAGAAAAAAGGATCGCTCATAAGTTGAACCTGAAAAGTTAATCCCAGAGGCTTGCCTGAAAATCAAATCTCCACCATTGTAATATAAGATGACAAACAGATCAAAAGGTCTTTAACAGGGTTGTAACGGGATTAGGGTTAAAGGTGTGGATAAAGGCTGAATTAGAAGGTTAGAATCGAGATTTGACTTGATAAATTACCTAACTAGAAAAAATGAACTTAATCTTACATTAAAGACTAATAATACGAGCTTTTTCCTTAAAAATTGGAATTTGAACATGCAAGCTCTCTTAATCATTGCACTAATAATGAATTTTTTTAAAGAACAAACTAACATAATAGTAATAAAGAATTTTTACAACTGAAATATAAAACATAGTTAGGAAACTTGTTTAACATCAAATCTCGACAAAAAGGTAGTTAAAAGAATTGGTGGTATCAAATATAAAGGGTTTTTGGTTAAAATTAGTGGGTGAGTCAATTAAAAAGGGTTGTTAGGCTCAACGGGGTTCACTAGGGGTTAATTATGAAGGTAGGCTTTTTAATGGAGTAAGTGGGTTAAAACCTAGGTGCCTTTACCATCTCGGTATGTCAAATCATAACTGTGGTCTCGATATGTATAATCAAGGCAAGTTCTAGAATAACAGTTCATAGTTGACACACTCATAATCAAAAAATGAGCATGAAAAAAAATGTATGCTCTATAAGGTTCAAATACTCACAAAAATTATGGGTTTTTTGATATCATCCTTATGAATTTTAAATTTCAAGGTAGTATTTAAATTTAGGTCAACAACCTAGCAAAAATTTTAATTCCTGAAAAGCACACTTATCATGCTTGATTCTCTAGTATTCTTTAAATTAAACATCAATGTATAATTAACTATGACTTATTCTAAAACATGTCAATAATCATCACAAATCATCAGAAATTTCATCCTAATTAGTAATATGACAACTTTGCATAAAAACAAGACTAAATCAAGGATTTGAGAATAATGAAAAAAGTTTGTCAATTTTATTCTATTTTTAACCTCAGGGATTTAAGAATAATGAAAATGGTTAGGTCCTTTTATCCCCCCACACTTAAGATGTACATTGTCCTCAATGTACAAAGATAGATGATGACAATTAGTGCTTAAAAGATAGGAGGGACAAGTGTTACTCCCTGGGATTTCTGACGAGATCCTTGAGGACGTGGACAGTGTGTGGCATCAGCTGACTTTTTGCATTTCTCCTAATTGTGCTTTTGTGGAATAAATGCTTTATTCTGCAAAGTTACTTTGTTAGTGATCTTTTTAATGAAAAGATATGGTGTTAGGGATGCTTGAATGATTAAATAGACAATGATAAAAAGTTTTAACAAATAATAAAAGTTCAAATTTAGGCGGCATAAAATAAAGTCTTAAAAAAAATTTTAAAAAGATAAAACAAATTAAAAGGACTCAAAGGTCCTCATCCATGGTTGAGTCTGGTGGTGGTGCTGAAATGCGGAGATGTTGGCATATTTGTTGGAGTGTTGCCTCCAATCCGTCAAAGCGCCTATTGACACGTGTCTCGAACTAGTCAAGTCGAGCAGAGATGTCTGCTAATGATGTTTTGGTTGGTATGGACACTGGCTTGGATTCACTGCCTCCTCTGACAGCGGTGGGACATCATCAGGAATGTCCTCATCCTCGTCCTCTTCCTCGTTGAAGGGTGTTTTTATTTTGTACTGCGGAGGATCGGTCCCTAGTCGTTGTGATATCATCCTCATATGTAGCATGGTTTGGATGCCTTGAGGAGCCATGTTTCCTATCAGTGTGAGGGAGTTGATCTGCTCGTCGGTGTTGAGGAGGTTGAAGTGCCGAGCTAGCCTTGTAATATAGGGCCCCATTGACAAAATTCCCTTCCTATGTTGCTCCGTCTGATGTTGAATTGCGTACGCCATAAAGTATGCCAAGCCAAACACATGTCCTTCAGACATGCAGGAAAGGAAGTAAACGTCGTGTTTGTTGACGACACTGGTGCTCTCTTTTCGACCTGTGATGGTATGTGCGAGTATGGCATGAATATATCGTAGTGCTGGAGGAAGGGCTGTTGCTTTAGATTTATTGGGGTTGTAAATGGTTGTCGTGGGCTTTAGGTCAATCCAGCAGTCGATCAGAAGGCAGTGGGGTTCGTGGTTTAGACCGGCCAATGGGTTTTCTGCTATGAATTCCGCTGTATAGAGGCCAAGAGCTGCTCTGACTTGAGGTACGCTTAATCGATGTACTGTACCCCCAAGACGGAATTGTATAGTGCCTGGGTCGTCGAATTGAGCCATCACCGTTTGTAGCGTGAATGTGGAGCAGAACTCGAGTGTGAGCTCGAGGTATGTAGGCTCATTAATTGAGAAGAAGGTCTCCTATGGATCAATTGATATGAGTGCTTGGATATCAGTGGTGAGCCCTACTTGCCCAACGGCGTCCCAATCAATTCATCGTCCAGTGCCTATGGGCCTGTCCCTGATGGCTTTGTACCGGTCCTCCTGAGCGGCTTGTGGAAATCAGAGGAACGGATGTCGAAGTTCTGTGGTTGCCCTTGCGGAGGAGGAACCGGGCCCCATCCGTTTCTTACTTGGGGCTGAGCATTTTACTCGAGATGTCGACATATTCCTGCAAATCAAATGTAAAGCAATTTTTCTAGTTCAACCAATATATTTGAGAATCATTATCATTTCACAAATAGTAGAGCATCCGTTCTCAAAGGACAAGACAATCTTTAGATAGAATGTAAACACATTAACAAATAAGAAGTTAATCAAACAATGAAAATTCTGTAGTTAAAAACTAAATAAGAAAAATAAAGTAACATGAAGAATAAAACAAATAAATAAGAAAAATGAACTAGACAAAAAAAATGTACAAACTAATCAAGAAATAGACTAAACTAAACAATATGAATAAAAATTTTAAACACAAACTGAATAAAGGGTAAATATGCAAAAAAATGGTAGGAAGATTTTAAGAAAAAGGGAACCAGAAATGGTGGTGAATGACGAGCACGGGTGGCGCGCACGGCGGTGTTGCTGGGTTTGTGGCGTGGGCACGGCGCTGGCAAGGGCATGGTGCTTGGGTGCACGGTGGTGTTGTGGCCGTGTGGGTGGTTGGACTGAGTTTTTGGAGGAGAAATGGCGGTGGGGATAGGGTAGACTGGTTGAGTGGCCAGATTTTGAGGTGGGGAATGAAAATTTGATTTTAGGGTTTGAGGTTTGGGGGGGAAGACGGTTACTTTGTTTAAATAGGGAGGGGAGTATGGCCGTCTGCACGGCCGTGTTAGATTTTGAATTGCCCGCGCTTTTCGCGATTTCTTAAAATTGGGCGCGCTTCAAAGGTTTTGGCACGGCCGTGTGTCAATTCGCATGCCCGTGTTTGATAAGAAAAACAACGTTAGCACTGTGGGTAACACGGGCGTGTCTAGCCCGTGTATAACAAGTCAGTAACCTTAGTAATTTCACACGGTTGTGAGGCACGGCCGTGTTGTGCCCGTGTATTATAAGTCAGTGACCTCAGTAATTTTACACGGTTATCTAGCACGGGCGTGGTCTGGTGTTGCAGCCCGTGTCACCGGAAAAAAATTTTACCATATTTAGGCACGGTGCTTGGCATGTCCATGGTCTATTTCCTGGCTATGCACGGCTATGTAGATGCCCGTGTGAGGGCCGTGTTGAAATTTCTGCATTTTTCTGTTAGACTATTTTAGTGCTATGTTAGTAAAATAAAAACTATGTTAGTATGTTAGTGCTCGGGTTGCCTCCCGAGAAGCGCTCATTTATAGTCTTAAGCTAGACTCTTTCTATTTTTGGTTCCAAAGGATGGCTCATGGAGCATAAGCTCTTCTCTCATACCTCTAAAATTTGTACTGTTATAAATTTTAAGTCGGTGACCATTTACCTTGAATGTGCCTTTAGTGGGATGGGTTACCTCGACGGTGCCATATGGAAATATTATTTTGATCATGAATGGTCCTGACCATCTTGATTTCAACTTTCCCGGGAATAGTTTAAGCCTTAAGTTGTACAATAGGACTAAGTCTCCCACTTCAAATTACTTTGATCTCTTGAGACGAGCATCGTGACGTCGCTTTGTTGCTTCTTTGTACAATTTTGAGTTCTCATAGGCTTCTGTTCTCCACTCGTTAAGCTCGTTCATCTGCATCATTCTCCTCTTACCTGCAATTTTGATATCAGTATTTAAAAATTTTGTTGCCCAAAAAGCTTTATGTTCTAATTCGAACGGTAAATGACAGCTTTTCCCGTATACAAGTTTGTATGGGGATGTCCCTAAAGGTGTTTTAAATGCTATTCTATAGGCCCATAACGCATCATCTACTTTTAATGCCAAGTCTTTTCTATTTGATTCAACGGTTTTTTCTAGAATGCGCTTAAGTTCTCGGTTTGCTACCTCTACTTGCCCACTGGTTTGAGGATGGTATGGGGTTGCTGTTCTATGATACACTCCATATTTCTTTAGAACTTTTTCAAATTGGGTATTGCAGAAGTGTGTACCCCTATCGCTAATGATGGCTCTTGGTGTGCCGAATCGAGAAAAGAGTTTCTTGAGAAACTTAACTACTACCCTAGCATCATTGGTAGGTAAAGCTTCCGCTTCTACCCATTTTTACATGTAATCAACTGCTACTAGAATGTACTTGTTCCCAAACGAATTAGGGAATGGTCCCATAAAGTCAATACCCCATATGTCAAATATTTCACATGATAACATATATGTTTGAGGCATTTCATCTCATTTAGAAATATTACCTATTTGTTGACATCGATCACACGAGGTAACATACCTGTTAGCATCTTTCAATAGAGTGGGCCAATAAAAACCTAATTCGAGTATTTTATGTGCTGTCTTTATACTACTGTAGTGTCCTCTTGACGGTCCTGAATGACAATGCTCCAAGATCTGGTTTGCTTCTGTCATTGTAACACATCTTTGAATTACCTGATCTGTACAAATGCAGAAAAGAAAAGGATCTTCCCAAAAATAATTCTTCACATCAGCAAAGAATCTCTTCTTTTGGTGGTGTGTTAATTTTCTTGGTAAGATGTTAGCTGCTAAATAATTTGCAATATTTGTGAACCATGGTACCTCCGAATGTGTTATAGAGAAGAGTTGTTCTTCTGGAAACGAAACATTTATTTCGCCTTCATCGAGCTCTTTGATGTGTGGATTTTCAAGTCTAGAAAGGTGATCCGCTGCAAGATTCTCAGCTCCCTTCTTATCTTGTATTTCCAGGTCGAATTCCTGTAAAAGTAAAATCCATCGTATGAGCCTGGGTTTAGCATCAGGTTTGTTTAAAAGATAACGAAGAGCTGAATGGTCAGTGTAAACGACAACTTTGGACAATATTAGATATTGTCTAAATTTATCAAAAGCAAAAACTACAGCTAGCAATTCTTTCTCTGTGGTGGTGTAGTTTTCTTGTGCGGGTGTTAGTGTTCTGCTAGCGTAATAAATTGGCTGAAAGTGCTTGTCTCTTCGTTGTCCCAAAACTGCACCTACTGCAAAATCACTTGCATCACACTTTAGTTCAAAGGGTAAGTTCCAATCAGGTGCAATTATAATTGGGGCATTTATTAATTTATCCTTAAGGATATTAAATGCATCTATACATCCATGATTGAAATCAAAAGGGACATCTTTTTCTAGTAATTTTGTTAAAGACTTAGCTATTTTAGAAAAATCTTTAATAAATCTTCTATAAAATCCTGCATGTCCTAAAAAGCTTCTGATAGCCTTAACAGAACTAGGGGGTAGTTTTTCTATGGCTTCAACTTTTGCTTTATCTACCTCGATCCCTTTACTAGAAATCTTATGCCCTAACACAATCCCTTCTCTTACCATGAAGTGACATTTTTCCCAGTTTAAAAAAAGATTTGTTTCCTCACATCTCATTAGAACTCGTTTTAAAATTTTAAGGCAAAGATGGAAAGAATTATCGAATACCGAAAAATCATCCATAAATACCTCCATGATATCTTCTACGAGCTCATCAAAGATTGCCAACATGCAACGCTGAAAAGTAGCAGGTGCATTACATAATCCAAAAGGCATTCTACAATAAGCAAACGTACCGTATGGGCATGTGAATGTCATTTTTTCTTGATCTTCAGGAGCTATGGGGATTTGGAAGTAACCGGAGAGTCCATCCAAAAAACAGTAGTACATATGCCCGGATAATCTTTCTAACATTTGATCTATGAAGGGTAACGAGAAGTGATCTTTTCTAGTGGCATCGTTCAACTTTCTATAGTATATACAGACTCTCCAACCTGTGACTGTTCTTGTGGGAATCAACTCATTCTTTTCATTGGGCACTACCGTCATTCCTCCTTTCTTTGGAACTACCTGCACAGGACTTACCCAAGTGCTGTCAGAAATAGGATAAATTATTCCTGCATCTAGGAGTTTAATGACCTCAGCTTTGACCACTTCTTTCATGTTGGGATTTAACCGTCTCTAGGGTTGCACACACGGCTTGTATTCTTCTTCCATTAAAATTTTATGGGTGCAAAATGCGGGGCTTATTCCTTTGATGTCAGAAATTTTCCAAGCTATGGCTTTTTTGTGTTCTTTTAGTACCTTTATTAGCTCCTCTTTTTCCTTAGGTTCTAGTTCTGCAGAGATGATTACTGGTAATTTAAAATTGTCTCCGAGGAATGCGTATTCTAAGTGTTTTGGTAGCTGTTTCAATTCTAATTTGGGTGGCTCTTCGATGGAAGGTTTCTGTTTTATTTCGTCATCATTGTCAATTCTTTCTTCTTTCATTTGTTTGGATGACGATGTATTCAGATTCAGTTTATCATCCTCATCTTCTTCCCCCTCTTCTTGAGTTAGACACAGTTCCATCGTGCCGTCATGTATGATTTCCTCTAATGAATTTTGAATGATATGATTAGTAGTATCAACAAAATAACAGGAATCATCTTGCTCTTTAGAATATCGCATGGCATCATAGATTTGAAAAATGATTTCTTCGTCTCCTATCCTTAGTACGAGTTTACCATCTCCTACATCTATAACAGCTCTAGCATTGGCTAAAAAAGGATGCCCTAAGATTAAGGGAACATTAATGTCTTCATCCATGTCTAATATAACGAAATCAACAGGGAAAATGAATTTATCAATTTTTACCAAAACATCTTCAGTAACTACCCTAGGATATTTAATAGATCTGTCTGCTAACTGAATACTCATCCTAGTGGGTGTTGGTTCCCCAAGATCTAGTTGTTTAAACATTTTATAAGGCATTAAATTTATACTAGCGCCTAGATCAGCTAACGCTTTCTTAATATTTAAACTACCAATTAAATAAGGGATAGTAAAACTTCCTGGGTCTTTTAACTTGGTTGGTAGCTTATTTTGGAGGATGGCTGAGCACTCTTCATTAAGTTCCACTGTTGACACCTCTTCAAGTTTTCGTTTATTCGTCAGTAGCTCTTTTAAGAATTTTGCGTACTTCGGCATATGTGAAATAGCTTCAACAAAAGGTAAGTTGATATGTATTTGTTTAAAAAGTTCAAGAAACTTACCGTATTGTGCATCAATTCGCTCTTTCTTTAACTTTGCTGGATATTGGATTGGTGGTTTGTTCTCATTGTGTAATGGTGTTACCTCCTCAATTTCCTTATCATTTTCTTTATTTTCGGTTGGGATCTATTTCTTCATGTCACCTAATTCCTTTCCACTTCTTAGTGTGACTGCTTTTACCTGTTCTATTTCTTTAGGAAGATTTTCTGCTTGTATTTCAGAAATCAGCTTAGAAAGCATTCCAAGTGTCTTAGTGAGTTCCCCAAATGACTCGGTAAATTTTTCAATTGATGCTTGTTGATTTTTAAGGGTTCTCTCGATATCTTGCAGGCATTTTTCTGTGTTTGCAGATTCCTTCTCATGGATTGGTTCCTTCTCTTATGGATAGGGCTGATTTCGGAAGTTTTGAGGAGGTTGTTGCCTTTGATTTCCTTGTCCTCCCCATGAAAAATTTGGGTGGTTCCTCCAACCTGGATTGTAAATATTACTGTAAGGATTATTATTAGGTCGGAAATTATTACCTATATAGTTCATCTGTTCAGCTTTTATTCCTGGTTGGTAGGGTGGGTACTCAGGATTCACCACAGTTCCACTTGCATCGCACTGCATGACTGGATGTACCTGTGATGAACACAAATTATCAAGCTTTTTATTCATCATCTCTAGCTGTGTTGATAGCATGGTCATGGCATCGATGTTGAAAACTCTTGCCGATTTTGTCGGTTTTGTCCTTGAAGCTTGGCACTGATAATTGTTTAACGACAACTCCTCAATGAACTCGTAGGCTGCTTCTGGAGTTTTGTTGTTCAACGTTCCACCGGCGGCTGAATCTATTAGTTGTCTCGTTGAGGGGTTTACACTGTTGTAAAAGGTTTGGACTTGTAGCCACAAGGGTAGACCATGGTGTGGGCACCTTCTCAAGAGATCTTTGAATCTCTCCCATGCGTCGTATAGCGTCTCTAAATCCATCTGCACAAAAGAAGAGATATCATTCCGTAATTTGGCCGTTTTGGCCGATGGAAAATATTTCATTAAAAACTTTTTGGTCATCTGATCCCATGTAGTGATTGACCCTCGTTGTAACGAGTTTAACCATTGTTTAGCTTTATTTCTCAATGAAAAAGGAAATAACTGAAGACGTATGGCATCATCAGAAACGCCATTTATTTTGAAGGTATCACAGAACTCTAAGAAGTTAGCTATATGCGTGTTTGGATCTTCGTCCTATAAACCATCAAATTGAACAAACTATTGAATCATTTGTATTGTGTTAGGTTTTAATTCAAAATTGTTAGCAGATATAACAGGCCTAACAATACTAGATTCTGCTCCTGTTAAATATGGTTTCGCATAATCGAACATTGTACGTGGAGCATTATTGTCACCCATATCGCGTGGTGGTGGGTTGTTTTCGTCCATCCCTTCAGTAGGATTGGATCTCTCTTCTTGCTCTCTCTCCATGTAATCTAGGGCTCGCCTGGTTTCCCGACAATTCCTACGAGCGGTAGCTTAGATTTCGTTGTCGAATACCAAAGGTCCCCTCGGGTTCCTTCTAGTCATAAACTAGAGGTACCTGTTGGAAAAGAAAGAGAGAAAATTTCAGTAAACAGAAAATAAAACGAAAAGAAAAATAAATTGCAAAAAATAAAAATTAGGGCTAAAGTAATAAAAAAAGAGTTTTCTTAATATTTTAGTTCCCCGGCACCGGCGCCAAAAACTTGATCGCTGTAAATCAGAGCTTTAAATATTTATAACAGAATGATCAAACCTGGAGACTAACTCTGACAACGATATTAAGGCAAGTGTACCTATCGAACAGTAGTATAGCTTAGGCAAGATCGGTTATCGAACCCAAAGGAACTAAAAGTATTCATACTCTCTTTCTTTTTAGTATTTAGCCTTAAAGTTAGAGTGAAGATTCACTATTAAACTAAATTGACGACAGCAAAACTAAGGACACAAAGACAAGAAGACGAATTGGAAAATAACTTTAAGGAAAAACTCAGTTGACTTTGATGATACCTTTGGGAAGAATCCACCTAGACATCTCTTATTATCTAACCCTAAATTATATGATTTCTTTTACTTAGCTTGATCCGTGAGACTCCCTAACCTATATTAAACCCTCTCTCGAGGCGAATAATGTCTAACCCTAGGTTAATTAGTGGAACTCTCGTTCGCTTATAATAACCCCCTAGGACAGCAGTAAATTGATCAATGGACTCCCATACTAGGTTTCACCCTAATCCGGCAAAATCTAGTAACCCTATATCTAGGCGTTCGATCAACTCCGCTGCTAGATCTTCTCTTAGGCAGGGTCTATTCCTCCTCCACCTAAGCATATTAGACTTGGATTAAACAACATAATTAAGAACAAACTAAGTAATTTATCATATAACTTAAAAATCAAATAATAAAATCCATCTAGGTTTCATCCCCTTCAGGTATCTGAGGGGTTTAGTTCATAATGAATAAGCAAACCATCGCAAGAGAAAAGATAAAACAAAACATAGGAAAAACCCTAAAACCCCCTGAAGGAATCGAAGGAGAATTCCGCCGTCTTGAGTATAACTCCGGCTTCTTGGGATGGATCAACTGGCTATCCTCGCGTTATTCCCTAACTCTGACCTTCTCGGCTTGGCTCATTGGCCTCGCTTTCGCTCCCTGAAAAAGGTGTTACTTGGGGATTATTTATAGGCTCTTGGAACGCGATTCTTTCTCCCTAAGTATCCTTTTCCGACTAAAATTGCTCTTTCCAGTGACAGAGGCACAGCCATGGCACACGCCCGTGTGAATCGAGACCTGTCCGTGTTCGGATTTCTCTTGAGGCACTGCCGTGTGTGATGGAGTTGAGGCCGTGCTCTAGGTGTTCGTCGAGGCACGGCTGTGTGTGTTTTGGGCCAGGCTGTATCGATTTCGTGCTAAGGCCCATTTACTCCGTTTTAGGCCCGTTTTGTGTTCTTTTCATCCTTGGGTGCTTTCCTGGGTATAAGACATGAAAAGAAAGGGTTAAAAGCACCTTTTTATATAAAACAAGGGATAAATCATCCAAAAACATATTAAATGTGGGTCTAAAATATGTTACTTTTACGGTTTATCAAAAAGAAATTTCATCTTAATTAGTAATATGAGAAAATTACTTAAAAACAAGACTAAATTCAGGGATTTGAGAATAATGAAAAAAGTTAGGCACTTTTACCCCCCCACACTTAAGATGTACATTGCCCTCAATGTACAAAGATAGATAATAACAATTAGTGGATAATCAAAAGAGAAGGGAAAAAGTGACACTTCCTGAATTATGGATGATTTCCTTGGAGGATGTGGAAAATACATTAGAGGTGTTGTTTTTTGTTGTGGCGGTTACTAACGAGCTCTGCGCTAGATGAAGAAATTGGGGAGCTCGTGAAGAATTAGCCAGGAATTATTAAGACACTTTTAAAATAACTAAATATATAATTAAAGACAAGAAAACTAAAGAGAAAGACAATACAAAGTAAGATAAAATTAAAATAAGAGATGGATGGACTGAGGGGTCCTTATTGTTGGATGGTTCGCGAGGTGGGTGTGACCTCTAAGGCTGTGGAGGTGCTGGCAGTGGCGGAAGTGGTGTGATTCCCAAGCAGCCTTTAGAACCTAAATCAAAGAAACTAAGATAAAATGAACTAATTTAAGCAGAAGAGAAGTAAAGATAAGGAAATTGAAGCAAAAGAGAAAAGAAAAATAGAACCGATAAGGTCTCAAAGACCCTTGGCGTGTTGGAGAGTTGAAGCGGCCGGCATGAACTTATATAGATCGGTTTCCCACAGGGAGGTTGTGCTTGGCTTCTTCCGCTTCTTTGACATGGTTTTGGTGTATCTTGAGGGTATTGAAGAATGATATGAAGGGGGAAATCTGAGAAAGAGAAGAAAGAAAGAAGATGGGGAGTTTGTGAGAAGAATGGGAGGGGGTGGCTTAAATAGAGTTTTGAGGTCTGACACTCCCCCACGCCCGTGGACCGTAGGCGTGTTGCTTCATAAGGCCGAATCGCACGGTCGTGTTTTGAGGCGTTCTATTTTTCCCATGCTCATTTTTCAGAATGCCACGCCCGTTTCTGAGAAGTCAGTGTTGACCACGGCCACGTCGTACAGCCGTGGGGTTTTTTCGGTGCCCGTGGGGTGGTGGTTGGAGTCCGTGACTCGAAGATTTGATTCTCTCTGACTCGTACCTCTTCTGCTATTGTCAGTACGGAGATTCTGTAATTCCACATGGCCACAGCCACGACCGTGTGCAAGGCCGTGTGGTCTGGAAATCTGCACTTTTTGGTTAGTTTAAAACTAGGTGTTTAAAACGAAGAGAAGAAAAGAAAAGAAAATGAAAATAAATGTGAAAATAAATAGGGTTAGTGCTCGGGTTGCCTCCCGAGAAGCGCTTGTTTAAAGTCTTAAGCTAGACTTTCCTTTCACTCATATGATTATGGAGGTTTGAATGTTTGAACATCTTCCCTCATGCTGTCATTTTTATTTTCATGATAAAGTTTAAGTTGAGAAGTGTTTACCTTAAAAGTGCCGAATGTTGGATTGCTTACCTCGACTGTTCCGTAAGGGAAGATATTGCGTACTTCAAGAGGGATTTCCTCGTTTGTATTCAAGTCTGAAGTGGTAATTCGAGGATCTGCTTTATCTAACAGTACCTGATCTCCTATTTTGAAGTGGTTTGATGTACCTATGAGCTCTTCTGGGGGCTCATTTGGTTTTACTTCGTGTGGTTTTGGTTCCTCTTTAAAGTACCTCAAGGCTTCGTTCCTCATATAATTCTTCTTTGTTGGCATGGGGTCCATGATTCGGCTCAGGTTTGTAACCTTGTGGTGAAAGTTGAACAATTTGATTATCAACTGAATTTACTTTCTCACCTTCATCAGTTCATGTCCTGGCCGAGTCAAGAGCTTGTAGACCGATTGATTTGTCACCTACACGAAGAATGAGTTCTCCTGTACCAACATCAATCTTAGTCCTGGCAGTTTCTAAGAAAGGTCTTCCTAAAATTAAAGGAATTGAATTGTCCTCATCCATGTCTAAGACAACAAAATCTACTGGGAAAACGAATTTATCAATTTTTACAAGAACATCTTCGATAATACCCCTAGAAATTCTAACAGTTTTATCAGCTAATTGAATGCTCATCCTAGTTTGTTTGGGTTTCCCTAGACCTAGCTGTTTAAACATTTTATATGGCATGACATTTATACTTGCCCCTAAATCAGCTAAAGCATTGTTAACAGTTAAACTACCAATTATACATGGAATTGTAAAACTCCCTGGATCTTTTAACTTCCGTGGCAGTCTATTTTGTAGAATTGCTGAGCACATTGCATTTAGCTCCACATGCGACTCCTCATCTAACTTACGTTTTTTTGTCAAAAGTTGTTTTAGGTATTTCCTTGAATCTGGCATCTGTGAAAGGGCTTCAAGAAGCGGTAAGTTAATATTAATTTCTTTAAAAGTTTAAGAAACCTACCAAACTGTTCCTCTGTGTCGCCTCTCTTCATCGCTCCGGGATAAGGTATGCGAGGTTGGTACTCTTTGAGTACCAGTTTTGGCTTTTCTTGTATTACCTCAACTTTACCTTCTTCTACCTCTTTTTCTTGTATTGAATTGGGTTCATCTAACCCTATACTATCATGAGCTGTGATGGCTTGGATTTGTTCCTTTGGGTTAATCTCAGTGGTGTTTGGTAGACGCACTTGCGGTCGTTCGGAAATTAACTTTGCAAGTTGCCCAACTGACTTAGTAATTTCCCCAACTGATTTAGTAAGTTCACCAACTTGGTTCTCGATCCCTTTGATCTATGCTTGTTGATTATCGAGCGTTGTCTCAGTTTTTTGGAGACGGGTATCCGTGGCTGCCATGAATTTTGTCAGCATCTCTTCGAGGTTCGGCCTCTTTTCCTGTTGATAGGGCAGATTTTGGAAATTTTGAGGAGGTTGTTGTCTTTGATGTGATTACTGGATTACTGGAAATTTTGGCTGCATTACTGGATGTAATTACTCATTATTAGTTATTTTACTAGTTAGGTAAATGGTAAATTCGATCTTGATTTTAACCTTCTACTTCAGCCAGTATCCACACCTTTAACCAAAGCCCCTTTACAACCCTTTAAAGACCTTTTGATTTGTGTATCATCTCATTTTATAGTGGTGGAGATTTGATTTTCATGCAAGCTGATCGTGTCTATCGAGTCTTAAAATTTATAAAGAGAATGATCGAACCTGGAAACTAACTCTGACAACGATTTAAGGCAAGTGCACCTATCGAACAATAGTATAGCTTAGGCAAGACCGGATTGTCGAACCCAAAGGAACTAAAAATACTAATACTAACTTTCTTTCTATTATCTAGCCTAAAATAAGTGAAGTTGCTGTTTAAACTAAATTTAACTAACTACTAAGCTAAAGACGCAAAGACAAAAAGAATGAATTGGGGAAATACTGTTGGAAAAACTCAGTTGATTAAGACGATACCCTTAGGAAGAATCCACCTAGACTTCACTTGTTATCTAACACTAAACCAGACGATTTATTCATTTGACTTGATCCGTAGGATTCCCTAATTTATATTAAACCCTCTCTCGAGGCGAATAACGTCTAACCCTATGTTGATTAATGGAAATCTCTTTCTAATTAAAACCCCTAGAATCGCATTAACTCGATCTATGGACTCCCATATTAGGTTTCACCCTAATTCGGCAAAATCTCGTCACCCTATCTCTAGGCGCGCGATCAACTCCGCTTAATTATGCTAGATCTACTCTTAGGCAGGGAATTTTGCTCCACCACCTAAGCACATCCAACTTGAATAAATATCCCGGAAAAAATTAACACAAGAATTAAGCATACATAATTAAGAACAAATCAAATATTTATCATATAGTTCAGAAAACAATAACAAGATTCATCTAGGTTTCATCCCCTTCAGGTATCTGAAGGGTTTAGTTCATAATGGTAAAAGAAAACATCTCAGAAGAAAAGATAAAACAAAACATAAGAAATCCCTAAAACCCCCTAAAAGAATTGAAGGAGAAATCCGCCGTCTTGAGTAGAATTTCGGCTTCTTGAGATGAATCAACTGGCTATCTTCGAGTGATTCCCACAAATTTGACCTTTCTGGCTCGGTTCCTTGGCCTAGCTCACCACCCCTTTAAAGGTTATACTTAGGTTGTTTACATAGGCTTTTGAAATAGGTTTCTTTGCCCCTAAGCATCCTTTTTCGAGCGGAATTGCTCTTTGCCACGACAGGGACACGGCCATGGCACATGCCCCGTGTGAGTCGTGGTCAGGCCGTGTTCAGATTTCTTTAATGAGGCACGGCCGTGTGAATCAGGAGTAAGCCGTGTTCTAGAAATTTTGTAACACCCCAAACCCGGTCAACACACCACGACCGAATCTGACATATTAAAGAGGCAAAACTTTTCGAAGAGAACGAGTTACCGGTTAATTTCCAGTGAAAACCCTTGTATTGCTTAGCGTCTGAGAAAAAAAACTTGTATATGTGAAGTTGAGAATATTAATTTGTCTTTGAAATTCCGAAAATCCTTTTTAAACTCACTTGTCAATCATTACTATGGAAAACGTTTATGTTCTATTAAAACCCGAGTGATTCCTACTTAGTCAATTAAAACCATTCGCATTTGAGCTTTGAAAACTTAGATTTTGAAAATCAGTTAAGTTGGCTTGTTATCATGTGAATTGTACTACCC
The DNA here is from genome assembly GCA_005393395.2 of Gossypium australe. Taxonomy (NCBI): domain Eukaryota; kingdom Viridiplantae; phylum Streptophyta; class Magnoliopsida; order Malvales; family Malvaceae; genus Gossypium; species Gossypium australe. The sequence continues at coordinate 24,724,241 of CM016614.1, read as the reverse complement.
GATGGTAAAGTTTTGCAAACCCGTCGCATAGTTTAATTAGAAAACTTTGTGTCTCAGGTTATTAAAACAAATCAGATAATTTACTTAATCATATTTGGAATCAAATTCAAAACAGATAGATATAATCCAAAACATAATTTAAAGGCCTTATTACAAACCCAAATAAAAACCGAAATTTAAAATAAGTACCCAAGTCAAAATCCATGTAAAACTGAATGTAAATATCGCATGGCCACCTCGAGTCCACCCGGCTCCTCATCCGCGATCTACGAATCACCTGAAAAGATAAGGGAGAAGGTGAATCACCAAGACTCAGTGCATAATCCCCCTCCCGGTTATTGCAGCATGCTTACACAAATCATAATCAAGCAAATATATCATGCACCCCAAACCTAGCCATCCACAACTCCGTTTTCTACCCCGTGTGGTACCAAACCACTGGTGGTGCCAAACCACTGGTGACCCAAAGTCACTGATATCAATAATAATGTGGTGCCAAACCACTGGTGACCCAAAGTCACGAATAATCCAATTGTGGGGCCAACCCACGTTGTGATACCAAGAGACTGGCGACAATCCCGTTTTATCAAATGTGGGGCCAACCCACTGTGGTGCTAAGCCATTGGGACGAGTCGCTATGAGGTGCCAAACCTCTGGTGACCCAAAGTCACAAAATAAACTGTGGTACCAAACCACTGGTGACCCAAAGTCACAGATATCAACTTCCCTCTCCTCTCATATCACCCATAATTATGCAACACATATATAAATCATGCCAACATGCCTTAATATTACACATATATCAATTATATCGTAGATCATAGCATCAAACATCACCTGGCATAATCTCATCAAAACAGACTTACCCGAAATCCATGCTCATACCCATTAAGGTATCATATCGTGATCTACACAACTTCCGGCTTTTAACATGTTTAGGTTATTAACATATTTACTACGATTAAGAAGTGTATAAGTTACACACCTGGCTACTAATGCGGTTACTGAATCCCGTAGTTCCCGATCAAACCCACTAGATCTCCTTTATCCTACATTCGGCCAAACCATTAACATTAACAAGGCCATTCGGCCATATTAACAAATCCCGAAGGGTTAACGCATGGGACCATAATCCTTACCTTACTGCCTTTCGAGCGTTAACCACAACCCGAGATGTGCGACACTGATCTTTCCCCTGCAATCGGCCAACATTAACCCTTAGTCTTAATAGCCTTCGGCTTTTCAATTAACTAACAGAAAGATTGGATCATCAAGAAACCTTACCACTGACTTACTGAAAACGATTGATAGGGAATAGATGACTCTGATCTACTGCTTCAAAATCCCGGAGATCCTACAAGAAACCAATCGCATGGTTGATTTAAAAGCCAAGACAAATGCCGAAATTCGACTTTTGTCTACACATGCCGACAGAGAAAAAGAGGAAGTGAGAATAGAGTTTCAGCCAAGATTACTTACCCTCTTCAAATCCGATTAGAGAAGAACCAAGGGAGATCTATGCTTGGGTTGATATTCGGCCAAAACAAAATAAGAAGAGAGAATGGGAGAAAGATTTCAGAAATGGTGATGGACTTCAGTGTGATTCGGCTATGGCTGAAAGAAAAGGGATTAAGAGAGTTTCGGCAAAAAGGAGGAAAAAGAAGAAGATTCGGCACAAGAGAGAATGAAGAGAAAGAAGAGTTGTTGATTTGAGAAGAAGATGTGGTTTTGAGCAATTATGAGAGAAAGAAAAAGAGAGATGGGAGAGAAGGAGATTCGGCCAAGCCCTTGAAAAGAAGGAAAGAAATAAAACTAAGGAAATTTAGATGGCATTCGGCTAGGTGCTCCCAAGAAAATTCAACAGGTGCAAAAGAAAGGATTTCGGCTTTTGCTTTAACAAAATACACTAGGGAGAAATCGGCAAATGCACAAAGGGTTTCGGTTTTGCCTCTCAACCGAATGCATCAAGGCTTTACTAGCCGAAAATGACCCTCTAAGCTAACTATGGAGGGACGGCACACCTAACATGTTCCCCAACCGAACACCCCTCTTCCACTATTCAAAATTCGGCAAACACCTCAAATTTCTCCTGGCCACAAATTCAAATGAGTATGAATTTCACAAGTTCCTAAATTTTCACTTCTCCACCAGTTTAAATTAATTTGACTCAATCAACCATTATCTGACAGAGTTTGAGCTGAGCACAACTCCTCCCTCCTTGGCGTCAAAATGGTAAGCAGAAAATGGGATTTCTGCTGCTCGAACCTGAGCTCCCCCTTCCCTGCATGTGGCGTCAATCTCAAGGCCCTAAGTGGCGCCTCCTTGCCACTTTACCAAGCCAATTCTTGTGCTTAAATTCCCCACGAAATATACTTAACCCCTAGCTCCTTCAGCTCCCCTTAACTAAAGCTTGAAAACAAAATTTTTCCTACAATTCGGGCCTACCCTTGACTTATAACTAGCCTCTAGAACATCTCAATTAACAACACAATTAATCCACACATGCAAAGAAGTTCAAACACAATAGCCCCTATTTAAGGATGTTATAGTTCTACCCCCTTAAAAATAATTTCGACCTCGAAATTACCTGGTCAAAAGAGTTGAGGGTATTGCTGCCTCATCACATCCTCTGGTTCCCACGTAGCTTCTTCCACGCCATGATTCTGCCATAATACATTTACTAACGGAACTGACTTCTTGCACAAAACTTTCACATCCCGATCCAGAATCTGCACTGGTTCCTCTTCCATGGTCAAATCTGGGCTCACCTCAATGTCCTCCACCGATACAACATGTGATGGATCTGAACGATAGCGCCTAAGCATGGAGACATGGAACACATCATGTATCTGACTCAGCTCTATCGGTAACTCGAGCTGATAAGCTACTGGTCCCACTCGTCTCAACACCTTATATGGGCCAATAAACCTTAGACTTAGCTTGCCTTTCCTTCCAAATCTCAGCACTTTCTTCCACGGCGAGACCTTCAAGAAAACCCTATCACCCACTGCGAACTCTATATCTCTCCGCTTAAGATCGGCATATGACTTCTGCCTATCCGAAGCTTCCTTCAAACGAGCCTGAATCAACTTGACTTTATCCTCGGTCTCAGCAACCAACTCTAGTCCCAACATCTGACGCTCACCTAATTTTGTCCAGCATGTAGGTGTACGACACTTCCTACCATACAACGCCTCATATGGTGCCATCTTAATGCTTGCCTGATAACTATTGTTGTATGCAAACTCAGCTAACAGTAGAAATTCTTCCCAGCTGCCTCTGAAATCCAAAACACAGCCCCTCAGCATATCTTCCAGGATTTGTATAATCCTCTCTGACTGTCCGTCTGTCTGCGGATGAAATGCCGTACTAAAATCCAACCGTGTACCCAACGTCTGATGCAACGCTTTCCAAAACCTCGACGTGAACCTGGGATCCCTGTCCGAGATAATTGACACTGGAACACCGTGTAACCTCACTATCTCTGCCACATATAACTTAGCTAACCTCTGAAGTGAGTAATCCACCCTTACCGGTATAAAATGAGCTGACTTAGTCAAACGGTCCACAATCACCCAGACTGAGTCTTTCTTACTAGGCGTAAGGGGTAGACCACTGACAAAGTCCATAGTAATCCTTTCCCACTTCCACTGTGGAATCTTCACTGGCTGAAGTAAACCTGACGGTAACTGATGTTCAGCCTTGACTTGCTGACACGTCAGACATTTACCCACAAACTCAGTTACCTCTCGTTTTAGTCCTGTCCACCAAAACTGTTCTCGCAAATCCCGGTACATCTTGCTACCTCCAGGATGCATAGCGTATGGGCTGCTATGTGCGTCCTGAAGAATCCTCTGTCTTAACTCGACGTCCTTCGGCATACAAGATTTCCCTTGAAAACACAGTACTCCATCACTGGACAAGCTGTAACCTTCCAACCCACCATTCTGAACTTGCAACCTCCGAGCATTCAAACCCTCATCCTCTAACTGTTTCACCTTAATCTGCTCAACCCAAGTCGGCTTTACCTGCAACTCTGCCAAAAGACTCCCGTCGTCATACAAGCTAAGATGAGCAAACATCGCTCTCAAATCTGATACCACTTTACGGCTCAACGTGTCTGCCACCACGTTAGCCTTGCCCGGATGATACTCAATTGAACAGTCGTAGTCCTTCAACAGCTCAATCCATCTGCGCTGTCTCAAGTTCAACTCCTTCTGAGTTTAAAGGTACTTCAGACTCTTGTGATCCGTGTAGACTATCGACTTATCTCCGTACAAGTAGTGCCTCCAAATCTTCAAGGCGAAAACCACTGCAGCCAATTCCAGGTCATGAGTCGGATAGTTAACCTCATGCGGTCTCAGCTGACGAGATGCATAAGCCACTACCTTCCCTTCCTGCATCAGCACACATCCCAAGCCAGTATGCGATGCATCACAATATACCGTGAATTCCTTCCCTGCCTCAGGCTAAATCAAAATCGGTGCTTCAGTCAGAATCTTTTTCAACTTGTCAAAACTTTCTTGCTGTTTCTCAGACCACACAAATGGAACTCCTTTCCTCAGTAGCTTGGTCATCGGTGTTGCGATAAAAAAAAATCCCTCAACAAATCTGCGGTAATACCCCGCCAGACCTAGAAAACTCCGAACTTCCGCCACTGACTTAGGCGGTTTCCAGTCCAATACTGCCTCAATCTTTCGAGGATCCACTCTAATCCTCTCAGCTGACACTACGTGACCCAAGAAAGTCACCTCCCTAAGCCAGAACTCGCACTTACTAAATTTGGCAAATAACTACTTTTCCCTCAGAATCTGCAAAACTATTCGCAGATGCGCATCATGCTCCTCTTCAGACCTTGAGTATACCAATATGTCGTCTATAAACACCACGACAAACTGGTCCAAATATTGCTGGAACACCCGATTCATCATGTCCATGAATGCTGCCGGCGCGTTAGTCAACCCAAACGGCATTACCAGAAACTCCTAGTGCCCATACCAAGTGCGAAACGTCGTCTTGTGAATATCAGCCTCCTTCACCTTTAGCTGATGATACCCCGACCTTAGATCAATCTTTGAGAAAACCAATGCACCCTTAAGCTGATCAAACAAGTCATCTATCCTGGGCAATGGATACTTGTTTTTGATCGTCAGCTTATTCAACTGGCGGTAGTCTATACACATCCGCATTGTACCATCCTTCTTCTTGACAAAAAGCACTGGCGCTCCCCACGGCGAAACACTTGGCCGGATGAAACCTCGGTCCAACAACTCCTGAATCTAAGCTTTCAGCTCTACCAATTCCTTCGGCGCCATCCTATACGGGGCAATAGACACTAGCGCAGTCCCGAGTAACAGATCTATACCAAATTCAACTTCCCGATCCGGAGGCAGACCCGGAAGTTCTTCTGGAAATATGTCGACAAATTCCTTCACCGTTCGGACATTCTCCACAGCTGACTCATTGGCCTCCAAGGCACAGACATGAACCATAAACGCTTCACAACCCTTTCTGACCATTTTCTCAGCTTTCAAAGCAGACACCACATTAGACAGATAATCCCTTCTATTACCTATCATTACCACCTCTTCACCCTCATCCGTTTTCAAAACCATGCGCTTAGCCGCGCAATCCAAACTTGCCTGGTACTTTACCAACCAGTCCATCCCAAGAATCAGATCGAACTCCCCAAACGGCAGTTCCATCATATCAGCTACAAACACTGCCCCTTGGAGTTCTAGGGGTACATCCCTATACAGCTTATTTACTTTTACAGAGTGACCTAGAGGGCTAATTACTGTCATCTCCCTAGAAGTAATCTCAGAGTCTAAGTTCAGGGTCTCTACTATGCTACTAGCAAAATACGATTGCGTCGAACCCACATCAATCAAAGCAGTATATGGAAATCCAAGGATTAAAAACGTACCGGTTATGACGTCCGGTGCGTCACCCTCCTCTCGACGCCTCGCTGCATATACCAATCCCGGCTGTCTTGCCTCAGTGTTACCTGCACCTCTGCCCGGTGCTCCGCGGCCCCGACCAGAACCATTACCTCCTCTACCAGTACCACGACCCCTCTGCGGTTGCGGTCCCTCAATTCTGAACTGAGCACGGCCCTGACCCTCAGACTGAATCCTGGCTAACTTCCGTGGACAATCCCTCACACGATGATCCAACGAGCCACATTCAAAGCATCCTTTTCCACCAGTCCAACATTCCCCCTAATGAGATTTCCCGCATCGATTACACTGCGCTGGTCCCGAATTAGCAATAATAGGCCTCCCAGATTGATTCGACCCGCTAGGCCTAGCCCTCTTCTGAGAATTACCAACCGACCCAACTGATCCAAAACCTCTCTTATGTCTATTCCTATCCAAATTCTGTCTCACAAACTCCTTTACCCCTTCGGCTATCTTAGCCTTCTCTACTAACACAGCAAACTCTTTCTCCTGCTGTGGAGCAATTAGCAATCTCAGCTCATCTCTCAGTCCGTCCTCGAACTTGACACATCGCTCATGCTCCGTAGCCACGAAACCCCGAGCATACCCGCTCAACCTTAAAAATTCTGCCTCGTACTCCGATACGGACTTACTCCCCTGAACCAATCTCAGAAACGCCTTTCGCTGCGCATCAATGTAGCTAGATCCAATATATTTCTTCTGATAAGCTGCCTTAAAGTAGTCCCACGTGAGATCATCCGCTGCAGCACTATCCCGAACCGTGAGCCACCACTGGTATGACTCATCCCGAAGAAGCGACACTATCCCTTTCAGCTTCTCCTCAACAGTCAGATCCAAGTCGTCCATAATACGCTCCTTCGCCTCCAACCAATACTCAGCTGTATTGGGCGCCACACCAGAAACACCTCGGCTCCATTGGCTCGGAGTCGCTCAGATACAGATTTTCGAGCTCCTGCACCTCTACCTGCTCCAGCCACTCTCTCAAGAACTCGCAGCATTGCCTGCGACACTGCGTTATCCCCCGTCTGATCCTGAAACTCACCACCTGCAGCTGGTGGTGGTGGCATCTCATTTTCCGACCCTTGACCAGACCCCACTGGTTCAGACACAGTCACCCTACCCTGACCGCGTCCACACATATTACGACCCAGACCTCGAGCGATCATGTCTAATATCTCGACTTATCTGATTTAAAAGTTTTATGCGTCAGCCTTTATTCCACTATTATTAAGGCACAGTCTTATGAACAGTTCTTATTACAGAGTTTTGTTTTCGCAAGATCTTAGAATCCTATAGGCTTTAGTCTCTAGGGCAGCCCATTAATACTATACATTCATATCATATATCTTCATGATCATAATCATATGCAAACACCAGTTAGGGGTACTTACCCAGGCGGATTGGTGCCGGAGACTCTGTGCCAGGCTTCTCCAACCATATTTTCAAACAAAAACATTTTAGAACCACACTTTAAAAATTTTCGGCCTTGGGCCCACAGCTGAGCTTTTGAACTTGGCTCTGATACCATAATTGTAACACCCCAAACCCGATCAACACACCACGACCGAATCTGACGTATTACAGAGGGAAAACTTTTAGAAGAGAACGAGTTACCGGTTTATTTCCAGTGAAAACCCTTGTATTGCTTAGCATCTGAAAAAAAAAACTTGTATATGTGAAGTTGAGAATATTAATTTGTCTTTGAAATTCCGAAAATCCTTTTTAAACTCACTTGTCAATCATTACTATGGAAAACGTTTATGTTCTATTAAAACCCGAGTGATTCCTACTTAGTCAATTAAAACCATTCGTATTTGAGCTTTGAAAACTTAGATTTTGAAAATCAGTTAAGTTAGCTTGTTATCATGTGAATTGTACTACCCGATGGTAAAGTTTTGCAAACCCGTCGCGTAGTTTAATTAGAAAACTTTGTGTCTCAGGTTATTAAAACAAATCAGATAATTTACTTAATCATATTTGGAATCAAATTCAAAATAGATAGATATAATCCAAAACATAATTTAAAGGCCTTATTACAAACCCAAATAAAAACCGAAATTTAAAATAAATACCCAAGTCAAAGACCATGTAAAACCGAATGTAAATATCGCATGGCCACCTCGAGTCCACCCGGCTCCTCATCTGCGATCTACGAATCACCTGAAAAGATAAGTGAGAAGGTGAGTCACCAAGACTCAGTGCATAATCCCCCTCCCGGTTATTGCAGCATGCTTACACAAATCATAATCAAGCAAATGTATCATGCACCCCAAACCTAGCCATCCACAACTCCTTTTTCTACCCCGTGTGGTACCAAACCACTGGTGGTGCCAAACCACTGGTGACCCAAAGTCACTGATATCAATAATAATGTGGTGCCAAACCACTGGTGACCCAAAGTCACGAATAATCTAATTGTGGGGCCAACCCACGTTGTGATACCAAATCACTGGCGACAATCCCGTTTTATCAAATGTGGGGCCAACCCACTGTGGTGCTAAGCCACTGGGACGAGTCGCTATGAGGTACCAAACCTCTGGTGACCCAAAGTCACAAAATAAACTGTGGTACCAAACCACTGGTGGTGCCAAACCACTAGTGACCCAAAGTCACAGATATCAACTTCCCTCTCCTCTCATATCACCCATAATTAGGCAACACATATATAAATCATGCCAACATGCCTTAATATTACACATATATCAATTATATCGTAGATCATAGCATCAAACATCACCTGGCATAATCTCATCAAAACGGACTTACCCGAAATCCATGCACATACCCATTAAGGTATCATATTGTGATCTACATAACTTCCGGCTTTTAACATGTTTAGGTTATTAACATATTTACTACAATTAAGAAGTGTATAAGTTACACACCTGGCTACTAATGCGGTTACTGAATCCTGTAGTTCCCGATCTAACCCACTAGATCTCCTTTATCCTACATTCGGCCAAACCATTAACATTAACAAGGCTATTCGGCCATATTAACAAATCCCGAAGGGTTAACGCATGGAACCACAATCCTTACCTTACTGCCTTTCGAGCGCTAACCACAACCCGAGATGTGCGACACTGATCTTTCCCCTACAATCAGCCAACATTAACCCTTAGTCTTAATAGCCTTCGGCTTTTCAATTAACTAACAGAAAGATTGGATCGTCAAGAAACCTTACCACTGACTTACTGAAATCGATTGACAGGGAATAGATGACTCTGATCTACTGCTTCAAAATCCCGGAGATCCTACAAGAAACCAATCGCATGGTTGATTTAAAAGCCAAGACAAATGCCGAAATTCGACTTTTGTCTACACATGCCGACAGAGAAAAAGAGGAAGTGAGAATCGAGTTTCGGCCAAGATTACTTACCGTCTTCAAATCCGATTAGAGAAGAACCAAGGGAGATCTATGCTTGGGTTGATATTCGGCCAAAAGAAAACAAGAAGAGAGAATGGGAGAAAGATTTCAGCAATGGTGATGGACTTCAGTGTAATTCGGCTATGGCTGAAAGAAAAGGGATTAAGAGAGTTTCGGCAAAAAAGAGGAAAAAGAAGAAGATTCGGCACAAGAGAGAATGAAGAGAATGAAGAGTTGTTGATTTGAGAAGAAGATGTGGTTTTGAGCAATTATGAGAGAAAGAAAAAGAGAGATGGGAGGGAAGGAGATTCGGCCAAGCCCTTGAAAAGAAGGAAAGAAATAAAACTAAGGAAATTTAGATGGCATTCGGCTAGGTGCTCCCAAGAAAATTCGACAGGTGCAAAAGAAAGGATTTCGGCTTTTGCTTCAACAAAATACTCTAGAGAGAAATCGGCAAATGCACAAAGGGTTTCGGTTTTGCCTCTCAACCGAATGCATCAAGGCTTTGCTAGCCAAAAATGACCCTCTAAGCTAACTATGGAGGGACGGCACACCTAACCTGTTCCCCAACCGAACACTCCTCTTCCACTATTCAAAATTCCGTAAACACCTCAAATTTCTCCTGGCCACAAATTCAAATTAGTTTGAATTTCTCAAGTTCCTAAATTTTCTCTTCTCCACCAGTTTAAATTAATTTGACTCAATCAACCATTATCTGACAGAGTTTGAGCTGAGCACAACTCCTCCCTCCTTGACGTCAAAATGGTAAGCAAAAAATGGGATTTCTGCTGCTCGAACCTGAGCTCCCCCTTCCCTGCATGTGGCGTCAATCTCAAGGCCCTAAGTGGCGCCTCCTTGCCACTTTACCAAGCCAATTCTTGTGCTTAAATTCCCCACGAAATATACTTCACCCCTAGCTCCTTCAGCTCCCCTTAACTAAAGCTTGAAAACAAAATTTTTCCTACAATTCGGGCCTACCCTTGACTTATAACTAGCCTCTAGAACATCTCAATTAACAACACAATTAATCCACACATGCAAAGAAGTTCAAACACAATAGCCCCTATTTAAGGATGTTATAGTTCTACCCCCCTTAAAAATAATTTCGACCTCGAAATTACCTGGTCAAAAGAGTTGAGGGTGTTGCTGCCTCATCACATCCTCTGGTTCCCACGTAGCTTCTTCCACGCCATGATTCTGCCATAATACCTTTACTAACGGAACTGACTTCTTGCACAAAACTTTCACATCCCGATCCAGAATCTGCACTGGTTCCTCTTCCATGGTCAAATCTGGGCTCACCTCAATGTCCTCCACCGATACAACATGTGATGGATCTGAACAATAGCGCCTAAGCATGGAGACGTGGAACACATCATGTATCTGACTCAGCTCTACTGGTAACTCGAGCTGATAAGCTACTGCTCCCACTCGTCTCAACACCTTATATGGGCCAATAAACCTTAGACTTAGCTTGCCTTTCCTTCCAAATCTCAGTACTTTCTTCCACGGCGAGACCTTCAAGAAAACCCTATCACCCACTGCGAACTCTATATCTCTCCGCTTAAGATCGGCATATGACTTCTGCCTATCCGAAGCTTCCTTCAAACGAGCCTGAATCAACTTGACTTTATCCTCGGTCTCAGCAACCAACTCTGGTCCCAACATCTGACGCTCACCTAATTTTGTCCAGCATGTAGGTGTACGACACTTCCTACCATACAACGCCTCATATGGTGCCATCTTAATGCTTGCCTGATAACTATTGTTGTATGCAAACTCAGCTAACAGTAGAAATTCTTCCCAGCTGCCTCTGAAATCCAAAACACAGCCCCTCAGCATATCTTCCAGGATTTGTATAATCCTCTCTAACTGTCCGTTTGTCTGCGGATGAAATGCCGTACTAAAATCCAACCGTGTACCCAACGTCTGATGCAACGCTTTCCAAAACCTCGACGTGAACCTGGGATCCCTGTCCGAGATAATTGACACTGGAACACCGTGCAACCTCACTATCTCTGCCACATATAACTTAGCTAACCTCTGAAGTGAGTAATCCACCCTTACCGGTATAAAATGAGCTGACTTAGTCAAACGGTCCACAATCACCCAGACTGAGTCTTTCTTACTAGGCGTAAGGGGTAGACCACTGACAAAGTCCATAGTAATCCTTTCCCACTTCCACTGTGGAATCTTCACCGGCTGAAGTAAACCTGACGGTAACTGATGTTCAACCTTGACATGCTGACACGTCATACATTTACCCACAAACTCAGTTACCTCTCGTTTTAGTCCTGTCCACCAAAACTATTCTCGCAAATCCCGGTACATCTTGCTACCTCCAGGATGCATAGCGTATGGGCTGCTATGTGCGTCCTGAAGAATCCTCTGTCTTAACTCGACGTCCTTCGGCATACAAGATTTCCCTTGAAAACACAGTACTCCATCACTGGACAAGCTGTAACCTTCCAACCCACCATTCTGAACTTGCAACCTCCGAGCGTTCAAACCCTCATCCTCTAACTGTTTCACCTTAATTTGCTCTACCCAAGTCGGCTTTACCTGCAACTCTGCCAAAAGACTCCCATCGTCATACAAGCTAAGATGAGCAAACATCGCTCTCAAATCCGATACCACTTTATGGCTCAACGTGTCTGCCACCACGTTAGCCTTGCCCGGATGATACTCAATTGAACAGTCGTAGTCCTTCAACAGCTCAATCCATCTGCGCTGTCTCAAGTTCAACTCCTTCTGAGTCAAAAGGTACTTCAGACTCTTGTGATCCGTGTAGACTATCGACTTATCTCCGTACAAGTAGTGCCTCCAAATCTTCAAGGCGAAAACCACTGCAGCCAATTCCAGGTCATGAGTCGGATAGTTAACCTCATGCGGTCTCAGCTGACGAGATGCATAAGCCACTACCTTCCCTTCCTGCATCAGCACACATCCCAAGCCAGTATGCGATGCATCACAATATATCGTGAATTCCTTCCCTGCCTCAGGCTAAATCAAAATCGGTGCTTCAGTCAGAATCTTTTTCAACTTGTCAAAACTTTCTTGCTGTTTCTCAGACCACACAAATGGAACTCCTTTCCTCAGTAGCTTGGTCATCGGTGCTGCGATAAAAAAAATCCTTCAACAAATCTGCGGTAATGCCCCGCCAGACCTAGAAAACTCCGAACTTCCGCCACTGACTTAGGCGGTTTCCAGTCCAATACTGCCTCAATCTTTCGAGGATCCACTCTAATCCCCTCAGCTGACGCTACGTGACCCAAGAAAGTCACCTCCCTAAGCCAGAACTCGCACTTACTAAATTTGGCAAATAACTACTTTTCCCTCAGAATCTGCAAAACTATTCGCAGATGCGCATCATGCTCCTCTTCAGACCTTGAGTATACCAATATGTCGTCTATAAACACCACGACAAACTGGTCCAAATATTGCTGGAACACCCGATTCATCATGTCCATGAATGCTGCCGGCGCGTTAGTCAACCCAAACGGCATTACCAGAAACTCGTAGTGCCCATACCGAGTGCGAAACATCATCTTGTGAATATCAGCCTCCTTCACCTTTAGCTGATGATACCTCGACCTTAGATCAATCTTTGAGAAAACCAATTCACCCTTAAGCTGATCAAACAAGTCATCTATCCTGGGCAATGGATACTTGTTTTTGATCGTCAGCTTATTCAACTGGCGGTAGTCTATACACATCCGCATTGTACCATCCTTCTTCTTAACAAAAAGCACTGGCGCTCCCCACGGCGAAACACTTGGCCGGATGAAACCTCGGTCCAACAACTCCTGAATCTGAGCTTTCAGCTCTACCAATTCCTTCGGCGCCATCCTATACGGGGCAATAGACACTGGCGCAGTCCCGAGTAACAGATCTATACCAAATTCAACTTCCCGATCCGGAGGCAGACCCAGAAGTTCTTCTGGAAATATGTCGACAAATTCCTTCACCGTTCGGACATTCTCCACAGCTGACTCCTTAGCCTCCAAGGCACAGACATGAACCATAAACGCTTCACAACCCTTTCTGACCATTTTCTCAGCTTTCAAAGCAGACACCACATTAGACAGATAATCCCTTCTATTACCTATCATTACCACCTCTTCACCCTCATCTGTTTTCAAAACCATGCGCTTAGCCGCGCAATCCAAACTTGCCTGGTACTTTACCAACCAGTCCATCCCAAGAATCAGATCGAACTCCCCAAACGGCAGTTCCATCAGATCAGCTACAAACACTGCCCCTTGGAGTTCTAGGGGTACATCCCTATACAGCTTATTTACTTCTACAGAGTGACCTAGAGGGCTAATTATTGTCATCTCCCTAGAAGTAATCTCAGAGTCTAAGTTCAGGGTCTCTACTATGCTACTAGCAAAATACGATTGCGTCGAACCCACATCAATCAAAGCAGTATATGGAAATCAAAGGATTAAAAACGTACCGGTTATGACGTCCGGTGCGTCACCCTCCTCTCGACGCCTCATTACATATACCAATCCCGGCTGTCTTGCCTCAGTGTTACCTGCACCTCTGCCCGGTGCTCCGTGGCCCCGACCAGAACCATTACCTCCTCTACCAGTACCACGACCCCTCTGCGGTTGCGGTCCCTCAATTCTGAACTGAGCACGGCCCTGACCCTCAGACTGAATCCTGGCTAACTTCCGTGGACAATCCCTCACACGATGATCCAACGAGCCACATTCAAAGCATCCTTTTCCACCAGTCCAACATTCCCCCTAATGAGATTTCCCATATCGATTACACTGCGCTGGTCCCGAATTAGCAATAATAGGCCTCCCAGATTGATTCGACCCGCTAGGCCTAGCCCTCTTCTGAGAATTACCAACCGACCCAACTGATCCAAAACCGCTCTTATGTCTATTCCTATCCAAATTCTGTCTCACAGACTCCTTTACCCCTTCGGCTATCTTAGCCTTCTCTACTAACACAGCAAACTCTCGCTCCTGCTGTGGAGCAATTAGCAATCTCAGCTCATCTCTCAGTCTGTCCTCGAACCTGACACATCGCTCATGCTCCGTAGCCACGATACCCCGAGCATACCCGCTCAACCTTAAAAATTCTGCCTCGTACTCCGATACGGACTTACTCCCCTGAACCAATCTCAGAAACGCCTTTCGCTGCGCATCAATGTAGCTAGATTCAATATATTTCTTCTGATAAGCTGCCTTAAAGTAGTCCCACGTGAGATCATCCGCTGCAGTACTATCCCGAACCGTGAGCCACCACTGGTATGACTCATCCCGAAGAAGCGACACTATCCCTTTCAGTTTCTCCTCAACAGTCAGATCCAAGTCGTCCATGATACGCTCCTTCGCCTCCAACCAATACTCAGCTGTATTGGTCGCCACACCAGAAACACCTCGGCTCCATTGGCTCAGAGTCGCTCAGATATAGATTTTCGAGCTCCTGCACCTCTACCTGCTCCAGCCACTCTCTCAAGAACTTGCAGCATTGCCTGCGACACTGAGTCATCCCCCGTCTGATCCTGAAACTCACCACCTGCAGCTGGTGGTGGTGGCATCTCATTTTCCGACCCCTGACCAGACCCCACTGGTTCAGACACAGTCACCCTACCCCAACCACGTCCACACGTGTTACGACCACGACCTCGAGTGATTATGTCTAATATCTCGACTTATCTGATTTAAAAGTTTTATGCGTCAGCCTTTATTCCACTATTATTAAGGCACAGTCTTATGAACAGTTCTTATTACAGAGTTTCGTTTTCGCAAGATCTTAGAATCCTATAGGCTTTAGTCTCTAGGGCAGCCCATTAATACTATACATTCATATCATATATCTTCATGATCATAATCATATACAAACACCAGTTAGGGGTACTTACCCGGGCGGATTGGTGCCGGAGTGTAACATCCTGAAATTGGGCCTAGTAGGATTGAGCCCAATGGGCCTTAGGAGTAGTAGCGTTTAAAATTTTAGAGAACGGTATTATTGCAAGTTAGACTTATTAGGTAAGTGATTTTGGAAGATTAGAGGGCTTCTATGAAGTCCCGGGATCAAATATTGGCTTTGGGGAAATTTTGGTTTTAGGTGAAAAAAACCCTGGAAGTTGGCAGGTAGGCCTTAAGAATAAAATATGGAGAAAATGACACAAGTGGAGTGTGTGGTGTAGTGGCAAAGTGACGCCACATAAGAGACAAGGGGGTGACGCCACAAGGAAGGAAGGAGGTCCAAGGTTCAAGTCTTGGCTTTTGCATTTTGGTTTCTTTTTACTTGGATCTTAGAATTTGGCTATAGATTTATATTTAGTTGCGCATGGTTTAAGACACAAGAGGAGCTTGTGGCCAAGTGGTTAGCGATGTGGATTATGCTACAAGGAGCCTGGGTTCGAATCTCGTGAGAAGCAAAGGAGTATTTATTTTGCGGATTGGAAGGTAAGAGTTTCAGTTGAATTTAAACTCTACTGACGAAGGCATCCCACATCGGAAAGACACAAAGAAGAAGGGTGAAGAGCTAGCTATATAAAGAGCATTCCAGGAGGAGAGTTAACATACCTTGGTGGGCGTTTGGGCACAGCAGTGGGCGCAGCGCGGTTTAACACCAGAGTCCTATCAGGTGTGTAACTCTCTCTACTCTAGTTGTAGAGCGGCAAATACCGAAGTGCTGATCACGGCAATAGTAGCCACACGAGCGTGCGAGCGCACGTGTGGGGCTTCGACGCGATAGTTAAGGCCATCAGTAGTATTCTTGTTGGTTGGGGCTGCTTGGGCCACGATGGGCCAAAGTGGGCTCGATGGGCCCGTGGGCCCAAATGAGTAAATTGTATGATTGTTTAGTATATGTTGAACTAGACTAGGTGGAATCTATATACGTGGCTAGATTTGTGCTAGGTGGGCCACACGAGCGTGTGGGCCCGAATGGGCCGAAATCGGGTTTTAGGCCCAATAGTCCGGTAAAGACAGAATTGGTAGTCGAGTCGCTCGGGGCGACATTGGGCCTTCAGAAAGGACATTCCAGGTACAAAATTACTGAAATACCCTTAGTGGGTAAATTACCAAAATACCCCTAGAAGGTAATTTTGTTATACCCTTAGAGGTTGATTGGCTTGATTATGTCGTTTTTGTTATTTTGATTATGATGGTAATTTGTTTCATACGGTATCTGTGATATATGATTTGCATACATGTCATACTGCATACGAATTATTATGTCATATTGCATGGGTATGATGAGAGGAGGGGGAAGATTGATATCCGTGACTTTGGGTCACCAGTGGTTTGGCACCACCAGTGGTTTGGTACCACAGTTAATTTCGTGACTTTGGGTCACCAGAGGTTTGGCACCTCATAGCGACTCGTCCCAGTGGTTTAACACCACAGTGGGTTGGCCCCACAGTTGATATATCGGGATTGTCGCCAGTGATTTGGTATCACAATGTGGGTTGGCCCCACACTTGGATTATTGATATTCGTGACTTTGGGTCACCAGAGGTTTGGCACCTCATAGCGACTCGTCCCAGTGGCTTAGCACCACAGTGGGTTGGCCCCACATTTGACATAACGGGATTGTCGCCAGTGATTTGGTATCACAACGTGGGTTGGCCCCACAGATGGATTATTCGTGACTTTGGGTCACCAGTGGTTTGGCACCACATTATTATTGGATATCAGTGACTTTGGGTCACCAGTGGTTTGGCACCACCAGTGGTTTGGTACCACACGGGGTAGAAACGGAGTTATGGATGGCTAGGTTTGGGTGCATGATATATTTGCTTGGTTATGATTTGTGTAAGCATGTTGCATTAACCGGGAGGGGGATTATGCACTGAGTCTTGGTGACTCACCTTCTCCCTTATCTTTTCAGGTGACTCGTAGATCGCGGGTGAGGAGCCGGATGGACTCGAGGTAGCCATGCATTAGATACATTCAGTTTTACATGGACTTTTGGTCTGGGTATTTATTTTAAATTTCGGTTTTTTATTTGGGTTTGTAATAAGGCCTTTGGTATTTTATTTGGTTTTAGCTTTCAATTTGGTTACTGTTCATTATTAAATGTTCAATATGGGATTTTCCTAAAATGGCAATAAACTATTTTTATTCAAAATTACTTAAGCTCGGTTGTCACAACAAATACAGTTTTATTCAAATTAATAACAACTTTGTAAAATGGGCATTGAAATTAATCAGCTTTTATAAACAAACCACAAAAACGCGGAGTTTCAAAGAGAATACGAAATTTTTAACGAACGCACAGCTTTTTTTAAACATTCCTTTCATGTGACATGCTAGATCCGATCGTAATGTCTAGGTCGGGTTAGGGGTGTTACAATTATGGTATCAGAGCCTAGGTTCAAAAACTCGGCTGTGGGTTTGGGTTGAAAAATGTTTTCAAAGGATGGTTTAGAAAAATATATATCTCTTTTCTGGAAGTATGGCACCCGAGTCTCCGGCACCAAATCCGTAAGTTCCTTTTTACTTTATTCTATTATATGCTGAATGATTGTATTATTCTGCGATGTGTGGATGTGATGCTTGAATATAGGAATTGTATGTATGTGTGGAAAATATCTGTTTGCTTCGGTGTTAGATAGTTGGTTATGTGACGGGTTCCAAGATTTAGATAGAAAGTATATTAGTTTTATTAAGATCAGAGTGCGCAGCGTGAGCGTAGTGTTGTAGGTTAGGATGTGTGACTGTACCTATAGTTGGAAATTTCGAGGACGAAATTTCTTTAAGGAGGGTAGATTTGTAACATCCTGAAATTGGGCCTAGTAGGATTGAGCCCAATGGGCCTTAGGAGTAGTAGCGTTTAAAATTTTAGAGAACGGTATTATTGCAAGTTAGACTTATTAGGTAAGTGATTTTGGAAGATTAGAGGGCTTCTATGAAGTTCCGGGATCAAATATTGGCTTTGGGGAAATTTTGGTTTTAGGTGAAAAAAACCCTGGAAGTTGGCAGGTAGGCATTAAGAATAAAATATGGAGAAAATGACACAAGTGGAGTGTGTGGTGTAGTGGCAAAGTGACGCCACATAAGAGACAAGGGGGTGACGCCACAAGGAAGGAAGGAGGTCCAAGGTTCAAGTCTTGGCTTTTGCATTTTGGTTTCTTTTTACTTGGATCTTAGAATTTGGCTATAGATTTATATTTAGTTGCGCATGGTTTAAGACACAAGAGGAGCTTGTGGCCAAGTGGTTAGCGACGTGGATTATGCTACAAGGAGCCTGGGTTCGAATCTCGTGAGAAGCAAAGGAGTATTTATTTTGCGGATTGGACGGCAAGAGTTTCAGTTGAATTTAAACTCTACTGACGAAGGGATCCCACATCGGAAAGACACAAAGCAGAAGGGTGAAGAGCTAGCTATATAAAGAGCATTCCAGGAGGAGAGTTAACATACCTTGGTGGGCGTTTGGGCACAGCAGTGGGCGCAGCGCGGTTTAACACCAGAGTCCTATCAGGTGTGTAACTCTCTCTACTCTAGTTGTAGAGCGGCAAATGCCGAAGTGCTGATCACGGCAATAGTAGCCACACGAGCGTGCGAGCGCACGTGTGGGGCTTCGACGCGATAGTTGAGGCCATCAGTAGTATTCTTGTGGGTTGGGGCTGCTTGGGCCACGATGGGCCAAAGTGGGCCCGATGGGCCCGTGGGCCCAAATGAGTAAATTGTATGATTGTTTAGTATATGTTGAACTAGACTAGGTGGAATTTATATACGTGGCTAGATTTGTGCTAGGTGGGCCACACGAGCGTGTGGGCCCGAATGGGCCGAAATCGGGTTTTAGGCCCAATAGTCCGGTAAAGACAGAATTGGTAGTCGAGTCACTCGGGGCGACATTGGGCCTTCAGAAAGGCCATTCCAGGTACAAATTTACTGAAATACCCTTAGTGGGTAAATTACCAAAATACCCCTAGAAGGTAATTTTGTTATACCCTTAGAGGTTGATTGGCTTGATTATGTCGTTTTTGTTATTTTGATTATGATGGTAATTTGTTTCATACTGTATCTGTGATATATGATTTGCATACATGTCATACTGCATACGAATTATTATGTCATATTGCATGGGTATGATGAGAGGAGGGGGAAGATTGATATCCGTGACTTTGGGTCACCAGTGGTTTGGCACCACCAGTGGTTTGGTACCACAGTTAATTTCGTGACTTTGGGTCACCAGAGGTTTGGCACCTCATAGCAACTCGTCCCAGTGGTTTAACACCACTGTGGGTTGGCCCCACAGTTGATATATCGGGATTGTCGCCAGTGATTTGGTATCACAATGTGGGTTGGCCCCACACTTGGATTATTGATATTCGTGACTTTGGGTCACCAGAGGTTTGGCACCTCATAGCGACTCGTCCCAGTGGCTTAGCACCACAGTGGGTTGGCCCCACATTTGACATAACGGGATTGTCGCCAGTGATTTGGTATCACAACGTGGGTTGGCCCAACAGATGGATTATTCGTGACTTTGGGTCACCAGTGGTTTGGCACCACATTATTATTGGATATCAGTGACTTTGGGTCACCAGTGGTTTGGCACCACCAGTGGTTTGGTACCACACGGGGTAGAAACGGAGTTATGGATGGCTAGGTTTGGGTGCATGATATATTTGCTTGGTTATGATTTGTGTAAGCATGTTGCATTAACCGGGAGGGGGATTATGCACTGAGTCTTGGTGACTCACCTTCTCCCTTATCTTTTCAGGTGACTCGTAGATCGCGGATGAGGAGCCGGATGGACTCGAGGTAGCCATGCATTAGATACATTCAGTTTTACATGGACTTTTGGTCTGGGTATTTATTTTAAATTTCGGTTTTTTATTTGGGTTTGTAATAAGGCCTTTGGTATTTTATTTGGTTTTAGCTTTCAATTTGGTTACTGTTCATTATTAAATGTTCAATATGGGAATTTCCTAAAATGACAATAAACTGTTTTTATTCAAAATTACTTAAGCTCGGTTGTCACAACAAATACAGTTTTATTCAAATTAATAACAACTTTGTAAAATGGGCATTGAAATTAATCGGCTTTTATAAACAAACCACAAAACGCGGAGTTTCAAAAAGAATACGAACTTTTTAACGAACGCACAGTTTTTTTTTAAACATTCCTTTCATGTGACATGCCAGATCCGATCGTAATGTCTAGGTCGGGTTTGGGGTGTTACACGGAGACTCTGTGCCAGGCTTCTCCAACCATATTTTCAAACAAAAACATTTTAGAACCACATTTTAAAACATTTTCGGCCTTGGGCCCACAGCCGAGCTTTTGAACTTGGCTCTGATACCATAATTGTAACACCCCAAACCCGATCAACACACCACGACCGAATCTGATGTATTATAGAGGGAAAACTTTTCGAAGAGAACGAGTTACCGGTTTATTTCCAGTGAAAACCCTTGTATTGCTTAGCATCTGAAAAAAAAAACTTGTATATGTGAAGTTGAGAATATTAATTTGTCTTTGAAATTCCGAAAATCCTTTTTAAACTCACTTGTCAATCATTACTATGGAAAACATTTATGTTCTATTAAAACCATTCGTATTTGTGCTTTGAAAACTTAGATTTTGAAAATCAGTTAAGTTGGCTTGTTATCATGTGAATTGTACTACCCGATGGTAAAGTTTTGCAAACCCGTCGCGTAGTTTAATTAGAAAACTTTGTGTCTCAGGTTATTAAAACAAATCAGATAATTTACTTAATCATATTTGGAATCAAATTCAAAACAGATAGATATAATCCAAAACATAATTTAAAGGCCTTATTACAAACCCAAATAAAAACCGAAATTTAAAATAAATACCCAAGTCAAAGTCCATGTAAAACCGAATGTAAATATCGCATGGCCTCCTCGAGTCCACCCGGCTCCTCATCCGCGATCTACGAATCACCTGAAAAGATAAGTGAGAAGGTGAGTCACCAAGACTCAGTGCATAATCGCCCTCCCGGTTATTGCAGCATGCTTACACAAATCACAATCAAGCAAATGTATCATGCACCCCAAACCTAGCCATCCACAACTCCTTTTTCTACCCCGTGTGGTACCAAACCACTGGTGGTGCCAAACCACTGGTGACCCAAAGTCACTGATATCAATAATAATGTGGTGCCAAACCACTGGTGACCCAAAGTCACGAATAATCCAATTGTGGGGCCAACCCACGTTGTGATACCAAATCACTGGCGACAATCCCGTTTTATCAAATGTGGGGCCAACCCACTGTGGTGCTAAGCCACTGGGACGAGTCGCTATGAGGTACCAAACCTCTGGTGACCCAAAGTCACAAAATAAACTGTGGTACCAAACCACTGGTGGTGCCAAACCACTAGTGACCCAAAGTCACAGATATCAACTTCCCCCTCCTCTCATATCACCCATAATTATGCAACACATATATAAATCATGCCAACATGCCTTAATATTACACATATATCAATTATATCGTAGATCATAGCATCAAACATCACCTGGCATAATCTCATCAAAACGGACTTACCCGAAATCCATGCTCATACCCATTAAGGTATCATATTGTGATCTACATAACTTCCGGCTTTTAACATGTTTAGGTTATTAACATATTTACTACGATTAAGAAGTGTATAAGTTACACACCTGGCTACTAATGCGGTTACTGAATCCCGTAGTTCCCGATCTAACCCACTAGATCTCCTTTATCCTACATTCGGCCAAACCATTAACATTAACAAGGCTATTCGGCCATATTAACAAATCCCGAAGGGTTAACGCATGGAACCACAATCCTTACCTTACTGCCTTTCGAGCGCTAACCACAACCCGAGATGTGCGACACTGATCTTTCCCCTACAATCAGCCAACATTAACCCTTAGTCTTAATAGCCTTCGGCTTTTCAATTAACTAACAGAAAGATTGGATCGTCAAGAAACCTTACCACTGACTTACTGAAATCGATTGACAGGGAATAGATGACTCTGATCTACTGCTTCAAAATCCCGGAGATCCTACAAGAAACCAATCGCATGGTTGATTTAAAAGCCAAGACAAATGCCGAAATTCGACTTTTGTCTACACATGCCGACAGAGAAAAAGAGGAAGTGAGAATAGAGTTTCGGCCAAGATTACTTACCCTCTTCAAATCCGATTAGAGAAGAACCAAGGGAGATCTATGCTTGGGTTGATATTCGGCCAAAAGAAAACAAGAAGAGAGAATGGGAGAAAGATTTCAGCAATGGTGATGGACTTCAGTGTAATTCGGCTATGGCTGAAAGAAAAGGGATTAAGAGAGTTTCGGCAAAAAGGAGGAAAAAGAAGAAGATTCGGCACAAGAGAGAATGAAGAGAAAGAAGAGTTGTTGATTTGAGAAGAAGATGTGGTTTTGAGCAATTATGAGAGAAAGAAAAAGAGAGATGGGAGGGAAGGAGATTCAGCCAAGCCCTTGAAAAGAAGGAAAGAAATAAAACTAAGGAAATTTAGATGGCATTCGGCTAGGTGCTCCCAAGAAAATTCGACAGGTGCAAAAGAAAGGATTTCGGCTTTTGCTTCAACAAAATACTCTAGGGAGAAATCGACAAATGCACAAAGGGTTTCGGTTTTGCCTCTCAACCGAATGCATCAAGGCTTTGCTAGCCAAAAATGACCCTCTAAGCTAACTATGGAGGGACGGCACACCTAACCTGTTCCCCAACCGAACACTCCTCTTCCACTATTCAAAATTCGGTAAACACTTCAAATTTCTCCTGGCCACAAATTCAAATTAGTTTGAATTTCACAAGTTCCTAAATTTTCTCTTCTCCACCAGTTTAAATTAATTTGACTCAATCAACCATTATCTGACAGAGTTTGAGCTGAGCACAACTCCTCCCTCCTTGGCGTCAAAATGGTAAGCAAAAAATGGGATTTCTGCTACTCGAACCTGAGCTCCCCCTTCCCTGCATGTGGCGTCAATCTCAAGGCCCTAAGTGGCGCCTTCTTGCCACTTTACCAAGCCAATTCTTGTGCTTAAATTCTCCACGAAATATACTTAACCCCTAGCTGCTTCAGCTCCCCTTAACTAAAGCTTGAAAACAAAATTTTTCCTACAATTCGGGCCTACCCTTGACTTATAACTAGCCTCTAGAACATCTCAATTAACAACACAATTAATCCACACATGCAAAGAAGTTCAAACACAATAGCCCCTATTTAAGGACGTTACAAATTTAATGAGGCATGGCCGTGTGGTCTTGGGCCCAGGCCGTGTCGATTTCATCTTTGGCCCAATTTGGTTCGTTTTAAGCTCGTTTCTCGTTCTTTTCGTCCTCCGGTGCTTTCCTGAGTATAAAACATGAAAAGAAAGGATTAAGAGTACCTTTTTACATAAATCAAGAGATAAACCATCCGAAAACATGTTAAATGTGGGATTAAAATATGTTACTTTTACGGTTTGTCACAAGCCTATGGGATTAACTTTTCATGTTTGACTTTTTGAGTGCTTAATTTAAACCTTAAAACACCTTGAGTGATTTGAGTGAATCTTTAGTGAGGATGTCAATTCTTGTCAGTTTTGAATCAAAGGTAATTATTTAGGTAAGGGGAAACACCTATGTTTTCATGCTATAAAAATTTATGACTTAAATTGTTTGAATCTTTAGGACTCCTTTAGTTAAATTATCAGTGTATGAATTATCTATGAATTATGATGAAACATTATTGATAAGGATTATGAATTAAGGGAGTTACTTTTAATTGTGAGTTGAGAATTTTGCTTGAGGATAAGAAAAGGCTTAAGTGTGGGGATATTTGATAAACCATAATTTACACATATTTTAACCCCATGCTTGGCTTAATTTTGGATGATTTTCCATTGAATTTGATGAATTCAATGCTCCTAATCTCTTAATTTCATGTTTTATACTCAGGAGAGCTTAGGGAGGCGAAAAGAATGAGAAACGGGCCAAAAAGGGACAATGAAACACCCCAAACCCGGCCCACGAGCTTTGACCAGATTTGGTATGTTCCTCAAGAAAACCGGTTCAAATTCTTTTGCTTCATAGGAAAAACTTGTGCGATTTTTTAAAAAAAAATATTGTTTTGGGTTGGGCTTGAGTTGAAAACGAATTCGATTTTATTTGAAAACCCTTTTTAATTTTAAGTGATAAAACATACAGAGTATATTAAAAAAAATTTAAATTACTTAATCTTTAACTTAATAAAAATTTGAAAACATAATTAAACAATAAGACAGAAATAAAATAGTTCACTATGGCCTTATTACATAAAACAAAACCCAAAATAAAAATTGTAGAGTACTTAAATAAAATAAAATGTCCAGATTAAATAATTTGCTTGCTGTGCATGGCCACCTTTAGCTCCTGCCGACCCGGTCCATTATTGCTCATCACCTGAAAAATATTCCCCAACGGGGTGAGTCAAACAGACTCAATGTGTAATCAATACTAAAATTTAATAGGTTTAGGCATACCATACATATCATGTTCACATAATAATAATTCAAGATAATGATGTAATCTCGAACCCAACCCTAGATGCCATCCGCTACACATCCCCGTACCAACCTGCACACCGTGGGGACTACTAAGTCAACCCTCCTTCCGCTACACACCATCGAAGGCAGTCGCTGCAGTCGACGTGCTCATCGCCCATATAAATTCGTGGCATAGCCACCAGATAATTGTGTCATGAGACACCACATTCAGATAATGTAACCGAAGTTACCACATTCAGATAATGTAACCGAAGTTACCACATTCAGATAATGTGACCGAAGCCACCACATTCAGATAGTGAGACCGAAGTCACCACGTTCACTTCCCCTTTCTCATATAACCCGAATGCCCAATATTATTCATGTCATGCATATCATACTTGAATTCACATTCATGTCACTTTTCACATGTTAAAATATAACATATTTCGTAATCCTAGTAGGAGTAGGAAACGTACCTGAGTACTTTGTACCACATTAGGGTATTTTAGCCACATTCACATTCTTATACATTCATATATTAAATATTTGCCATATAACATATTAAAAGTTAGTGTGGGGTACACACCTGATTCGCTTAATGCTTTCAATCCAAGTCCCGAAAAGCTTGATCTAATGCCTTAGATCTTAAATCTCTTGCAATTTCCAAATCCCGAAAGTAGTCCTTGCCTTATATGTCTGTCGAAATCCCTTGTGGATTTTAAATCCCAAAATTCACCGAATAACTAGGGAACACGCGGCTTATGGTGTACCTTCGGGAAAAGAACTTCTCTTTCCTTGTAGTCGACACTTAGTAAATCCTGAAAGATCTCCTTACTTTAGATATCGACAGTTCCTTTGCTTGAAGTCTCAAACTATTCGGCTATGGCCTTGATCTTAGCAAGCTTTCGGCTTTTGGAAAATTGAGAGGAGAAGAATGAAGAAGAAAAGAATAGGGGTTGCAGAGAAAATTCGGCAGAGGTTATCAAGGAAGAGTAAATAATGCTGAATGGCCTCTCTATTCCTTTTATAGCCGAATTTACTAGCTAGAGTCCCTTACTTGGCCACCACTCTTCTATTTGATAGCTTTATCCTTTTAATTATCACAAAATAAAAGAATTTAATCCAACCATTATCTCTTGAAAATAATGATAAATAAATCCATTATTTATCTCCTATTTAGACGAAATTTAAAGAGAATAAAACTCCTCTTTTAGAAGCCTTGTGCCGTCCACCTCTCTGCTTCTGGAAGCAAAAATAAAACTTCTTTATTTGCTCCCCAAGTGACTCGAACCCTGGCCCAAATACCTGCTTGTGGCGTCACCCACCTGGGCCTTAAGTGACATCTTCAGGCCACTTTTCCAAGTCTGATTGTGTGTCAAATTCCTCCTACTAATTTTCTTAAGGCCACCTTGCCTTAATTTCATCTTTTTAAACCTTAAAACTTGACATTTCTTTACATTTCCAAGTTTCCAAAAATTTTCGTTTGCCTCCTTTAAACTTAACATTTCCTTACATTTCCAAGTTTCCCGAAATGTTTACTTTCCTCTTTTGAATCATTTCTAGATCATTTCCTTACATTTCCTCACATTTCCTTACATTTCCTTACATTCCCTTACATTTCCATACATTTCCATACATTTCCATACATTTCCTTACATTTCCATACATTTCCTTACATTTCCATACATTTCCATACATTTCCTTACATTTCCATACATTTCCATAAATTTCCTTACATTTCCATACATTTCCATACATTTCCATACATTTCCATACATTTCCATACACCTTAGGGTTCCTAGAACTCCTCAGAACACATCCAACACACCCACTGAGCCCACTATCTCATGAATTACGCACGAACGCATAACCCCTAATCTAGGATGTTACAGACAAAATGGGCCTACACGGCCTGCACCACTGCACACGGACGGACCACATGGCCGTGTGTGACAAGCAGGATCGAACACGGCTTGGGCTATCGACCACGGGCATGTCACATGGGTGTGTCCCTGCCGACCCTAGGATGAATTCTATTCGGAATAGGATACTTGTGTATCAAGTAAGGCATCTCAAAGCCTATATAAACACCCTAGGGGGCAACCTAAAACGAGAGGTCGATAGGAAGTCGAATAGACGCCGAGTAGAAGGAGAAAATACTCCAAGACAGTCGTCGGGAACAGCTTAGGAGAAGGATCTCCATCAAGACTGAAGATCTCCCATCAAGTTCTTTATATGTTTTTTGGGTTTTCTTATGTTTTGTTGCTTTTCCTCTTTTATGATGTTTCCCTCTTTTAGTATGAACTAAATCCCTTAAATATCTAAGGGGATGAAACCTAAGACGAATCTTATTATTATTTGATTTATGAGATAAATACTTGTGCTTATTCTTAATTGTGAGTTCTTATTCTTGTTTTGATAATTCAGGTTATTGATTCAAAATCGAATGTGCCTATTTAGTGGAGCAAAGTCCCTGTTTAAGAGTAGGTCAACACAATTAAGCGGAGTTGATTGCAACCCTAGAAATAGGGAGACGAAGATCTGCCGGATTAGGGTCAAACCTAATAAGGGAATCCATAGATCGAGTTAATGCCATAATAGGGGTTTTAATTAGAAAGAGATTTCAATTAATCAACCTAGAGGCAGTTGTTTTTAGTCTTGAAAGAGATATTAACATAAATCAGGGATTTTTACGGATTAAGCCAAGTGAATAAATCGCATGAATAAAAAGTAACAAGTGAAGTCTAGGTGGATTCTTTCTTAGGTATTGCCTATCTTATATAAAGTTGTCTAAAAGTATTTTCCCAATTTATTCTCTGTCCCATTCATAGTTAGTTAATTATAGATTAAAAATAAATCCCCTTAATTATTAGGCTAGATAATCAAAAGATAGTTAATACTAGTACTCTCGGTCCTTGAGGATACGATATTCCAGATTCACCACAGCTATACTACTATTTGATAGTTGCGCTTGCCTTTGTCGAAATAATAGTTAGTTTCGAGCTCCATCAATTGTGAATAGGCTAAAGCCAAAAAAATCGATAAGCCGAAACTTTGGCATTTGAGGGCTCTCGAGCATGCGAGTGCTCGTAGAGTTAAACCGAGCCACAATCGTTGGCGATAGACCGTTGAGGCTACCACAAACATTCTCGTGGGTTTAGGTCGTGGGCCTTGTTGGGCCGAGACGGGCCATGGGCCCCACATGGGAAAAATTCACAAAGGTGTCAGAAAATGGACTTGGGTGCGAAGTTCATATAGTCATGACCAAAACTGGGCTGAATGGGCCACATGAGCGTGTAGGCTCGCTTGGGCCGAAAATTAGGCTTTGGGCCCAATTGCACCGTTTCGACCAAAAAGGGTATCTATGTCGCTTGAGGCATTTGTAGGCCTTCGAAAAGGCCGTTATAGAATAAAATTCTCGAAATACCCTCGAAGGGTAAAATTATCAAAATACCCTCGAAGGGTAAAATTACCGAAATAACCTCGAAGGGTAAATTACTGAAATACCCTCGAAGGGTAAATTAGCTAAATACCCTCGAATGGTAAAATTACCGAAATACCCTTGAAGGGTAAAATTATCGAAATACCCTTGAAGGGTGAAACTATCGAAATACCCTTGATGGGTGAAATTACCGAAATACCCCCGAGGGGTAAAATTACCATTTTACCCCAAATCAATAATATGTTTATGTGATATTTATAAGACTACTTATGTTTATGACATACTTCATACACGAATTATTTATGACACGGCATTCTGTATTGGGGTGGGGATTTTTATTTGGAGGAAGTATTGTACTAGTGGCTCTGCCACATTTTACTGATCTAGTGGATTCGCCACGTATACTGATTCTAGTGGCTTGGCCACGTTCACTGTTATTAGCAGCTTTGCTGCTTTATCATTAGCAGCTAGGCTGCGTTATTGGTGTGCTGGCTGGGTAGGTCGACTTGGTCCCCACATGGTGTGTTGGTTGGTACGGGTGGTGTGTTGGCTGGACTGGGTTGGGTTGCATCTCTGTTCTGCATTGTTATGATTTTGGGCTTAGGCCCGCTCTGTTACTGTATAGGGGTAAAGCCCAGACTGATCTGTTACTGAATAGGGCTAAGGCCCAGTCTTTTAGGGGATTACACACTGAGTTCTCGCAACTCACCTTTTTCTTTTAACTGACAGGTAATCCCCGGCCTTAGAGGATTTGGAGCTGTGAGGGACTCGAAAGTGGCCACATGTTCACAAGTATTTCAATTTATAGCTGGTTTTTTTATATTTATTTCGGGTTTGTTATTTTTGTAATAAGGCCATTTGGGGTTTTAACATTTATTTGGTATTTTCTTTTAATTTCTATCTGCTAGACTAGGAAATGCGAGTTTTGAAAACAATAACGGTTTCTAAAGAAAATTCCGATTTTCAAACCTTAAAATTGACAATTAACAAGCTTCCATGATATTTAATCCTGATTAATAAATGATATGACCAATGAGTGAATAACGAGTTTTGCTTTTGCAACCACAACGTTTCAAAGAGATTTAAAATTCAGTAATGAGCTTTTATCGACAACCCCCGTTTTCAAACAACACTTTGACGTGGCACGTCAGATCCGGTCGCAACTTCTAGGTCAGATTTGGGGTGTTACATTTAGTGGTATCAGAGCCAAGTTGCAAAACTCGGCTGTGGAATGGGTTTTTGAAAATTTTCTAAATCTGCTTAAATTTTGGTTTGGAAATAAATGATGTTACGGAAAGTGTGGCACACCGAGTCTCCGGCACCAAATCTGTAAGTTCCCTGACACTGTTTTCTGTTATATACTGAAATGATTATACTGAGAAACGACTAGGGATAGTAGTAGTGCACTGAAACTCTTTAGCTAGAGTAAACTGAGATTGTAGGGGACTAAAAACTGTAGTGAGTTTTTGATATGCGAAAACAACTCAAATTACTGTTTATCATAAAATATCTATTAATAATCATTGGAATTATAAGATGATGCATAAAACTCTTAAAACAAAAAATACGGTGTGACGATATGAGCACAAGAGGTCGTGAAAGGGGTACACGTAGCCGCGGTAGAGGCCGAGGTGCTAGGGCTGGGTCTTCAGCATCAGGCCATATGCCTATTATGGAGGCATCAGCCCCACCAATAATTGAGACGGGGTCTCATGACCAAGCCGTTGGGGATGATGCTCTATTCCAAGCAATGTTACGGGTTCTTGAAAGGGTTGCTGGAGCAATTACTGGGTCAGTGGGCCGAGGGTCGATTTTTGAGCTACTTCGGTCTAATGGAGCGAAAATCTGCAGGGGCATTTCTGGTGTAGCCCCGAATGTGGCAGAATATTGGTTAGAGGCTACCGAGCGGATAATGGATGACCTCGACTATACTGTGGAACAAAAATTGAATGGAGCAGTGTCCTTACTGCGAGACGAGGCATACCAATGGTGGCTTACTGTGAGAGAGGGTACACAAGCCGACTGTTTGACATGTGACTTCTTTAAGGCGACCTTTCAAGGAAAGCATGTTGGGGCGAGTTATGTGGATGCCCAGATGAAGGAGTTTCTGAGTCTGGTCCAAAGGAATAGGTCTGTAGCAGAGTATGAGGCAGAATTCCTACGGTTGAGCCGGTATGCTCGAGGCATAGTCACGACTGAGTATGAGCGCTGTGTGCGTTTCAAGAATGGTCTCCGAGATGAGTTGCGGGTGCTGATAGCTCCGTATAGGGAAAGAGATTTTGCTGCCCTAGTTGAGAAGGCAAAGATTGCGGAGGATGTGAAAAGCTCAGAGCGTCAGAACCGTGAGAAAGATAGGGGCAGAAATGAGAAGGATCGTGGGCCCTCAAGTTTTTTTGGTGGGCCTGAAAAGAGCTGAGGTTTGATGGGCCAGTCCGAGTTGGGGCTCCTGTTATTGTTGCTAGACCGCAGCCTTGCGCAGATTGTAGGAGAGTTCACCAGGGTGAGTGCTGGAAAGGAACTGGAGCATGTTTCAGATGTGGGTCTATGGATCACCAGGTCAAGAACTATACTCAGAGGTCTGTTCAGATGCAAGCCACAGGTCAAGGATATGTTTAGCCAGGGAGAGGTGGTCAACAGCCACCGAGAGGCCGTGGTCAGGCCAGAGGGGAAAATGGTTTGGGTAGAGGTCGTGGAGCACCGGGCAAAGGTACTGGTAACACTGAGGCGAGACAGCCAGTGTTGGTCTATGTTGTTCGGCGCCGAGAGGATGGTGACGCTACTGACGTCATAACTGGTACGTTCCTCATTTATAATGTACGATACACTGCTTTAATTGACATTGGGTCTACACACTCGTATGTTGCATGCACTGTGTCTGGGACGCTGGGTTTCCAATTTAAAATTACGGATAAAGAGATGACTGTGTTGAGTCTACTGGGACAGTCGGTTAGGGTGAATAAGTTGTTCAGAAATATGCCCCTAGAGGTCTAAGGGGTTGTCTTTCCGGTGAATTTAATGAAACTACCGTTTGGCGAATTTGATCTTATCTTGGGCATGGATTGGCTAGTGAAGCACCGTGCAAATTTGGATTGCGGTGCTAAGCTTATGGTATTGAAATCTTCTAAGGATGAAGAGGTGGTTGTGATAGGGGAGCGAAGGGATTATCTATCTAATGTAATCTCAGCATTAAGGCTGAGAAACTGGTTCACAAAGGTTGCGAGGCGTTCCTAGCTTATGTCAGCATATCTGATTCTAAAAGTCCATCTATTGGGGATGTCAGACCTGTGAAAGAGTTCCCAGATGTATTTCCCGAAGAGCTTCCTAGGCTTCCTCCAAACCGTAAGGTCGAATTCGGTATCGAACTCTTACCTGGAACAGCTCCGGTGTCCATCGCCCATTATAGGATGGCACCGAAGAAGCTGGTAGAGTTAAAGGCTCAAATTCAAGGGGTACTGGACAAAGGATTCATTCGGCCGAGTATGTCTCCATGGGGAGCACCGATGTTATTCGTATAGAAGAAGGATGGATCCATGCGCATGTGTATCGATTATCGTCAAATGAACAAACTGACGATTAAAAACAAGTACCCTTTACCGAGAATAGATGATCTATTTGACCAGCTGTGAGGAGCCTCGGTTTTCTCCAATATAGATCTTCGATCTGGGTATCATCAGCTAAGGGTTAAGGATGCGGATGTGTATAAGACCGCATTCAGGACTCGTTATGGGCATTACGAGTTTCTAGTCATGCCATTTGGGCTGACGAATGCACCAGCTGCTTTCATGGATATGATGAACCGGGTATTCCAGCCTTATTTAGACTGGTTCGTAGTGGTGTTTATAGATGACATTCTGGTGTATTCAAGAACTAAGGAGGATCATGATTCGCATCTTCGAATTGTATTTCAGATACTAAGGGAAAAGCAGCATTATGTTGTAACACCCCATACCGAGTCCAAAGCTGGGACTGGATACGAGACATTACCATACTTGAAACATACATAAACGTGTACTTATGGGCTATAAAATTTCGTTTTGATTTAAACATTTTTCCTTCTTAGTCATAACATGCATTACAAGGGCCTACGAGGCCTTAAACTCACATCCAGAAACTTTTACGAACTTAGAAAACTTTTCACCAAAATAGGAATCACACCACCCATGTGAAATGGGACACGCCCGTAGGGTCAGGTTGTGTGGTCACACACGCCCATGTCCCTACCCCGTGTATAATAACTTGGCTATTCTGCTTGTGTCACATGGCCTAGGAACATGCCTGTGTTCTCTACCCGTGGTAAACACTGACCATCTCACACGGCCTAGGCACAACCGTGTGGCTAGCCCGTGGTCTATTCTGACTTAAAACACTAACATGCAGGGGACACACGGCCTATTAATACACCCATGTAAGTTACCGTGTGTCACACACGGCCTAGACACACGCCCATGTGTCTACCCATGTGGACACTTAAAGGCTATTTTCCAAGCCATTTACCACCCTGAAATCAGTATCAATCATATACCCAATTCAACAACTCAAATACTTCATCAAACATGAACGATAATACATAATTCATCAACCTTGATATATATATAAATTTAGTAAATATTGGACAATCTCATTAGCCATATACAAAAGAATAATGGACTTAATAACCAACACCTTGGCTCCTCTTAAGACATAATTCAAAATGAGACGTTTCCTATACATGCCATACTTAATATATACAACTGAGCTGTACCAAAATAGGGATTGATAGTGTGTCCCAAGCTTCGACGTCAATGATCCACGAATTAGCTTAGCGAGACTACAAGGAAAGAAGGAAATAAAGAGGTAAGCATTTAGCTTAGTAAGTTTGCATGTAATGCATATAGCAATATGACTACTTAACATAACTCATCCATCATAAAACGATAGCATCACAATTTCCAAGCTTACTTACTCTTACTTTTTCATACTCATCTCATGTTACTTACTCGTCTCATGCTTGTAATGTAAGTAAGATACATGTATCACTTAATCATATAAATTAGCTAATGTAAGCATAAACTCAAACTTTATCTTTCTTAGCTTGAAGAATATTCTTATTCAACTATGACTTGATAATAGCTTTACAAGCTTAACTTTCTTGTTATCTCATTCATTCTTTACTCTTTTGCCTGATGCATTTACCGGAATAACGGAGGATACTAAATCTATCACACATATGTCTCGATGCCAAAGCCATATCCTAGATATGGTCTTACATGGGATCTCTTAACTTGGTGTCGATGCCATGTCTTGACACGGGCTTACACGAAGTCTTCCTTGGGTGTTTCCTTGGAAACTTACCATTGCCATGTCTCGACATAGGCTTACGTGGTATCTTTACTTAGTGAAATTTGTCAATGCCATGCCTTGGCTTTGACTTACATGGGATCTTTATCTCATGATAACTTTTCAATGCCAAGACTTGTCTTGGACTTACATGATATATTTCCTTGGAGACTCACCAATGCCATGCCTTGGCTTGGACTTATATGGGTCTTTATCTCATAGTAACTCTTCAATGCCAAGACTTGTCTTGGACTTACATGATATCTTCGCTTTATTACTGATGCCATGTCTTGACATGGTTTTATACGGGCTTTGTTGTCTTATGGTGTAGATTAAGCATCCTCGGTAATCCACTTCAATCGGGACTTTTCATTAATGTCCTTGTTTAAACATATTTAATCAACTTCATGGAAATATTATACAATAACAACATATATAAGTAATTCAATGAAAATACTCATGAAACTTAAAAATCATACAAACTTACCTCGATATACAAAATGTATGAAGATAGTCAACTTAGTCCACGACTTTGTTCTTGCATCGATTACGATCCGGGCTTCGCTTTTCTTGATCTATAGTAATAGTTGAACTCATTTAATACTCACATTGACTAAATTAACTCATAACTCATACTTTGGCAAAATTACTATTTTGCCCTTAAACTTTCTCATATTTACACTTTTGCCCCAAGGCTCGTAAAGTGATTTTTATTCAACTTTCTTGTATGTCATGCATAGCTGATTCATTTTCTCAACTATAGCAATATTCAATTCTCACTATTTCTCTCATGTATGACCAATTTCATAACTTTTACAAAATAGTCCTTACTAGCATTTTTCATGAAATTCACTTAGAAAAAGATGTTTATTCTACATCAAACTCTCATAATCTTCCATAAAACATCAAAATACATGCATGTCATACATGGGTATATTTTTGAACATGGATCCTAGCTCAAACTATAGCTAAAAATAGCTAAATCATGTTACGAGGACTTCAAAAATACGAAGAATATTAAAAACGGGGCTAGGATGCACTTATTAGGAGCTTGAAAAATTGAACAAACCCTAGCTATGGAGTTCTTCAAAATTTCGGCTAAGCTTGAAAAAGATGAACATGAATTTTGACTTATTTCATCCTTTTTAATCATTAATTAGCCAAATGACCAAAATACCCTTTTTACTAAACTTTCAAAAAAAATTACTAACTCATGTCCATTTTTGTCCAAAAATTAGAAATTGGGCAAATTCTATTTAGGGACCTCTAATGAAGAATCCAAAGCTATTTCATACCAAAAGCTTCTAGAATTTCATATTTTGTAACTTTTGCAATTTAGTCCTAATAGACCATTCAATCACAATTTAGTAGAATTTCTTCAAGAAACTTTAATACTATCATGTAAACATCTCATAAACCTTAAAAATCACATTTTTACCTAGAATTTGTGGTCTCGCCCACTATTCCGATAGACCGATAAATCGGTCTGTTACAATTCTCCCCCCTTAGGGATTTTCGTCCTCAAAAATCTTACTAGCGAAAAGGTTTGAGTATTGGATTCTTCTAGTTCCCATGTAGCTTCTTCTACCCTGTGTCTTTGCCACAGCACCTTAACAAGGGCGATACTCTTATTTCTTAGCTGTTTGACTTCCCGAGCTAAAATCTTAATCAGTTCTTCACTATAAGTCATGTCAGGTTGAATCTCCACTTCTGTTGGGGTAATTACATACGAAGGATCCGATCGGTAGCGTCGCAACATAGACACGTGAAACACATTATGTATCTTCTCTAACTCAGACGGTAAGGCCAATCAATAGGCTATCAGCCCAACTCCCTCGGTGATTTCAAATTGTCCAATAAATCGTGGACTCAACTTGCCTTTTCAGCCAAATCTAAGAACCTTTCTCTGTGGCGACACTTTCAAGAAAACTCTATCACCAACTTGATACTCTATCTCTTTTCTCGTCAAGTCTGAGTAAGATTTCAATCTGTCAGAAGCAGCCTTTAAACACTCCCACATCACTCTTACCTTCACTTCCTATTTCTTTAACCAAATCAACCCCGTAAATCTGGTTTTCCTTTAGTTCAGTCCAATATAAAGGCGTTCGGCACTTACGCCCATATATTAAGCCTTATAAGGCGCCATCTTTAAGCTTGACTAAAAAATATTATTGTAGGCAAATTCTACTAATGGTAGGAACTTTTCCCAACTACTTTGAAATTCAAGAACACAGCACCAGAGAATATCTTTGAGCACTTGTATTAACCTTTCCGACTGACCGTCGGTTTGGGGATGAAAAGCTGTACTAAAACTCAACTTTGTACCCAAGGCCTCTTGCAACTTCTTCCAAAATCTGGATGTGAACCTCGGATCTCTATCCGATATGATTGATAATGGAACTCTGTGAAGCCTCACTATTTCTGAAACATACAAGTTTGCCACCTTGTCGAGTGAGTAATCAACTCGTATTAGTATGAAATGGGTTGTGAGTCTATCGATCACAACCCATACAGTATCTTTCTTACTCAGTGTCAACGGCAAACCCGTTACAAAGTCCATAGTGATACTGTTCCACTTCCACTCGGAAACCATAATAGGTTGGAGCAAACTCGAAGGTACTTGGTGTTCAGCCTTTACTTGCTGACAAATTAAGCATCTTGAGACAAACTCGGACATATCCTTCTTCATGTTCGGCCACCAATACCGTTGTCTCAAATCATTATACATCTTGGTACTACCCAGATGTACAGATAAACATCCGTTATGTGCCTCGTACAAAATCCACTTTTGTTATAAAAATATTTTCATGACTTATAATATTCTAAGTAAAAATCGAAGTTTGTTATAAACATATCGAATTCGAGCTTTGCTCGAGGAAGTAAAGCCGTTTGCAATCAACCTTTCATATTAGGGCATAATAATAACGATACTTAATAAATGGACTGAAATACTTTAGTGGGCCTTATTACAATACACACTTAGTCAAAATACGGATAATGTAAATATTTAATTCATTAATCAAGAGATTCCTTTGCATGAAAATCCACTTTTGCATGGCCACCTTTGTATCCTCTCCGACCCGGTCCAAGCTTTACGCGCCACCTGAAAGGTTTAATAATAATAGAGTGAGTCACCAAGACTCAGTGCATAGTTAATACACATGTCCTCACATATGGGCTTGGCCCATAACCATTCAATCCATATATATATAACATACAATTATAAATATGCAATTATGAATACACAATATTATAAATATGATTACGAATATACAATTACGAAGTCCAATCCACAAAGTGATCCACATATCTTTCTTTTCACAAATCATCAAGCACGAATGCAGCACGAGGTTCGGATTAGACCTCTCACATAGTATACACCCTTTTCTTCAATAGTCATATCACAAGTCTCATGCGTACGTATATGTACCATAGCAACATTTTGTGCGAAACCAATATGTATATTTTATATATCATGGTCATATTTTACTCAGAACAATCTCCATCACATGTCAATCACTGTATTTTACATTCATCAATAATCAATTATTATCACAAATCACTGAAAGGTTAATATCATAACCTGATTATTCGATCACTTACCTTAGTATCCATACTTTTAGCCTTTATTTTGGCTAACATGCATAACATATTCGTTTACATAAAACAACACATACAACACAAATAATGAATAACAAACAAGAGTACAGTGCGATAACTACGCACCTGATTAAAGCGATATTCGATTTATCGATTTTAACATCAACTAAAGCATCGAAAGCTTCTGTTTCTTTTATTGTTTAGCCCCTAGAACACACAATTGAAAATCGGTCACACTTGTACCAAAAACATGGCCTTAGGCCGAATACCATATGTCATTTACCTAGCTTATTTCGATCTCGAAATACTATTTGCCTTGATGTACCAAAATCCGAGAGCTCCCATAAAGATTCCTTTCTTCAACTATACAAAAGAGCACACCAACATAGTTATTGAAGGTTCAGCCACAAGTAAAATAGATTAAGGTTTTGGCTACCCCATCTTAACACTCTTCAAAACCTTCAAAATAAAGGTTCGGCTATCACAAAAATATTAAAAACATGGCCCTTGGCCAAAACTACACATCTTACCTATCTTTTCCAAGTCCCAAAATGTTTGCTTGCTCTTGTAGATACCAAATCCCTTGAATAGCCGAAACCAATAAGCTCTTTTAAAAGCTCCTTAACACTAGCACAATAAAAATACATCAATATGGCCTTAAGCATTTTCGGCCATTCTTAAAAATCAAAGTCTAGCCTTGATTTCGGCCTACAAAAAGGAGAGAAGGAACCAACTCTTTAATAGAAGTACTTACCAACATTTGAAGAGGTCACAAACACATAGTTGATAGCACCTTCCATCAAGATTCGGCTAAGGTGTTTAGGCAATGTATTAATGGAGAGAAAAGGAGTGATAATGAGGCTATGTTTCAAATAATAATGAAACATGCGGCTACTCAACAATGAAGAAAACTTTAGTTAATCGAAATACTCCCTAGCCTCTCAAACTCGTAACAGAAGAAGAATAAAGCTCTCTCTTGAGATTTGGCTAAAGAAAGAAAACCATGCAAACACATAGCTAGCCAAAAACTCTCTAGTTCCTACCAAAAATCAAACTCAAGCCTTAGGTTTTTTTCTTTCTAGCTTCCAAAACCGAAAAGAAGGCCCCTAGGAAAACCATTTTCGGCCAACTCAAATGCAAAGAAAGCCAAAATCAATTATTTTTTTGGCCAAGCTTTTGCAACATAGTGCCGGCCATACCTTTTTTTTTTTTCAACTCCAATGCCGCACATGTCTTTCCCCAAAAGCCAAGACCCATCCTCAAAAATACATTATTTATTTTATCTTCTATCACCTTTCATAATTTGACAAAACATAGCCCATACTTCTCTATTTCCATAAAATAATAATAATCCATCATTAAATAAAATAATAACACAATAACATAAAAGTTTGAAGTCTCATGCTTCCAATAACAAATAAAATAAAAAATAATAAAACAATAAAAGGTTATTGTCCAAGCTCCCAACGGCAATGCTTCCAAAAACCAAAACAATAAAGCATTGATTGATTCCTTGCCCTTATCCAAATCCTTTTTCCAACAAATAAAATATGCAAACAAACAAATATAACCCATACTAAAAATAATAATAATAATACTCTCATACCCCAAGCAGCAGGGAAGTAAAAATAAAATAAAATATAATTAAAGCAACACCCATTCAAGCATGCGTGCATGTGCCATGCAACCTTACTCACGTTGGCCAAAACAAAACAAAACCCCAGGTGCAGTCCCCAGGTCTCGAACCCGAGACCTGGAGAGGACTCTTCAACGCCTCAGCCACTCGGCTATCCTGACTTTCATGTCATTATTGCTTCAAAAATTCTTTTAAACCTTACTTTCCTGGCTCTTATGTTTTAGCGCTAGAAGCAAAAATAGAAGGCTTCCAGTGCGACCTCCAGGAC
This sequence comes from Gossypium australe, assembly GCA_005393395.2. Lineage (NCBI taxonomy): Eukaryota > Viridiplantae > Streptophyta > Magnoliopsida > Malvales > Malvaceae > Gossypium > Gossypium australe. The sequence goes on along the minus strand of CM016614.1, from coordinate 24,685,201 downwards.
TCGAACGCGAGTCCCCTTAGATGCAGCTCTCAGCCAAGTCCTTAACCACTCGGCCACGGTGAATTTCATGCAAATAATTGAATCACATTTTTCTTTTAAACTATCCTTGCCTTGGCTCCCTTCACTTTAGCGCTAAAATAAAAATAAAGCGCCTTATGCGATTTCCAGGACTCGAACATGAGTCCCCTTAGACTCAGCTCTCAAGCCAAGTCCTTAACCATTCGGCTAGTGTTTAATTCGTGCTAATAACGTGCCAATAATTTGTTTTAAGCCCTCCTTCAAAGCAGCGCTATTTTTCAAAATAAAAATGCTTTTGCCGCACACGAGACTCGAACCACTGACCTGTTTTGGCGCTGACCCTTAAGTGACACGCGGAATCCACTTTGCTGCCTGGACTTTCATGTCCATAGCTTTACAAAATTTATTATTAAGGCCTCCTCAGCCAAATTTCCATTTTTAACCCCTAATTTTCAAAATTTCCAAAATGCTCCCATTTTATCCTCGGGCTTTAGGAACTCTAATAACTCATCAAAACACTCCCGAGGCCCACTAACACTCGGGTTATTTTCCAAACTCGCATCCCAACTTCGGGATATTACAATTCTACCCCCTTAAAAATAATTTCGTCCTCGAGATTACTTATGAACGAACATCCGTACATTTCAATTCACCACATCTCAATCATATACTCAATTATACACATATGCAAACACATTTCAAACTTTTTCACATTTAGCATTTTCACATATGGCCACTTCTTCATAAACATATTCAAGCTTCAATTCCATTATGGATATCGTACACATCAATGGTAAGATCAATGGCACACATTAAAATTCTTATCGAAGCTTGATCTATATCACATCTTACTTAATTCAAATGGGAAAATACTAACTCACCTTATTCCTTGCAAATATGAAAGAGTTGCACTTATCCGAGCGTTTAGCTTATGGTAACAAACATGTTTCATCTTGTAAGTGATTCATGAATTCTCTATTATAACACATCATCGGCATTAAGCCGGTTAGGCATCGAAGCCTGAAATATACACTGGCACAAAGCCTGCTAGGCATCAAAGCCTGAAATATACACCGGCACAAAGCCTGCTAGGCATCAAAGCCCGAAATATACACCGGCACAAAGCCTGCTAGGCATCAAAGCCCGAAATATACACCGGCACAAAGCCTGCTAGGCATCAAAGCCCGAAATATAATATTATCAGCATCTGAATCACATTACAAGCTGACCAGAATTATAAACCATCTAATTCACATCACTTGTATTTATCACTTCAATAATATTTCATGATAGATAGTCTATCCACATATCGCTTGTACTTATCACTTGAGTAACATTTCATGATAGAAAGTCTATCCACATATCACTTGTACTTATCATTTCAGTAACATTTCATGATAGAAAGTCTATCCACAGTCGGCTTTCACTATATTTATAACCAGAATTCCAACATGTACACAAGGTTATAACTAACCTTAACAATATTCAATTGCTTATAGACTTACACTTTAAAATATTCTAAATTTCTGGTTCCAACACTCGCCGACAATATTTTCCACACTGAGCACACGGACGGTCCCGATTTCTTTTAGCTGGCTTAATCACATAAGCAAAACTTTCAACCTTCGGTCTTTTTCGAAGACCCTTGGATAATTTAAACAATTCAAAATTTCTCTTATCACGGTTCGTATCCTTATCTCAGTTTTATTTCATCGAGTCCTTACTCTCTTCAGCTATCTTAGCTTTTTCAATTAACACAATGAACTCTTGCTCCTGTTGAGGAACTATCAACAGTCTCAGGCCGTCTCTGAATCCGTCCTTAAACCGGACACATCGTTCATGTTTTGTAGTCACTATTCCTCGATCATATCGGTTTAACTTTAGGAATTTAGCCTCGTATTTCGACATAGACTTGTTCCATTGAACTAGTCCCAAAAACACATTCCTCGGAGCATCAATGTAATAAGTACTGACATACTTCTTTTGGTATGCCATCTTGACATACTCCCGAGTGAAGTCCTCAGCTGTGACACTATCTCGAACCGTGAGCCACTATTGATATGCCTCGTCGCGAAGTAGCGTCACCATTTCTTTCACTTTTTCCTCAGGGCTCAAAACGAGCTCATCCATAACTCGCTTGGTTGCTTCCAACCAATATTCAATCATACTGGGTGCCACGCCTGATACATCAAGGAACAATTCCGCTCTATTGGCTCAAAGTCGCTCGGAAACAAATTTTCAAGCTCTCATATTTCTCCCTCTCTAGCCACCATCTATAAAACTCGCAGCACAATACAGCATTACCCCTCGTCTGATCTTGCTGCTCATTGTCCAAGAGTTGGTGGTGGAGGTGATACCTTATTATCAATCCTTGACCCGATCTAACGAGTTCCGATACGGTCATTTTGGCTCGACCACGTCATCTAGAACTCATCTCTTATCGCGCAATCTGACTTAGAAACTTTTATGCATTAAGAATTTGTTCCATTTATTATTCGCGAATAATTTTATGGAATAAAGTATTTAGAAGTGGTTCTTTCGATCACACATAGGTTCGGTTCAAGTTCGCTACTTCTTATTCAGAGAGTCATATACACATTCATAAGCAGAGACACATTCATTTACTACACTTCTATAATCATTTTAGTCCTCAAGTCTTATGCACTTGTTTTCGAATAGATTAGTCTTAGGGTTCGATAGCCCAAATTTTCTAATCTACAAGCCCAATTATGCCCACACAGTTCACATATTCAATATACCTCAGTAGTTAGAGGTACTTACCAGGTGGACTTCGGGTCGGAGGTACAGGTGCCATGCCAGAATAAGCTCAAAATAGAAGTTCACATTTTGAAAAGCCCACTTTCGAAAACTCCTTTCGGGCCCAAAACCTCAAAGCCGAGTTTTGAACCTTGCTCTGATACCAAAATGTAACACCCCAAACCCGGCCCATTTACTTTGACCGAATTTGGAATGCCACTACGGAACACTTTCGAAAAATATCCTTTCTTAATAGTAAAACCGTTAAAAATTTGTTTCCTTTAATAAAATATTTTCATGACTTATAATATTCTAATATAAAAATCTAAGTTTGTCAAAGTTTGTTATAAACATATCGAATTCGAGCTTTGCTCAAGGAAATAAAGTCGTTTGCAATCAACCTTTCATATTAGGGCATAATAATAACGATACTTAATAAATGGACTGAAATACTTTAGTGGGCCTTATTACAATACACACTTAGTCAAAATAAGGATAATGTAAATATTTAATTCATTAATCAAGAGATTCCTTTGCATGAAAATCCACTTTTGCATGGCCACCTTTGTATCCTCTCCGACCCGGTCCAAGCTTTACGCGCCACCTGAAAGGTTTAATAATAATAGAGTGAGTCACCAAGACTCAGTGCATAGTTAATACACATGTCCTCACATATGGGCTTGGCCCATAACCATTCAATCCATATATATATAACATACAATTATAAATATGCAATTATGATTACACAATATTATAAATATGATTACGAATATACAATTACAAAGTCCAATCCACAAAGTGATCCACATATCTTTCTTTTCACAAATCATCAAGCACGAATGCAGCACGAGGTTCGGATTAGACCTCTCACATAGTGTACACCCTTTTCTTCAATAGTCATATCACAAGTCTCATGCGTACGTATATGTACCATAGCAACATTTTGTGTGAAACCAATATGTATATTTTATATATCATGGTCATATTTTACTCAGAACAATCTACATCACATGTCAATCACTTTATTTTACATTCATCAATAATCAATTATTATCACAAATCACTGAAAGGTTAATATCATAACCTGATTATTCGATCACTTACCTTAGTATCCATACTTTTAGCCTTTATTTTGGCTAACATGCATAACATATTCGTTTACATAAAACAACACATACAACACAAATAATGAATAACAAACAAGAGTACAATGCAATAACTACGCACCTGATTAAAGCGATATTCGATTTATCGATTTTAACATCAACTAAAGCCTCGAAAGCTTCTGTTTCTTTTATTGTTTAGCCCCTAGAACACACAATCGAAAATCGGTCACACTTGTACCAAAAACATGGCCTTAGGCCGAATACCATATGTCATTTACCTAGCTTATTTCGATCTCGAAATACTATTTGCCTTGATGTACCAAAATCCGAGAGCTCCCTTAAAGATTCCTTTCTTCAACTATACAAAAGAGCACACCAACATAGTTATTGAAGGTTCAGCCACAAGTAAAATAGATTAAGGTTTTGGCTACCCCATCTTAACACTCTTCAAAACCTTCAAAATAAAGATTCGGCTATCACAAAAATATTAAAAACATGGCCCTTGGCCAAAACTACACATCTTACCTATCTTTTCCAAGTCCCAAAATGTTTGCTTGCTCTTGTAGATACCAAATCCCTTGAATAGCCGAAACCAATAAGCTCTTTTAAAAGCTCCTTAACACTAGCACAATAAAAATACATCAATATGGCCTTAAGCATTTTCGGCCATTCTTAAAAATCAAAGTCTAGCCTTGATTTCGGCCTACAAAAAGAAGGAGAGAAGGAACCAACTCTTTAATAGAAGTACTTACCAACATTTGAAGAGGTCACAAATACATAGTTGATAGCACCTTCCATCAAGATTCGGCTAAGGTGTTTCGGCAATGTATTAATGGAGAGAAAAGGAGTGATAATGAGGCTATGTTTCAAATAATAATGAAACATGCGGCTACTCAACAATGAAGAAAACTTTAGTTAATCGAAATACTCCCTAGCCTCTCAAACTCGTAACAGAAGAAGAATAAAGCTCTCTCTTGAGATTTGGCTAAAGAAAGAAACCATGCAAACACATAGCTAGCCAAAAACTCTCTAGTTCCTACCAAAAATCAAACTCAAGCCTTAGGTTTTTTTCTTTCTAGCTTCCAAAACCGAAAAGAAGGCCCCTAGGAAAACCATTTTCGGCCAACTCAAATGCAAAGAAAGCCAAAATCAATTATTTTTTTTTGGCCAAGCTTTTGCAACATAGTGCCGACCATACCTTTTTTTTTTTCAACTCCAATGCCGCACATGTCTTTCCCCAAAAGCCAAGACCCATCCTCAAAAATACATTATTTATTTATCTTCTATCACCTTTCATAATTTGACAAAACATATCCCATACTTCTCTATTTCCATAAAATAATAATAATAATCCATCATTAAATAAAATAATAACACAATAACATAAAAGTTTGAAGTCTCATGCTTCCAATAACAAATAAAATAAAAATAATAAAACAATAAAAGGTTATTGTCCAAGCTCCCAACGGCAATGCTTCCAAAAACCAAAACAATAAAGCATTGATGATTCCTTGCCCTTATCCAAATCCTTTTTCCAACAAATAAAATATGCAAACAAACAAATATAACCCATACTAAAAATAATAATAATAATACTCTCATACCCCAAGCAGCAGGGAAGTAAAAATAAAATAAAATATAATTAAAGCAACACCCATTCAAGCATGCGTGCATGTGCCATGCAACCTTACTCACGCTGGCCAAAACAAAACAAAACCCCAGGTGCAGTCCCCAGGTCTCGAACCCGAGACCTGGAGAGGACTCTTCAACGCCTCAGCCACTCGGCTATCCTGACTTTCATGTCATTATTGCTTCAAAAATTCTTTTAAACCTTACTTTCCTGGCTCTTATGTTTTAGCGTTAGAAGCAAAAATAGAAGGCTTCCAGTGCGACCTCCAGGACTCGAACGCGAGTCCCCTTAGATGCAGCTCTCAGCCAAGTCCTTAACCACTCGGCCACGGTGAATTTCATGCAAATAATTGTATCGCATTTTTCTTTTAAACTATCCTTGCCTTAGCTCCCTTCACTTTAGCGCTAAAATAAAAATAAAGCGCCTTATGCGATTTCCAGGACTCGAACATGAGTCCCCTTAGACTCAGCTCTCAAGCCAAGTCCTTAACCATTCGGCCAGTGTTTAATTCGTGCTAATAACGCGCCAATAATTTGTTTTAAGCCCTCCTTCAAAGCAGCGCTATTTTTCAAAATAAAAATGCTTTTGCCGCACACGAGACTCGAACCACTGACCTGTTTTGGCGCTGACCCTTAAGTGACACGCGGAATCCACTTTGCTGCCTGGACTTTCATGTCCATAGCTTTACAAAATTTATTATTAAGGCCTCCTCAGCCAAATTTCCATTTTTAACCCCTAATTTTCAAAATTTCCAAAATGCTCCCATTTTATCCTCGGGCTTTATGAACTCTAATAACTCATCAAAACACTCCCGAGGCCCACTAACACTCGGGTTATTTTCCAAACTCGCATCCCAACTTTGGGATATTACATGCCATGTCTTGACATGGTCTTATACAAGCTTTGTTGTCTCATGGTGTAGATTAAGCATCCTCGGTAATCCACTTCAATCGGGACTTTCATGTATTAATTTCATTAATGTCCTTGTTTAAACATATTTAATAAACTTCGTGGAAATATTATACAATAACAACATATATAAGTAATTCAATGAAAACACTCATGAAACTTAAAAATCATACAAACTTACCTCGATATACAAAATGTATGAAGATAGTTAACTTAGTCCACGACTTTGTTCTTGCCTCAGTTATGATCCGGGATTCGTTTTTCTTGATCTATAATAATAATTTAACTCATTTAATACTCACATTGACTAAATTAACTCATAACTCATGCTTTGGCAAAATTACTATTTTGCCCTTAAACTTTCTCATATTTACACTTTTGCCCCCAGGCTCGTAAAGTGATTTTTATTCAAATTTCTTGTATGTCATGCATAGCTGATTCATTTTCTCATCTATAGCAATATTCAATTCTCACTATTTCTCTCATGTATGACCAATTTCATAACTTTTACAAAATAATCCTTACTAGCATTTTTCATGAAATTCACTTAGAAAAAGATGTTTATTCTACATCAAACTCTCATAATCTTCCATAAAACATCAAAATACATGCATGTCATACATGGGTATATTTTTGAACATGGATCCTAGCTCAAACTATAGCTAAAAATAGCTAAATCATGTTACGAGGACTTCAAAAATACGAAGAATATTAAAAACGGGGCTAGGATGCACTTATTAGGAGCTTGAAAAATTGAACAAACCCTAGCTATGGAGTTCTTCAAAATTTCGGCTAAGCTTGAAAAAGATGAACATGAATTTTGACTTATTTCATCCTTTTTAATCATTAATTAGCCAAATGACCAAAATACCCTTTTTACTAAACTTTCAAAAAAAATTACTAACTCATGTCCATTTTTGTCCAAAAATTAGAAATTGGGCAAATTCTATTTAGGGACCTCTAATGAAGAATCCAAAGCTATTTCATACCAAAAGCTTCTAGAATTTCATATTTTGCAACTTTTGCAATTTAGTCCTAATAGACCATTCAATCACAATTTAGTAGAATTTCTTCAAGAAACTTTAATACTATCATGTAAACATCTCATAAACCTTAAAAATCACATTTTTACCTAGAATTTGTGGTCTCGCACCACTATTCCGATAGGCCCTAAATCGATCTGTTACAATTCTCCCCCCTTAGGGATTTTCGTCCTCAAAAATCTTACCAGCGAAAAGGTTTGAGTATTGGATACTTCTAGTTCCCATGTAGCTTCTTCTATCCTGTGTCTTAAACTCACATCCGGAAACTTTTACGAACTTAGAAAACTTTTCACCGAAATAGGAATCACACCACCCATGTGAAATGGGACACGCCCGTAGGGTCAGGTTGTGTGGTCACACACGCCCATGTCCCTACCCCGTGTATAATAACTTGGCTATTCTGCTTGTGTCACATGGCCTAGGAACATGCCTGTGTTCTCTACCCGTGGTAAACACTGACCATCTCACACTGCCTAGGCACGACCGTGTGGCTAGCCCGTGGTCTATTCTGACTTAAAACACTAACATGCAGGGGACACACGGCCTATTAATACACCCATGTAAGTTACCGTGTGTCACACACGGCCTAGACACACGCTCGTGTGTCTACCCATGTGGACACTTAAAGGCTATTTTCCAAGCCATTTACCACCCTGAAATCAGTATCAATCATATACCCAATTCAACAACTCAAATACTTCATCAAACATGAACGATAATACATAATTCATCAACCTTGATATATATATAAATTTAGTAAATATTGGACAATCTCATTAGCCATATACAAAAGAATAATGGACTTAATAACCAACACCTTGGCTCCTCTTAAGACATAATTCAAAATGAGACGTTTCCTATACATGCCATACTTAATATATACAACTGAGCTGTACCAAAATAGGGATTGATAGTGTGTCCCAAGCTTCGACGTCAATTATCCACGAGTTAGCTTAGCGAGACTACAAGGAAAGAAGGAAATAAAGAGGTAAGCATTTAGCTTAGTAAGTTTGCATGTAATGCATATAGCAATATGACTACTTAACATAACTCATCCATCATAAAACGATAGCATCACAATTTCCAAGCTTACTTACTCTTACTTTTTCATACTCATCTCATGTTACTTACTCGTCTCATGCTTGTAATGTAAGTAAGATACATGTATCACTTAATCATATAAATTAGCTAATGTAAGCATAAACTCAAACTTTATCTTTCTTAGCTTGAAGAATATTCTTATTCAACTATGACTTGATAATAGCTTTAGAAGCTTAACTTTCTTGTTATCTCATTCATTCTTTACTCTTTTGCCCGATGCATTTACCGGAATAACGGAGGATACTAAATCTATCATACATATGTCTTGATGCCAAAGCCATATCCTAGATATGGTCTTACATGGGATCTCTTAACTTGGTGTCGATGCCATGTCTTGACACGGGCTTACACGAAGCCTTCCTTGGGTGTTTCCTTGGAAACTTACCATTGCCATGTCTCGACATGGGCTTACGTGGTATCTTTACTTAGTGAAACTTGTCAATGCCATGCCTTGGCTTTGACTTACATGGGATCTTTATCTCATGATAACTTTTCAATGCCAAGACTTGTCTTGGACTTACATGATATATTTCCTTGGAGACTCACCAATGTCATGCCATGGCTTGGACTTATATGGGTCTTTATCTCATAGTAACTCTTCAATGCCAAGACTTGTCTTGGACTTACATGATATCTTCGCTTTATTACTGATGCCATGTCTTGACATGGTTTTATACGGGCTTTGTTGTCTTATGGTGTAGATTAAGCATCCTCGGTAATCCACTTCAATCGGGACTTTTCATTAATGTCCTTGTTTAAACATATTTAATCAACTTCATGGAAATATTATACAATAACAACATATATAAGTAATTCAATGAAAATACTCATGAAACTTAAAAATCATACAAACTTACCTCGATATACAAAATGTATGAAGATAGTCAACTTAGTCCACGACTTTGTTCTTGCATCGATTACAATCCGGGCTTCGCTTTTCTTGATCTATAGTAATAGTTGAACTCATTTAATACTCACATTGACTAAATTAACTCATAACTCATACTTTGGCAAAATTACTATTTTGCCCTTAAACTTTCTCATATTTACACTTTTGCCCCAAGGCTCGTAAAGTGATTTTTATTCAACTTTCTTGTATGTCATGCATAGCTGATTCATTTTCTCAACTATAGCAATATTCAATTCTCACTATTTCTCTCATGTATGACCAATTTCATAACTTTTACAAAATAGTCCTTACTAGCATTTTTCATGAAATTCACTTAGAAAAAGATGTTTATTCTACATCAAACTCTCATAATCTTCCATAAAACATCAAAATACATGCATGTCATACATGGGTATATTTTGAACATGGATCCTAGCTCAAACTATAGCTAAAAATAGCTAAATCATGTTACGAGGACTTCAAAAATACAAAGAATATTAAAAACGGGGCTAGGATGCACTTATTAGGAGCTTGAAAAATTGAACAAACCCTAGCTATGGAGTTCTTCAAAATTTCGGCTAAGCTTGAAAAAGATGAACATGAATTTTGACTTATTTCATCCTTTTTAATCATTAATTAGCCAAATGACCAAATACCCTTTTTACTAAACTTTAAAAAAAATTACTAACTCATGTCCATTTTTGTCCAAAAATTAGAAATTGGGAAAATTTCTATTTAAGGACCTCTAATGAAGAATCCAAAGCTATTTTATACTAAAAGCTTCTAGAATTTCATATTTTGCAACTTTTGCAATTTAGTCCTAATAGACCATTCAATCACAATTTAGTAGAATTTCTTCATGAAACTTTAATACTATCATGTAAACATCTCATAAACCTTAAAACTCACATTTCTACATTAGACTTGTGGTCTGGCACCACTATTCCGACTAGGCCCTAAATCGGGTTGTTACACATGCAAAGTTCAGCAAGTGTGAGTTCTGGTTGCGGGAAGTGACATTTCTAGGTCACGTGGTGCCTGATGAGGGGATTAGGGTTGATCCTCGAAAAATTGAGGCTGTATTGGATTGAAAACCACCAAAGACTTTATCTGAGATTCGACGTTTTTTGGGTCTGGCTGGGTATTACAGACGTTTCGTTGAGGGGTTCTCACTGATTGCTGCACCTCTAACTAAGTTGCTGCGTAAAATGGTACCGTTTAAATAGACTGATAAGCAGCAAGAGAGTTTTGAGAAATTGAAGAAAGTCCTTACTGAAGCCCCAGTGTTGATTCAGCCAGAGTCGAGGAAGGAATTCATTGTCTACTGTGATGTGTCGCACACTGGATTGGGATGTGTGTTGATGCAAGAGGGTAAGATGGTTGCTTACGCGTTGCACCAGCTTAAGCCTCACGGGGTGAATTACCCCACTCACGACTTGGAGTTAGTTGCGGTGGTATTTGTACTAAAGATTTGGAAGCATTACTTGTACAGTGAAAAGTCGATCATTTATACCGACCATAAAAGCCTCAAGTACCTCCTTACTTAAAAGGAGTTGAACCTTAGGCAACGAAGATGGATAGAGTTGCTTAAGGATTATAATTGCTTGATTGAGTACCATCCGGGTAAAGCTAATGTAGTAGCGGATGCATTGAGCCGTAAGGTTGTATCTGATCTGAGAGCAATGTTTGCTCGTCTCAGCCTGTTTGAGGATAGTAATCTGTTGGCAGAACTCCAAGTGAGACCGACCTGGATCGATTAAATTAAGGAGAACCAGTTGCTGGATGAATCGTTGGTCCCTCATTTTCGACTGATTGAGAAGGGGGAGACTGTGGATTTTGGGCTAAATAGTGAGGGAGTGCTATGCTTTCGTGGGAGAGTCCGTGTACCGAGGGATTCAGAGTTAAGGCAGTTTATACTGTGAGAGGCGCATAGTAGTCCATACGCTATGCATCCTGGCAGAAATAAGTTATACCGAGATCTGTATGAACTGTACTGGTGGCCAAGGCTCAAGCGCGAGGTTACAGATTCCATGAGTAAGTGTCTGATATACCAGCAAGTTAAGGCTGAGTATCAACTGCCCTCGGGATTACTGCAACTCGTTAAGATTCCACTCTGGAAGTGGGAGAGGGTAACCATGGACTTTGTTAGTGGGCTACCTTTGACGCCTACTAAGAAGGATTCAGTATGGGTTATTGTTGATCGACTGACTAAATCTGCCCACTTTATACCGGTCCTTACTGATTATTCACTGCAGAAGTTGGCTAAGTTATACATGGCTGAGATTGTGAGACTGCATGAGGTACCAGTGTCTATCATTTCTGTAACATCCCGAAATTGGGCCTAGTAGGATTGGGCCGATTGGGCCTTGGGCTTAGGAGTGTTTAAAATCTTCAAGAATATGAGTATGGTGTTATTGCAAATTTGACTTATTAGTTAAGTGGATTTGGAAGGTTACGAGGTTTCTATGAAGTCTCGGGTTTAATTGGGCTTTAGGAAAAATTTGGTATTTTAGCACTTTAAGGAGAGATGGTAAGTAGCTTCAAGACATATGGAAATTTATGAGTAAATAGCTTGCATAAAATGAGCAATTGGTAAAGAGGATATGATGTCATATGATGGACTTGAAGGGAAGAGGTTCGAATCACTTGGTGTGCAAATTTTGATTATTTTTTTGCATGCTTTCCTTAAGTGTCGGTCAAAGAGGTATTTATGGATAAGATGGGCATTTTTTTTTATGGCAAGAAGACTTAAGGTTATGGTAAGCATGAAATAAGGGATATAATTGCTAGATTGTGGGGATAGAATTTCTTTAACTTTGGGAAAGTAGAGGATTACAAGGCATGTATCTAGGTGGATGTTTTGAAAATTATTTCATGGCCATTTTGACCATGAACTTGGACGGTTTTATGGATTAGGGGGGTGGCCAAAATTTTGAAGGCTTTTGGATGAGTTAGGAGTTAGTTGTGCACATCTTTCTTTTAGTCATTTTGTGTCACAAAGCATATCTCTCTAATATTCCTCCTCTTAGCCGAATGTATATTAGACAAAAGGCAAACCTTTTTCTTTTCTTTTGGTCATTTGAGTTTTGACCATTTCGGTTTTGAGTTGTCCTTTTTCTCCAAATCATATCTTCTTTCTCTCCTCTTTGTGATCGAAAATACCAAAACATCAAAGACCTTTTTCTTCTCTTTTTTCCCTCAATTGCCGAATGCACATTGCTTCTAAACTCACCTATTTTCTTTTGAAAATCGAATCATCATCATCTCCTTCTTTCATCCTTTTATTTCCTTGTCATTTACCTTGTCAAGGCCGAAATCTCCCTCTCCTTATTTCACCATTGCCGAAACCCTTAAAGCCTCACATTATTCTTCTTTTTATTCTTTTGCTAAGCCGAATCTACCATCTTTCTTCTCTTCTCTTCTTTTCTTTTTATTGTGTTTAGGCCAAACCTCTCTCTCCTAAAGTTCACCATTGCCGCAACCTCTTCAACCTAAAACACCATCATTGCCGAATCTCCCTAAACTCCATTTCTTTTCTTCTTATTTGTTAAGGCTGAATCTCTCTTTGGATACCAAAAGATTAATCGCATCAAATCTCAACCTTTTCTCTTCATAATCTTTGTGACTCATTAGAAAATTGAATCAAAGTGTTAAGATTTTGGAGCAAGCAAAATGGGTTCGAAAAGAGCAGTAAATAGTGTTTGGAAGAGGGGTGGTTCTGCTATACCCTCAAATTTCAAACGAAGGGCTGTGTCGAGTTTGAGACTTTCCATCGGGTTGTGGACCCTCTGCCGGCGAAAATCGATTATTTGAAGTCGTACGTACCCCCGAGCCATTGTTTGTTCGTGGTTCTTCATCAGGTTATGAACCATCAATCGAAGAGAAATCGCATATAGTTGTTGTTCGAGATTCCGAGGGTAAGGATTTAGATTACTTATCATTTGTATAGTTTTATAAGTATTAGTGTTCTAATCAAGCGTGATAAATATTTAGGTATAAACGAGCGGGAAAGTATAGTTCTCACTGTTATCAGGTGTGTAGCTCTACACTAAACTTCCAATAAATCGATACTATTAATATTTGCATGTGTTATTAAGAAATATGTTTGATAATGATTGCGGGTACCATTCAGTGGTATATGACATTCAGGTACGTTAAACCCCTAATACTTCGTTAATAATGCTATAAGCATGAATATGAAATGTGTATGATTCTGTTATGATTTTGGGGTATATGGCATGATATCAAAATAATATGTTTATTGCACGGGCATACGGGTGATATTGATAAAGGGGAAGTGTTCCGGTGGTTTTTACCACATTATCCGGTGACTATGTCACATATTATGAATCCGGTGACTTCGGTCACATATTATGAATCCGGTGACTTCGGTCACATATTATGAATCCGGTGACTTCGGTCACATATTATGAATCCGGTGACTCTGTCACAATTATCTAGTGGCCATGCCACAATTTATAAGGGTGATGTGCAAGTTGACTACAGCAACTGCCTTCGATGGTGTGTAGCGGATGGAGGGTCGATTTAGTAATCCCCACGGTGTGATTGGTAGGTACGGGTGGTGTGTAGCGGATGGATATCTAGGTGGGCTCGGGATTGCATTTCATTTATATGTACATGTGATTATCTGATTTGCTATATTATGGGCTTATGGCTAAATGTGATTTAAATGGGCTTTATTGCTATGATCGATTGGGTTTTTAGTGTACTGTTGCATATTGAGTCTGTTGACTCACCCCTCGTGGGATATCTTTTTCAGGTGATACTTAGCGTGATGGACCGGGTCAGCGAGAACTACGTGGTGGCTATTGCTCATCTCAGTATATGGGTTTTCTTTTAATTAAATTTACTATGTTTTCTTTTATTATTTCGGGATTTATTTTGGGTTATGTTTTTGTAATAAGGCCGCCATAAACTGTTTTATTTATACGTTTTAAATTTTTATTCTGTACACTCAACTTTAACTAAATAATTAAATATTTTCGATAACCGAATTAAACTATTTTGACACCTAAATACCTATAGTTTTCAACATAATAATAAGTTCTAAATTTGGTTCTTTTTTTGATATATAAATTTTCTAAAAACATAGAGTTAACGATTTTATAAGATACAAACTTAAATCACAACTCGGTTTTCAACAAGATCGTACTTCAAATCTATTCTCTTACCACAAAATCACATGTTTTCCAAAACAACAAAACGAGTTTTTTCTCAAGAAGCATACCAGATCCGGTCGGGGCTTGTGGGCTGGGTTTGGGGTGTTTCAACTTGGTATCAGAGCCCAGTTTTAAACACTCAGCCTTGGGTTTTGAAGTCCACAACGTTTTCAAAATTAAGCCCAAATGAGTTTTTGTGAAAAGTTTTGGTTAAACTAGTTTTTATGGAAGCATGGCACCCTAGTTCTCGGCCCAGGTCCACCAGGTAAGTTCTTTTGTTGATAAATTGATGTGAGTATGTTGATGTGTGATACTTTAGTTGATAAGCCTAAGGAAACTATACTTTAGAGACATGGACCTTAGGTATATGTGTACTTTTTCGGAAAAACCACTAATTAAAAACTCTGTTGCATAAAATTTTCTTTAAACAAGAAAGTGAAAAGACTCTAATGCATAAAATTTTCGTAAAAACGGATAAGGCGCTAAGTAAACATGAGTTCTAGGGGACGTGGTGGTCGTGGACGTGGTAAAGGCCAAGGTGCTAGGGCTAGATCTTCGGCACCGAGGCATATTTCCGAAAAGGAGGCGTTAGCATCGCTAGTGGCTGAGATGGGGTCTCATGATCGAGTTGGGATTGATGAGCTGACTCAGATAGTTAAGGAAGTTTCGGAGGAGGTTAAAGGAATCGGTGAAGCACTTCGAGTTGGGTCTGTGGACTGTAAGAAGAAAAGAGATTACGGTTCTCTAGGGTCATAATCTCGTTCTGCAAAACATGTCAAGGCACGACCAAATTTTCTGGCTTGCGATTTTTTGCAAGAGGCGTCATCAGGGAGAATGCTGGAGGAGGTTAGGAGCATGCTTGAGATGCGGGTCTAAGGAGCATAAGGCTCGGGATTGTTTCCTCACCCTCAAGTCAGGTATGTTTGGTTGTGTGAAAAAGGATTCAAGTTTATGTTAAAAAGTACATTGTGGTTTTTAAGGGCAGAGTGCGCAACGAAAACATAGTGGTGTGATTTGAGCAGTGTGTTAGTAGTTGGTTGGAAATTTTGAGGACGAAAATTTTTTTTAGGAGGGTAGAATTGTAACATCCCGAAATTGGGCCTAGTAGGATTGGGCCGATTGGGCCTTGGGCTTAGGAGTGTTTAAAATCTTCAAGAATATGAGAATGGTGTTATTGCAAATTTGACTTATTAGTTAAGTGGATTTGGAAGGTTACGAGGTTTCTATGAAGTCTCGGGTTTAATTGGGCTTTAGGAAAAATTTGGTATTTTAGCACTTTAAGGAGAGATGGTAAGTAGCTTCAAGACATATGGAAATTTATGAGTAAATAGCTTGCATAAAATGAGCAATTGGTAAAGAGGATATGATGTCATATGATGGACTTGAAGGGAAGAGGTTCGAATCACTTGGTGTGCAAATTTTGATTATTTTTTTGCATGCTTTCCTTAAGTGTCGGTCAAAGAGGTATTTATGGATAAGATGGACATTTTTTTTTATGGCAAGAAGACTTAAGGTTATGGTAAGCATGAAATAAGGGATATAATTGCTAGATTGTGGGGATAGAATTTCTTTAACTTTGGGAAAGTAGAGGATTACAAGGCATGTATCTAGGTGGATGTTTTGGAAATTATTTCATGGCCATTTTGACCATGAACTTGGACGGTTTTATGGATTAGGGGGTGGCCAAAATTTTGAAGGCTTTTGGATGAGTTAGGACTTAGTTGTGCACATCTTTCTTTTAGTCATTTTGTGTCACAAAGCATTTCTCTCTAATATTCCTCCTCTTAGCCGAATGTATATTAGACAAAAGGTAAACCTTTTTCTTTTCTTTTGGTCATTTGAGTTTTGACCATTTCGGTTTTGAGTTGTCCTTTTTCTCCAAATCATATCTTCTTTCTCTCCTCTTTGTGATCGAAAAATACCAAAACATCAAAGACCTTTTTCTTCTCTTTTTTCCCTCAATTGTCGAATGCACATTGCTTCTAAACTCACCTCTTTTCTTTTGAAAACTGAATCATCATCATCTCCTTCTTTCATCCTTTTATTTTCTTCTCTTCTCTTCTCATTTACCTTGTCAAGGCCGAAATCTCCCTCTCCTTATTTCACCATTGCCGAAACCCCTAAAGCCTCACATTATTCTTCTTTTTATTCTTTTGTTAAGCCGAATCTACCATCTTTCTTCTCTTCTCTTCTTTTCTTTTTATTGTGTTTAGACCGAACCTCTCTCTCCCAAAGTTCACTATTGCCGCAACCTCTTCAACCCAAAACACCATCATTGCCGAATCTCCCTAAACTCCATTTCTTTTCTTCTTATTTGTAAAGGCTGAATCTCTCTTTGGATACCAAAAGATTAATCGCATCAAATCTCAACCTTTTCTCTTCATAATCTTTGTGACTCATTATAAAATTGAATCAATGTGTTAAAATTTTGGGGCAAGCAAAATGGGTTCGAAAAGAGAGTAAATAGTGTTTGGAAGAGGGGTGGTTCTGCTATACCCTCAAATTTCAAACGAAGGGCTGTGTCGGGAGTCCGAGACTTTCCATCAGGTTGTGGACCCTCTGCCGGCGAAAATCGATTATTTGAAGTCGTACGTACCCCCGAGCCATTGTTTGTTCGTGGTTCTTCATCGGGTTATGAACCATCAATCGGAGAGAAATCGAATATAGTTGTTGTTCGAGATTCCGAGGGTAAGGATTTAGATTACTTATCATTTGTATAGTTTTATAAGTATTAGTGTTCTAATCAAGCGTGATAAATATTTAGGTATCGACGAGCGGGAAAGTATAGTTCTCACTGTTATCAGGTGTGTAGCCCTACACTAAACTTCCAATAAATCGATAGTATTAATATTTGCATGTGTTATTAAGAAATATGTTTGATAATGATTGCGGGTACCATTTAGTGGTATATGACATTCAGGTACGTTAAACCCCAGTACTTTGTTAATAATGCTATAAGCATGAATATGAAATGTGTATGATTCTGTTATGATTTTGGGGTATATGGCATGATATCAAAATAATATGTTTATTGCATGGGCATACGGGTGATATTGATAAAGGGGAAGTGTTCCGGTGGTTTTTACCACATTATCCGGTGAGTATGTCACATATTATGAATCCGGTGACTTCGGTCACATATTATAAATCCGATGACTTCGGTCACATATTATGAATCCGGTGACTTCGGTCACATATTATGAATCCGGTGACTTCGGTCACATATTATGAATCCGGTGACTCTGTCACAATTATCTGGTGGCCATGCCACAATTTATAAGGGCGATGTGCAAGTTGACTGCAGCAACTGCCTTCGATGGTGTGTAGCGGATGGAGGGTCGATTTAGTAATCCCCACGATGTGATTGGCAGGTACGGATGGTGTGTAGCGGATGGATATCTAGGTGGGCTCGGGATTGCATTTCATTTATATGTATATGTGATTATCTGATTTGTTATATTATGGGCTTATGGCTAAATGTGATTGAAATGGGCTTTATTGCTATGATCGATTGGGTTTTTAGTGTACTGTTGCACATTGAGTCTGTTGACTCACCCCTCGTGGGATATCTTTTTCAGGTGATACTTAGCGTGACGGACCGGGTCAGCGAGAACTACGTGGTGGCTATTGCTCATCTCAGTATATGGGTTTTCTTTTAATTAAATTTACTATGTTTTCTTTTATTATTTCGGGATTTATTTTGGGTTATGTTTTTGTAATAAGGCCGCCATAAACTGTTTTATTTATACGTTTTAAATTTTTATTCTGCTACACTCAACTTTAACTAAATAATTAAATATTTTATATAACCGAATTAAACTGTTTTGACACCTAAATACCTATGGTTTTCAACATAATAATAAGTTCTAAATTTGGTTCTTCTTTTGATATATAAATTTTCTAAAAACATAGAGTTAACGATTTTATAAGATACAAACTTAAATCACAACCCGGTTTTCAACAAGATCGTACTTCAAATCCATTCTCTTACCACAAAATCACATGTTTTCCAAAACAACAAAACGAGTTTTTTCTCAAGAAGCATACCAGATCCGGTCGGGGCTTGTGGGCCGGGTTTGGGGTGTTTCAATTTCGGACTGAGACCCTAGATTTACATCACGATTCTGGAAAGTGTTACACGAAGCTTTGGGTACAAGGTTGGCTTTCAGCACGACATTTCATCCTCAGACTGATGGTCAGTCGGAGAGGGTGATCCAGATATTGGAGGACATGCTAAGAAGCTGTGTAATTGATTTCAAGGATAGTTGGGAAGACTACTTGCCGTTAGCAGAGTTTGCATATAACAACAGTTACCAATCCAGTATTCAAATGGCATCGTACGAGGCGCTATATGGTCGTAGGTGCTGCACCCCTACCTACTGGACACAACTTGGTGAGTGGCGAGTTTTGGGGCCTAAGTTTGTTTCCGAAATCGAAAAAAAGTAAAGTTGATTCGAGATCGGTTAAAAAAGTGACTAATAGGCAAAAATCATATGCTGGCTTGAAGCGTAAGGAGATAGAGTACTCTGTGGGGGATTATGTCTTCTTGAAGGTCTCACCATGGAAGAAGATTTTGAGATTTAGACGGAAAGGCAAACTGAGCCCTAGATTCATCAGACTTTACCGGATATTAAAGCGTGAGGGACCTGTCGCCTATCAATTTGAGTTACCCTCTGAGTTGAACCAGATACACGATGTGTTCCATGTCTCCATGCTAAGGCGATACCATTCTGATCCCTCTCATATAGTGCCGATGGAGGAGATTGAGGTTAGGCCTGGTCTAGCTTTTGAGGAAGAACCGGTGCAGATACTGGATCATGACGTTAAAGTATTAAGAAGAAAATCTGTTCCGTTGGTCAAGGTGCTTTGGAGTAATCACGGTTCAGAGGAAGCCACGTGGGAGCCTGAGGAGGCGATGCGACAGAAATACCCTCACCTCTTCTGACCAGGTAAATTTCGAGGTTGAAAGGCAGTTAGCAGTAGGACTTAAGTATAATTGTGTCTGTTCTATGACACAAAGAGAGCCTGTGGCTTGAAGGTGGTGGCGTCACTAAGAAGGCAAGGGGAGTGGGGTTCGAATCCCATGGCCAGCAAATTGGGGCTTTTATTTTATGTCTTGAGGAAGCAAGAGGTAGAGTTTGGATCAAACTCTGCATAGGAGGTTGAAGAATTTGTCAATAGTTTCGAATGGGAGGCTGAGAGTAATTCAAGGAGGATTCGGTGGAGAGAATCAGGGAAGTGGATGTGTGTGGGAGTGTTGGCCAAATGTGGGGAAGGATGAGTAGGGAATTTCAGCCAAGGGTTGCCATTTGGGGTGCATTTTTGGCTTGTGAGAATGTTGGAGTGCCGAATTTTCTCTGGCATTTTTCGGGGGTTGTTTTCATTTTGGTACATCTTGACATTTCATGTCTTTTCTTTTCATTCTGACCTTTGCTGAATTCAGTTCTTCTCCCTTCCTTCTTTCTTCTTTACTTTTTGCTATTTGCCGAATCCTTTACTGAAACCTATTCTTTTATTCTTCTTCTCATCCTCCATCTGAATCACTATTGTTCCTTTCGGTCTCTTCTTTAGCCGAACACAACCTTTTCTTCTTCCTTTTATTCTCCCATTTTCTTTGCAACTAAAGCTGAAAAATTTAAACCTTGATTCCTTTTGTGTAGGCCGAATCTATTAGGGCCTAAGCATATTCTCCTCTCCGTTCTATCAATCTCCGAATCTCTGCGATTGGTTGGTAAGTGTGTCTATAGCTGAATCTGGGGTTGGTTTTTCTCCTTGTGGCGATGTTATTCTCATGAGCCAAAAGGCTTTCCTCCCCCGTTACCGTGGAAATGTTTATCGCTAACATCTTCTTTATCATTGAATGTTGCTAGGGACTCAATTGCCTTAACCAAAGGGGTAGGCCGAATATTGTTTCGCTACAAGGGATCTTTCGTTCATGGTAAGAAAAGTTAGTTTGACTAAAAGCGTTTCAACACTATGGTTTAACGAGGATCTGTGACTAATTAATGGTCAGTTGTTATCGTAGGTGCCTCGGAAAGTGTCTCAAACCACAATCCATAGCAGGTGTGTAATCGGACACCCACTTTAGTTCTGTCAATGTGACGAATGAAGGTGTGTATTCACACCCCGAATGAATTGTGAATCGGCTTAAGCCGAAAAAATCGATAAGCTGAAACTTCGGCATCTGAGGGCTCTCGAGCGTGCGAGCGCTCGTAGATTTAAACCGAGCCACAATCATTGGCGATAGACCGTTGAGGCTGCCAAGAACATTCTCGTGGGCTTAGGTCGTAATGGGCCTTGTTGGGCTGAGATGGGCCATGGGCCCCACATGGGTAAAATTCACAAAGGTGTCAGATAATAGACTTGGCTACGAAGTTCGCATAGTCGCGATCGAAACTGGGCTGAATGGGCCACACGAGTGTGTGGGCCCGCTTGGGCCGAAAATTGGGATTTGGGTCGAATTGCACCGTTTCGACCAAAAAGGGTATCTGTGTTGCTCGAGGCGACTGTAGGCCTTCGAAAAGGCTGTTATAGAATAAAATTACCGAAATACCCTCGAAGGGTAAATTACCTAAATACCCTCGAATGGTAAATTATCGAAATACCCTCGAAGGGTAAAATTATCGAAATACCCTTGAAGGGTGAAACTACCGAAATACCCTCGAAGGGTAAAATTACCGAAATACCCTTGATGGGTGAAATTATCGAAATACCCCTGAGGGGTAAAATTACCATTTTACCCCTAATCGATAATATATTTATGTGATATTTATAAGACTGCTTATGTTTTTGACATACTGCATACACGAATTATTTATGACACAACATTCTGCATTGGGGTGGGGATTTGTACTTGGAGGAAGTACTGTACTAGTGGCTCTGCCACGTTTTACTGATCTAGTGGCTTCGCCACGTATACTGATTCTAGTGGCTTGGCCACGTTCACTGTTATTAGCAGCTTTGCTGCGTTATCATTAGCAGCTAGGCTGCATTATTGGTGTGCTGGCTGGGTGGGTCGACTTGGTCCCCACATGGTGTGTTGGTTGGTACGGGTGGTGTGTTGGCTGGACTGGGTTGGGTTGCATCTCTATTCTGCATTGCTATGATTTTGGGCTTAGGCCCACTCTGTTACTGTATAGGGCTAAAGCCCAGACTGATCTGTTACTGAATAGGGCTAAGGCCTAGTCTATTAGAGGATTACACACTGAGTTCTCGCAACTCGCCCTTTTCTTTTAATTGTACAGGTAATCCCCGGCCTGAGAGGATTTGGAGCTGCGAGGGACTCGGAGGTGGCCACATGTTCGCAAGTATTTCAATTTATAGCTGGTGTTTTTTTATATTTATTTCGAGTTTGTTATTTTTGTAATAAGGCCATTTGGGGTTTTAGCTTTTGTTTGGTATTTTCTTTTAATTTCTATCTGCTAGACTAGGAAACGCAGGTTTTTAAAACAATTACGGTTTCTAAAGAAAATTTCGATTTTCAAACCTTAAAGTTGACAATTAACAAGCTTCCGTGATATTTAATCCTGATTAATAAATGATATGACCAATGAGTGAATAACGAGTATTGTTTTTGCAACCCCAACGTTTCAAAGAGATTTAAAATTCAGTAATGAGCTTTTATCGACAAGCCCGGTTTTCAAACGACACTTGGATGTGGCACGTCAGATCCGGTCGTAACGTCTAGGCCGGGTTTGGGGTGTTACAGTAAATATTCATATTGAATATTTATGGACTCAATTTACAAAAATAAGATTTCAAAATCGCCTTTTATGACACCATTGAAAATCGAGATGTTACAATTAAGGCTTATTAGGATTCAACTATTAAATGAAATGAAGTATTAGTCAAATATGTGTAGACACTCTAGTAACTAATTTCTAATTAATGATGGGCCAATTAGAAATTAAGGTGAATGTGCAAAAATTTTATATTAGTGTTATAGTCTCCAAATTACACATACATAACTTTTCTAACATCCCATAATTAGAATAGAGTCACCTTCTTGTATGTTAATTTAGAAGATCGAAACCAAAAGATTCAAAGATATCAACACATCGATAGATTCAAGTATGCTTTTGCATCTCGTTTTTATTATTAACGATCTTACATGACAAATGACAAATCATGGTTTATTATGTTTATATTAATGTTTTATAGTTATAACAAAAGAATCTTAAGGGAAATGATGGAAACTATGGCACTACCGATAAGATGATCTCCACATTTTCAAAGTACGTTCAGTTGGATATTATGGCACTATGAATATGCCTAACATTTGGTGTTTGGGATCATGAGGAGTTCGACCATTGAGAGTCAACCATCGATTGTGAAAAGGAGAAAAATAAATGGAAAAAGTAAATCAATGTTGTTAAGTAATGGCAATTGAAAAACCGTAATTATTTCATTAAACCAAAAGGAGGTTTTATACAAAACACATAATGATAATGATACGAAACAAATTAGTGAAAGGAAACAAAAAAACCTACATCAACCGGATAAATCACTCTCTGACGTTATCTCGGTTTTCTTATTAGATAGAGCCGCGCTCTTATTATATCTCCTTAGTTCTCATCGCTATGTAAGGTTAGAATCATATCCACACCCATCTTTGAAGATTGTTGGATGATATCTTGGATTAATAGTGTCATATTAAGATAAGAAGATCCACCTACTTCAACAGCTTTATTTGCCTTCTCACCAAACTCTTTAGCTCGTTTTCTTCTCTCTATTCCTTCATTTCCTTCATTCATCAATTGGTTTATTGCGTTTTTAACGTGTTCTTTCGTCAACTTGAACCCAGATTTTTCATCTCCCCAGGCAGTAGGTTCATCGGCCCCAACGCTCACTCCGATTTTTAGTATTTGTACTACAAGCCTCTCATTGGTAAACTGGTCTGCAAAAAGTGGCAATGTTAATAATGGAACGCCAGCAGAAATGCCTTCTATTGTTGAATTCCATCCACAATGAGTTAGGAACCCTCCTATTGCAGGATGATAAAAAGCACTTGGGGAGCCCATCCCACAACTACAAATCCTCTTCCTTTATTCTTTCCTCAAATCCATCCTCTTCAATCCACTTCATCACCTGGTTCGATGCGTCATTTTTCCTCTTAAGATCCAAATGAATGGCTTGTTCGAGGCCTCCAAGCCCAAACCCAACTCTATCAGTTTGGAGATTTCATAGTCTGCTCCCAAGGCAAGCATAAATTACAGAGTTGGGTTCCTGAGAATCAAGCCACTTCAAACACTGCTGCTCATTGATTGAAGCCTTCTTACCTCTTTCAGCCTTATCCAACTCATTTTTGTGGCTCAGAGAAACTGGACCAATGCACCAAGCTTTTGTTATCTTCCTGTACTCTTTGACGTATGGTGATTCCAGCTCTTCGAAACTATTTATGACAACCCCATATGATGCTTCATCAGCTTTTGTTGTTGTATCAAAAATGTCCTTCCAGGATTCATCAAGGTTAAGCGGCAACTGGGGTTTAGTAAATTCGACCTTTTCAGCCAAGCCTGGCACCTTGAAGCATTCTTAATCAGATGTTATGTTGTCTACTATCTTGGAGGACTTTAGATTGTGCACACAAAGATAACAGAAGCAGCAAATTCCATGAAACGATATCCTTGGGACCTGAAACTTGGTAGCAATTTTGAGGGTGTAATGAAGAAAAAATTCTGAAATAATACAAATGGGGCGTGGTGTTAGCTTCTCAAATAATTCCTGCACTGCTTCGTCCATACTGTTTGCTGCAGTGAAGAATTTGAACAAGTCCTCCATCGAAGATATCATGTCCACATTCTCAACCCCGTCTGGTAACCCTGCTTCTTTCCCTGGAAACCGGAGCTGCACTAAACGGATAGCGAGGCCTGATTCAACAGCTCGATCAATTGTTTTCTGGACTCTGCTTGCATTATGAGGTGTCGTAACTATGGTAACAATCACGTTACGCTGCGCTAACAATCGACCGACATCTACCATGGGGATCAAGTGGCCTTGGGCCATGGAAGGGAACAGCACAGAGTGAGGCAAACCCATAGAAATATGAGTAGAAAGAAGGAAAAGTGAAGTGAATGGTAACACTAGCGTACCAATATCTGTATAAGTGAAGTGAATGGTAACACTAGCGTACCAATATCTGTTATATATACAGCCAAGTGTGGAGTCCGATCATTTCAGAAAGGTACAATAGGCTGCTGATACAAGAGCATACATAAGTATATTATTTGTTTATTCTGTGGAAAGAGCATATATAATTATGTGGGTCTCAAGTAAAGTCCATTCAGAGTTATTTGTGAAAGAGAAGGGCAGTGGCAAAACATCAAAAACAAAGATCCAAATGGAATATTTAATAATTAATATTACTTGGAGTCCAAGTGGTGGAAGATCCCGAAGTACTTGGAGTCCAAGTCTTGAATAAATAAAAAAATCATTAACGAACACTATAAAATAATTATTTGTCTGTAATTATACCTTCAAGGAATTTTAAATTTTTGACCTTGTAATTCTTTAAAAAGTAAAACTTGAAAAATAAAAATAATCCTTCCACATTTTGTCTGTTTTCTCCATAAGAATTAAACAATATATTTAAAATGCTACAATTATAAATAATTAAATTTATTAATTACAATTACATCTATTTAAAGGGTTGGATTATTCGATCAAGTTCGAAAGTTCAATGGTAATCTAGGAGAAATTAGATAAAAGTAATTGGCTCTAAATATTAGTTTGGACAAAAAAGTAAACAAAATTTAAAATCTAAGTTGAGCTAGGCTCAAACATTTAAAGCCCAAGTTTTGACTTGGCCCAATTCAACCTATTTTAAGTTTGTAAATAAATATATTATGTAATTTATAATACATAAAAATTAAATTTATAATAATATAATATTTTAATATAAATATTAAAAAAAATTAAGTTCTCTATATATAAAATTTGTAAAGTAAAAATCTATACAATTATTAAATATTAAACTAAAATTAATATATTTTTGAAGAAATTAAAAATATTATGGACAAACTTAAAATGGGCTCAGATTAGCCATTATGAATATCGACAGATTTGAACAAAATTTTAAGTCCATATTTCAAACCAGATCAAGCTTAAGTATAAATTGTGTTAA
Source organism: Gossypium australe (assembly GCA_005393395.2). NCBI lineage: Eukaryota > Viridiplantae > Streptophyta > Magnoliopsida > Malvales > Malvaceae > Gossypium > Gossypium australe. The sequence continues at coordinate 24,659,446 of CM016614.1, read as the reverse complement.
TATTATGCTTAAATTTAACCCAGACTCAACTCAGCTCGATTGGTGTCGCAAAAGGTGGTCATGAAAGTAGTAACAAAATAAGATATAATTTAAAGCTCAAAATTGTTCCCATTTTCGTTAACTACTCGCAAGTATTTGAGATTGTTGCTAAATAATAAATTATAACAAAATAACTTCAATGAGGAAGTGTTCCAACAACTGAATCCCAAAAAAAGGTTAGTAACCGAACCAAATAAATAATATGACTTAATTAATTAAACTAACTATAAACTAAAACCAATTAAACATACAAGAGAATGGGACTAAATCCAACCTAATCTAATCTATTTTAACTAAGAGGATAAAAATAAACCATAAATGATTGCAAGGAGAAATATTAGTGGTGGTTGAGAAATCTTCAATTACTAAAAACTTAATAATATATTTTATTTATTGATGGATTTAAAGTTCATAACTAAGATATTCATCAAGGTGTAGGTACTTAAGTTGGTGTATAGTTTACAAGCGTCTAGAGAATTCCTAAGTTAGTGTATATTAAATTGAACTGTTGACCGTCACTATCATAAATCTCTCACTACCTAAGTTGGTGTATATCTTATACGTAGCCCCTGTTAGGATCTAGTGCCCTAAGTGTAGTGTATTCGTCATTCTATACTTGTAATTTTTTGAACAGATTGGTTTAAATAAAATTCCATACACATTAATAAGATTTGTATTTTTTCTCAATGGTTTTTGCACGCAAAGCAAAATGTAAGAAAATATTGACTAATTAGTTATCTAAAGTTTAACTAATATTAAGTTACATTATGTGCACGAGAAGACAACTTATTTTAGTAGATTATCTAAATAGTCCATAGTCTAATAGAAATTGAGCAAATCTATTGAAAGACCATTATATTGTCTATTAAATCAAATTGGGGAGACACCTTGTCTTAGGTACCGGAGTAGATGACTTTCAGAAGATAGAGACATAAATGTGATTATCTAAACTGATAATACATCGGATAAGACCCAAGTTGGATTTATCCTAAATTCATTTATGAATTTATTCACTTGTCAGATTTATAGTGTGGTATACTGTAACACCCCTTAGCTCGTCAGAAAGATATGGCGTGTATCAAACAGCCAGACAAACCCCCCAATGGATTGAGGGGTTCTAGATGGATTCAAATCATTTGGCTTAACTTAAACATTTGAGAAAACAGTTATGTAGGTTTCCTTTTTAGTTAAAAACTATTATTCCTCTTTCGTTTTGTAATGAATCTTTAAAGAAAGTAATAGGAATTATACAAGAAAAGTTCTATTATCCAACCATTGCCTAATTTTGGCATATGCATATAAAAGATAAGTTTATAAAATACAAATCAACAGAGTTTGGCGTACCATTTCATAGTAAGGGGTGGATCTCTTTTTAAAATAGAATAATACAAATGACAAAGATAATTTCAAAAGTTAGATACAAAACGTATGAATACGCCATTCGCCAATTAGCCATGCATGATACAAAAATAAATAAGTGGCTCACTCACGATAGCAACTTTGGCGTAGTCCCCTTTAACTGATTCCTCTTCTACTAGAAATACGCTTGAAAAAGGATAAGTAATAGAGTAAGTTCAATTAAACTTAGTGAGTTCTAAAAATGGACGTAATATAATTTACAGAAATACTTCTAATCAACAAGCATTAATTCCCATAAGAAAATTTTGACTTATTCATGAGACTCTGTTGTATAGACACAATTCATCAACAATGATATTTACAGTTCACTGGAGAAAACATTTTGCCAATTTACATACGGGCGTTTACTATTTGCCAACTCATGCGTATCTCTCATAATCATGCATGTTTATAAACGACGCTTCTTTGTGCTAGCCTTGGACCCATAATTTAGAATTCAAAATCATAATTTAGTCATATTCATGTTCATATCATCCTTGTTCACGTGTTCTCTCACAAGGCCTAGTTGTGATCTACCAGTCCGGTTTGCAATATAGTGTCCTATTTGAGGCATTGCAAATAGATTTTCTTTCAATATCTTCACATATCACAATTTTTCTGGTAGTGGGCTCATACAATAAGGAGGGTGTTTTTACTTCATCAATGGCCATACTTACACATACAACACTAGCTTATTACACACGTGTCCAGAAACAACACATCGACTCATTCATAATAGAGACAACTTACCTTACACAACCCAGATATCATGGAAGTAAAGGAAGTAAGAAGGAAATCACCAACAAGCTTCAAAACAAAATCTACTTTACTAGTCTTTTGCCTCGATTGCTCGGACTTTTACTAGCTTCTTGAGCTAAATTAGAAACAATTATAACCATCAGACCATTTATCTAATTTAATCATGCATGCACTAATGCAAAAACATAAATCCTTCCGACAACAACCTAAGGGTTTCCCTGAAATTACCAATAAATTGGTACTTAACGTGGGCATTTTGACTAGCAACTAGAACCTCCTTCGTCTTCTCTAACGAAGATGCCTTAAAAATTTTAAGAGACAGAGAAAAAAAAGGTGAAACATGTAGCCTATTGGCATTTCTTATATCGAACAAACAATGGGGACAAGGCTTCGTGGGAGGGTCAGAAAATCCCACTTTAGCCCTTAAAGCTCGAGAATAGACTTGTCTAAAATTTTGAAACTTAATCGTCCACCAAACATACTACTACCACTAATCAGCTTAGTGAGTAGAAAAATGTTGCTTGCAAACTAAAACAAGTCAACTAAACAAATCATTTAGCTACCTAAACACATCAAGTTGTCATTTACAGTACTTTAGTTAAATCTCAACTAGGTCTCAACTAAACTCTAACGATTCTCACCGAACCATCATTTTCACACTAAAACACAAAAGGAAAATCTATCGATCCGTGAACTAACAAGTTCACCCTAATGTATATGGGGTTGGCAGATTGTTACCTAAAAGAGTCCGCCAAATGGCGAATTCCAACGAGGCATTTGACCGTCCCCGGACGTACTAATATCCAGAGTGTGAATACTGTAGTAAAAGATATATATGCAAGACGGTATCCTTTAGTAAATGGGTCTAGTTGTAATATAGTTACAACGGAGTAGGTGAGTACTCCGAGGATTGTACCCAAACGAGGCTAGTGCTAGATCAATTTTAACCTATACACTGAAATATCTAATTAGTACTCTAAATCAATTATAGTACGAAAGCAAAAATAAGAGGAGTTTTTAAGATATAATATAAAATAACATAAAGAAATAAATTCAAAAGATCGAAAAGGAGAATAAATCAAATTTAATTATGGGTGATTAGCTCACTTCAATAATCCTTATATCTGTTGCTTCGGGTTCTTCATCAATCAACTAGTCGCTATCCCAGCAAAATCTTCCGATCTTCGACTCGAATAATGAGTCGGTAATGACTACTTATCTTCTGACCTCACAGTCTAGACCGGCTTGGGGTGAAGGTGTTTACGGATAGGACATACCAATTTCAGGTTAATTCCCACCTTGATAACTTCATAAGGTTTTCAGGCCTAGGGTTTTAGGTTCTTCCTTTCCCAAGCAGCTGATCTGTTGAGTAACCTTACAAAACAGTTAAAAGATCATATCTCCACTAGTTAATCCCCCATAGAATAATTAGTTCCTCATGGCTTTCATAAACAATATAAGAACAATATAAAGATAGAGCATGAAGAATGAATCAAAGTATAGAGTTTAAGAAAACGCCTGACTTGTATTAAGAATGAATTGAACCTACACTTTTGATAGTCTTCACAAATCAGATCTCTTGAAATAGAGCAAAGAAAAACTGAAAATAAATCTAAAAACCTAAGAAAAAGAAAGACTAAACTGAAATTAAAAGCATAATTCTAGCCTAAGTAATTGGTGTCTATATCATGTGACAAAAGAGCCTATTTATAGATTTTAGGTGGCTCTCGTCCTTAACCTTAGGTTAGTAGACATTCTTGAGCTTAAAGTTTGATTGTGCGGACCAAAAACCCCTTTGGCTCATGTTTAATTCTCATCCATAATCAATGTTGCAACACACCAGGACTTGTGTCGCGACATAGGAGTCAGTATACTCCTCTTGGGATGTCTTCAGGGGTCGTCCCCTAAACTGTGTCATGACATCAAATGCAGTCTTGTGATTTATCCATTTTGCTCCCTATTTTGTGACATTGATCATTTTGTGTTGCGACAAAGTGACAATATCAGTTTAGTACGCTTTCTAATGGTCTCCTGCACACTTAAAAAGGTTATTAGCTCACCTTTAGGCCTCATTTGGTCCCTAAGGTCAATAAAAGATTGAATTTGCACATTTTATTAACTTAATGAAAACTTACAAAAAAACATAATTAATATCTAATGAAAATGCTTGCTTTCAAGCTCCTGAAGTGCAAAAATTAGTTTAATCTGCTACACTGAATTACAGCATATCAAACTCCCCCACACTTAAGTCATTGCTTGTCCTCAAGTAACACACACAAAAAAAAAACAAGAAATAAAAGAGACGTCCCTTGAGCAAATACCATACAAGTAATGACTTTTGAGCACATGACTTGGTATTTCATATTCACAAACAACTTTAACATGATGAGTAATTGACTTACAACTTTTGACCACAAACATCTAAGTTCAGTATATAAAAAGTATACAAACATTAAGGGTCTCACCTGTAGGGATCCATCAATAAATCATACAAGTAATTTGATTATCCGAGCAGAATACAATTAGTTATTTATGCGATTGTTTAATATAATGTCCATTTATGCATAAGGATATTTAGGTCACATAGGACTTTTCTGCTTGTAACATTCTAAGGCTTAAGACAGGTATGGAATTAAAAAACAGTAAGCATCAAAAGGGTTACAAACACGAAAATAGTTTGGCACATCGTATTGATCCATATTCTTCCCCCTTTAATGACCCTTACTCACTCAACACTTTATTTCTCCTTCGCTCATCTTCCTTTTTTCTCCACGTAGGAAATCATAACATAACATAGTGCACTAATGAACGAGTTTTTCTTATTTTTGTGACTTTGTGACTTTCTTTTTTAGTTCATCTCACTCACAAATGCTTTTTTCACTCTTCAAGAACTTTTTTTACTTGTACTGATTTTCTTTTTGGATTTTTCTTTTTGTTTTTTGCACTTTAGGCTAACCTATAGTTCATATATCACACAAATCTTTCCTATTCCACTCTGTTTTTACAAACTCTGCCTTGAGGTATCTACTTAACCCTCAATATGTATGGCTAGACATCTATAGTCGTGCAATACAGGACCAACGAAAAAGGGAAAATACAAATTAATGTTTTAGGCTCGGTATTTGTAATCATATTCGTAAAGAAGTGTCAACAGGCTAAAAAATCGATACTAAAGGTGAATACAAATAGGTCAATTCTTTTATTTTTTTTTTACTCTAGATGTGTTCCAAACAATGTTTTAGGTCATCCCTTAATATCTCAATATGCAAAAATTTAATCAACCAAATAAACTCAAATTCAACCATTTATCATTCATACTAGCATGCTCGTTTCCCTGTATTTTCTATATCATTTGGTACAATTGATTGCTTAATGCCTACTTACAGTGTAACATATAGAACTTAGTAGTCTAATAATAAAAAATTTAAAATCACCTATCGTCATGCCAAATTTATTTGCAAACACAAGCAACCTATGTACATGCTCCTAACCAATCAGTTGTATTTCTACAAGCTCAAGCACACGTATGATAGAAGAATCAAGAGAAAAGCAAACAAATTTTCTATGTTACCCCCATATTTTGGTTGACACATTGTTCTCAATGTGTAGCCCATAAAAAGATAAGGAAAGAATTTACCCGATTGATCATGGTCCCTCCAACTGCTAATGGTGGGTGCTTTCTCCTTTGCTCGTGTAAAGCTCAAATTATTGTGTCTCCTTTGTGTTGGGTCCTACATAGAAAATTTAAACAAAACACAACATAACTAAGGACCTACTATTAATCCTACTCCTACAAAGTTAAATTAAAATTATCCAAAAATTAATACAAGTCTTTAAAAACAAAATTATAACAATGTTCAATCATCCTCCTCAAAATCCATCTCTTCATCTCCTTCTTCTTCCTCATCCTCTCCTTCCTTTTCTCTTTCATCCATTTCTTCTTATTGCTCTAGATTTGTTGGCCCAAACATGTCAGGTGTATAATTGGAGACTCGAACGTTTTTTGCCTAGCAAATTCTTGAAAAATTGGTCCTGACTCTTGCATCCACTGTATCATCCAATCTAGCTTTGGATGACTGCTCTCACCAACATCTTGTTGAGCTTTTGTCAACCTCTATGATGAAGTTGATGTGGTTTTCACTTATTGTTGTTGCTTGTTCCAATCTTTTATTAGTTTGGCTCGCAGCTCTGTGTATTGTTGGAACAAGGTGTCGTCGATAATACTTCGAGAAGGTTTTAGCGGCTGTTCGGTGTATGTTATGGGTACACCTGCCTTTTGCATAAGGCCGCCACTAAATGGGGAAAGAAAACTCCTACCTTCTGACCACTAATACATGTTTTCATGTTTTCGTGGATCCATCTACCAATACAGACCTGCTTTTTCTACAAAATAGCGTAGAGTACAACAACTCGAAAGGTATTAATGTTAGATACGTTTAAAGTAGGGATGATTTGTGTGCATACAAATTGGATTCACATTTTAGCTTCTAGAAACATAATAGCTTGATGAAAGGATGTTGGGATATTGGTACCTTGGCGATAATTTCATTCGCCCCTTCTTCAATTAAAAAGTTTATAATGTTATCCATATCTATGCCTCGAAAATACTCTAAGTTAGTTTCATCAATAAAATCTTTTTCATAGTATGGAGCATTATCTAAGTTACAAATAATTCAAAGGGTTACTCGAAAAAGTACTATCTCCCACATATGGCCTTTAGTGTTTCTAGACTCTTGGTCCCATAAAGATGCATAAAACTCTTGAACAATAGGGACCACAACACTATCTTTTGGGATCGTCCAAAAATGTTCCCACCTATGGTATTTAACCAAAGGCCATATTTCCTTACAAAGAATCATGGATGGATCAAATACCCTCTCTTGTATAAAGGTTTTTCCTTGAAGTTTAGCAAAATATTTTTCAATATTCGGGTTTGAAAAATTAGAGGGGTTTGGAACCATCAATGATTCTTGTTCATTAGTTCGTCTAACTTTTCTAAGAGGCATGTTTAGTTCTACTAACCAATGAAGCTTCAGGCAAGTGTCTTCAATAGAACAGTAAAAGTTGAGTTAGAAACATTTAACCCTGTGTTAAACGTTGGATTCCTTGTCACACTTGTTTCGTCGTCATTACTTGAGATGTTTCCTTCTTTTCATGCATCAAATAAGACTAAAAAAAGAAAATTTTCCAAGCAAATCTAATAGAAAAAGGGAATAATAAATTTTAGGGTTTAATAGGTTTGGAAGGTTTTGAGAAATTAGATGATTAAAAGATATTAAACTAAAAGTAAAATATGGTTTTAGGTTATAAAATAGCTGTTTTGATGGTTAAAAATCGGGTAAAGTAGGGTTTAAGTTGTCGGGTTGCGCGAATGGGATTGGGTCAACCTTGTAGAAAATTGCAGTGATGTTGCGATACAGGGGTTTCGTGCCGCAACATCCCTGGCAGTTTACCTTTTTTGCGACCTCAAGGTTCGATGTTGCGACACACTTTAGATTTTTTGATTTCTGAGTATATTGGCTTCGGTGTCGCGACACTTAAAGTCCGTGTTGTGACATCCAAAGAATTTCTCGATTTTTTTAAAATTGCCATTGGTGTTGCGACAAAGGATTCCTATTTTGCGTCACTGGCTCTGTTCTCACTCAAAATTCATTTTCTAGAGAGCTACAGTTTCAATAAAATGGAAAGTTAATGAAAATTAAAATCTATACTAAACAGTTAGCTAAATATACAATAATTTACAAAAGTTTAGCATGAATTTAAATAAATAAGTTTTACTGCCGGATGAATCCAACAGTATCATCAATTCACAGATGGACAATTCTTCCGTTCTATCAGTATTAGTCCATCTTCTGTCGTGCCATTACACCTTTGCCCACTTGTCCCTTTTCTTAAACATGTTTATTCGTTCTGTATGCATAAAAGAAAGTGTATCCGTTGACTTGGGAATGCTAGAAACAAATAATTCTTTGCGCTGTTCACCTAACTCCCTTCTATTTTCCTCGCTTAGTTGATTACCACATTTAAAGATTTAGTCTCACCAATTGATTTTCATGGTTAATTAATTTTTTTGGGAAATCAATGGTTGACCTAGAAGTGGCTAGAAAAGGTCTACCTAATAAGATCGGTATCTCTTGCTCTTCTTCAAAATCTAGAACCACAAAATCTGCTGGGATAATGAAGCTGCACATCTCAACTAACACATCTTCCATTACACCTTTTGGATGTACTGATGACCTGCCAGCCAACTGTAGTGTTATCTGAGTAGTTTTGAGATCCCTTAACCTGAGTTTGTCAAAAATAAATAGAGGCATTAAATTAATACTAGCTCCTAACTCACATAGAGCTCTATTGAAATGGATGCTCCCTGTCTCTATAGGAATAGTATAATTTCCCAGGTCTTTCAATTTTTGGGGAACCTGTCTTGAAATAATAACACTATAGGAGGCACTTAAATTAACTTGTTCTCCTAGCTTAATTTTCCTACACCTAGACATGATTTCCTTTAAGAATTTTGCGTACTAGGAACTTTCTCAATTAACTCAATTAATGGCAGGTTAACATTTAATATTTTAAATAAGTTTAGAAAACTTACAAACTCGTCTTCATCCCGTTTTTTTTCTTCTAGCCATGAAGGGAATGAGATCTTTGCAACTCCACAATCTCTAATTTTTTTTCTAGCTTAGCCGCCAAAGCAATTTCCTCTTCTGACTTTGGTTTATCTTCAGCCTCTACGGATTTCTCTTGAGGGTCGTCAGTATTCTCCATATTTACCTCCGAAGTAGAGTTTTCTAGGCTACTCAGTACTTTGCTCGATCGGAGCGCTATTGCTTTCACACGCTCTTTACCTTCCCTCTAAGGATTATTTTCTATAATTTTGGGAATATTTGTGCCAATTTGTAACACCCTAATCCGTCTCCGTTGCCAAATTAGGGCTATAGAGCATTACTGAACAATCGAAACAACATTTAACATAAAAACATCTCAATAAAATCATTTTACATTAATTTAAATAAATCTGATTAAAAACCTATCAAACATATGCATTTGGGCCTTAAATCGAGCCTTCGAAGCCCTAAAATTAGTTTAGAAGCAATTTGGGACTAATTTGAAACAAATCAAAAAATTTGGTAAAAAGTTGCAAATTTTCAAAACAAGGGTGACACGGCCATGTGGTAAGGTTGTTTGACATAGTCCAAGCCGTGTAACAATCGAACAAATGGACACGCGGTCGTGTCCCAACGTGTGTCTCATCCCATGTAACTCGTTGAGCTGGGTTACATAGCCATGTGCCAGACCGTGTAACTCTTTGACTTGTGACACACGATCGTGTCGTAGGCCATATAACACACTGACTTGATACACCGAAAACTAACAAGTGACACACGATCGTATCGGCAAGCCATGTGTGTTATACGGCCGTGTAACAACCCGTGTCTTAGGCAGTATGCCCCATAATTTGACCCTAAATCAAGCCATTTCAAGGCCACAACACACCTAATCAACTATCCCATTTGTGCACACATTTAAGAGACTTAAATACCTTTTGAAACACATATAAACATACCAAATAACTCAACCTATTTCACCTAACCAACGTGCCATTCAAAGGCAACACATTTATACCAAAACACCATTGATCAAGTCAAAGCAATATAGCCACATTTCAAGCATAAAACCTAGTTCCTTTAACTACCAAATAACATCACATATAACCATTTACATACCATCACAAGCTTACCAACAAAGATCACATATTTCAAGTACCTAAAAGTGGCCAAAATGACCTAACTTGTCAAGGCAATAAAGTCCATCAACAAAACATGAACATCAAAAGAAAATACATATCAAATTGACCATTAACACATTCAATAACTATCATTATAAAAGGTTCTATACATGCCATTTATAACCTTGGACAAAATACTCAAAAACTACCGAAATGGTTGCTGGATATTGTGATAGATCTCTGTCAAACTTCCAACCGATCAAGCTCCTGATAATCTACGAAACAAAGCAAAGTAACTACGTAAGTAACTAATGTTTACTAAGCTTCTATAAACTCAAACATTACTTACCATTTCTTTATCACAATTTATAGAATAAGCATAATATCATTACCAAGACCATAAGCTTAGTAAAATCCTATACAAGCACCATCAAACTCACAAATTAGTAAGTTCATCCATGATACATATAAGTTCAATCTTTTCATAAGATCATGAATCATTTCAATTGTATACATACCATGCCATTTCTTTTACTTTCCTGTTGAACCATCTAGAATTGCATCGGATACTCAGGAATGCTCACACATAGTGTGCCTTTTCCATATAACCGTAACATTTCCTTTTCAATAGTGCTCACACGAGTTGTGAAATGGGTTTGCTTACACAAGCTATGGGTCTAAATGTTAGCTACACAATACTGCTCACACGAGCTGTGGAGAATCCGCAACAAATGCAGGACCTTAGCCATCGGTAGGACATTCAAGACCAGCACCAGAAATATGAAATCCATAATGGCATGTCATTAGTATCCTAAGAATTCTTAAGGCTCAAACGGGATCATTTATCCGTCAATTATTCAAAGTATCAATACATGTATATTCAAGTCTATTATAACTAAGACAATATAACAGATAATCAATTTAACTAACATTAATACGATTATAATTCCTACGAACTTACCTCGGTAACTATAGTCATAGAATTAGGGTTGATAACTAATCCGAAGCTTTAGTCTTTCTTCGATTTAAATTCGGTTGTTATTTATCTTGATCTAAATAGATAATTTTATTCAATTAAGTACTTCAAGTATTCAATTCAATTAATAATTCATATTTATGTAAAGTTAAAAAATTATCCCTAATATTTTAACTTTTCACAATTTAGGCCTTAAGTTCATAACTTGAAATTTAACCAATTTAACCTAAACCCATGTTAACCAATTCTACTAGAGACCTTAGACAGCCCATAATTACTAACATTTCATAATAAATGTAACATCCCCAAACCTGGCCCATTCACTACGACCGAATCTGGTTATGTCACTGCGGAAAAACGGTGGAAAATTCCTTTTGACTTAAAATAAAACAGTAAATTTATTAGCCTTTGAAAATCCCTGTTTATTTGATATTGTGTGAAAAACTTTGATATTATTATATTGTCCAAAATTAAACTTTAGTAAATATATAAAACCAATTTAAATAATCAAGTTGTTAGAAAAATTTGTCTTCACATGGTAATTTAATATAATCCAACCATAATTTAAAATATTAATAAAATAGTTCCCAAAATAAATGAATATCAAAAGGCCCTTGTTACATCATTATTTAAATCCCAAATACTTAATATAAATAAGCTTAAAATATTTAAACTCTTCTTCCTGCATGGGCCACCATGTGTCCTCTCCGATCCCGGTCCAATTCTACGCATCACCTGAAATGGTTAGGAAAAATAGAGTGAGTCCACTGACTCAGTGCATAACCACAACACAGATTTCCACACGTATGGGCTTGGCCCATAACCATATCGTTCTTATAACAAGTCATGCAAATATGCATCTCAGCCCAACCTACAATCCAACCGTAACACCTACCTTAGCAGACTCCCTGCCTAAGGCCGTGGATAATCCACCACTGATCACATCGTGATCTGTGAACCTTACCTTGGCAAGCTCGCTGCTCAAGCCGTGGCTGAGCCACCGATCAACCAAAGTGATCCCAACAACATGCTTCATCTACGGTGATGCACATAGCCATCAACCGCCGAGATGGGCACCGAGCCAACATCTCCCTTGAGGTTGCACACAGCTAACCCTCAAGCGCTAATGTAGCCTGAGCTAACATTAGACCACGTACATCATGTGTACACCCTTCCTTCCTCCATCCAATCCAAATCCCATGCAAGTACGTAAATGCCACACGTTAAGTCATCATGTAAATAAGCATACAGCTCATGTCATTACCACACCAAATATATATATGTAACACAATAACATAATATCACCAACTTACTCACCTGATATCCGATTATCCAACATAAGCATTAGCAAGCAATTAACCGAAGGAAATAGTGCGATGATTACGCACCTTATCACTTGTAGTTCTAAGCTTTCGATCCCTATGCTATCGCTCAACGAAACAACAGCTATCTCCCTATAACTATCCCCCGCTGCTGGCCCACACCCCGGTGGCCAATCCCGAACTGCCGAGACAGCCCTCTTCTTGAACTTTGGGATAGGTGCCTTCCCTTGCCCACTCTGACTGGTTGTTGCCTCCATCAACACACTTAATCAGATAAACGGGTTAACCTTCCAAATCACAAACTAAGTATTTAAGCTTACTAAATATTTCTTACCCAAAATCACTTACCAAGCTGACTGCCTACTGAAGTTAACTGAATGCCTTGAAATATCCCAGAGTACTTCCACCAACCGATTACAACGAAACCCGAAGAGGTCTACACCACTTCTAATATTCGACCAAGGTGCTACTAAGTTGAAGAAAAGAGACACGGCATATAGGTGGGGTGTAGATTCGGCTAACCATGAAAGAAAATCAATGGAAAGGGAATAGGGGTTTCGGCTAAAAAGGGTTTGAGAAGAGAAGAGAAAAGTATGGGGGTGTACTTTCGGTTTAGCAAAATAGAAGAAAAGAGAGATGAAAGGTGAGAGGTTCGGCTCAGGTGAAATGGGAAGAATAGATGGAGAACTTGGCTAAGTCTTGAAATTTCGGCCAAACGAAATGGTGAAGCAAATTCGGCAAGAGCAAAATGGGAAAAACAAAAAGGTAAGCACCCCCTATTTATAATATTCGGCTATAGCTCCCCCTAGAAGAAATTCGGCCAACACTCAACCCCCACCAATTCCCAAAAATCCTCCTACATTCACTCTACACCAACCCTTCAAAAATTCAAAATAGCTTCCTATTCATCTCTTCTCCTAGCCATCCATTCAAAAAGGTTTGAATGAGTCAAACCTTACTCCTAGCTGAATTCAAAATGGAAGACCAAGTCTTCCCTCATCTTTTAAGCATTCAAAACCGTCCAACCCCCTACCATCTTGACGCAAAAACAAAGCCCCATCTGCTGTCCTCGCGAATCGAACATGAGACCCTTTCCAGCTCCCCCTTGAGACGTCACTTCTCCATGCCTTATGTGGCGCCTCCTTGCCACTCTGCCAAGCCATTCTTTGTGACAAAACCCTCCTAATAATTCTCTTAAGACCCCCAAAAGCCAAGCTCCCTTTTTAACCACTGAAAATCAAAAATTTCCTAAGGCCTTCCCTACCTTCCAGGGTTCTCCAAACCCCCTAAAAACTTGCCCAAGCACACAAGAAGCCTATCATCACTCGAGTTATGCACTAAATGCATAACCCCTAGAACCAGGGTGTTACAATTCTACCTTCCTTAGAATAATTTCGTCCTCGAAATTACTTGGCTAGACTAACGGTCCACATCCTAATTCCCCACACTACGCTATGGCTGCGCACTCTGATCCTAAAGAGCTAACATACTTTTAGGCATAGTATCTATCATACTCAAGGTTCCAAATATTTTACGAGCAACCAAACAAACAGTCACCAAAACGAACAAAACCACAAAGAATATTCCAGACATAAGGAACTTACCAGTTGACACATCAGGCACATCATTATCCTCCCTCCGACGGACTGCATAAACCAGACCTGGCTGTCTTGCCTCAGTGCCACCATTACCGCGGCCTACCGCTCCACGACCTCGGCCAGAACCATTCCCTAATGGTTCGGACCACGACCTCTTGCCGCTTGCTGACCACCTCTGCCCGGCTCCACATAACCTTGACCTTCTGTTCGAGTCCTATTCAGACTCTGGGGACAATCCTTAACCAAATGAGACTTGGACTTGCATCTAAAGCATTCTCGAACCCGATTCCAGCACTCGCCAACATGATACCTTCCGCACTGCGCACACGGACGATCTGGATTTTCGGCGGCTGGATTAGAAACACGAGCAGATGTCTCGACCCTCGGTCTTTTCTGAAACCTCTCAAACGATTCTGACGATCCCGAACTCCTTTTATCCCGGTTTCTTTCTCTGTTCTGCCTCTCAGCCTTCTTGATCTCCTCAGCTATCCGAGCTTTCTCCACTAAAACGGCGAAGTCTCTTTCTCGTTGCGGCGCAATCAAAACCCGCAGCTCATCCCGTAGCCCATCTTCAAATCTAACGCATCTCTCATAATCAGTTGCCACGATGCCCCGAGCATACCGGCTCAACCGCAGAAACTCAGCTTCGTACTCCGCTATTGACTTGCTACCTTGTACCAGATTGAGGAACGCCTTCCTCTGAGCGTCCACGTAGCTCGCTCCGACATACTTCCCTTCAAACTTGATCTTGAAGTAACCCCAGTCCACTCGATCCGCAGGGGTACTTTCCTTAACAGTGAGCTACCACTGGTAGGCCTCATCCCGTAGCAACGAAACAACACCCTTAAGCTTCTCCTCAGCAGTTAAGTCTAGGTCATCCATAATCCTTTCAACAGCCTCTAACCAGTACTCTGCCACATTTGGGGCTACCCCAGACACTCCTCTGAAAACCTCAGCTCCATTTGCCCTAAGCCTTTCGGGCACTGACTTCCGAGTCCCATTGCCCCCATTGGCTCCTGCCACTCGCTCAAGCACCCGTAGCATAGCCTACGATACTGCGTCGTCTCCTCCAGTCTGATCCTGCTGTTCCACCTCCACAGCTAGTGGCGGCACATCGCTCTCTGACCCATGGTGTGACCCAACCGGTTCCGATACTGACATCCTGCCTCTACCACGTCCACGAGTATTGCGACCACGCCCCCTAGAACTCATATCTAGCGCTTCGATTTAGTCTGTTTAGAAAGTTTTATGCATTAGAAATGTTTGTTTCACTGTTTATCCACGAGCAAATTTTATGAATAGAAGCTTTCGAGAGTAGTTCTTTCGAGCAATCAAAGTTTCATTCTCAATCCAAGGGTAATTTCGTCATTTTTCCTAAAGGGGTATCTCGGTAATAACTCAGGGTCAATTTTGAAAATAGTTTTCCCAACTTAAAGATATTTCAAAATTTACACAATCTCAGGGGTCATCTTGAAAATTTTGTTTTTCAAACAAAATGTGTTGCAAAAATTTCAAAAATCGGGGTTATCTCAATAATTTTGGAAATCATGGGCATTTTCGTAAATTCTCCAAATCGGAATATCACCATATCACACAAAATAGGATTTTCTGATATTTGGTAAAATAGGAATATTTCAGTAAAAGTCGAGAGAAATCTGAAAATTTAGAAACCAAGGGCGTTTTGGTAATTTTATCAACCAGGGGTATTTCCGTAAATTTTCACAAACCAAGGTATCTTAATATTTTTAAAACTCGAGATTTTGGTATTTCGCAAAGTAAAGAGCATTTTATCAAAAGTTGAGGGTAGTACGGTAATTTTATAACACAAGGGCATTTTTGTAATTTTGCCACTAGGGCATTTTGGGAAATTTTGTAAATCGAAAAAAAACGTCCTTCAAAATCAGATTTAGGGTTTCACAAACCAAAGGGGTAAATTTGAAAATTTTACAACAGAAGGTTTTAAAAACAGCAAGGCTAATTCCCTTTCGGGTTTTAATAACCGGTTTAGCCTATGAACAAGTCCTCTTGGTTAAGGTGAACCGTAGCTACGCACCAGGTAGGATTCGAGTAAAGAGGAGGTGAGTCGCTAGGACTGCTTAAATACCAAGCTCTTACTGAATGCCACTCCTAGACATGCGTACAGTGGTTACCACACCTTAACTCGGCGACTTACTTCACAGGTTTGTTTAATAACCTTAAGTTTTATGCATATGTTTGAGTAAACTAATCCTAGGGTCCAATAGCCTTAATATTCTAATCTACGAGCCCAACCTAAGCCCATAATAGATCACACCAACAAATCACTTCAAGAGCTAGAAGTACTTACCTGGTGGACTTCGAGTCGGAGGTACAGGTGCCATGCCAGAATAACCTGAAAACCTTTTTATAAAAGCCCACATTTCAAAAAGCCCATTTTGAAAACTGTTTCGGGCCCAAAACCCTCAAAGCTGAGTTTTGAACTGGGCTCTGATACCAATCTGTAACATCCCCAAACCCGGCCCATTCACTACGACCGAATCTGGTTATGTCACTGCGAAAAAACGGTGGAAAATTCCTTTTGACTTAAAATAAAACAGTAAATTTATTAGCCTTTGAAAATCCCTGTTTATTTGATATTGTGTGAAAAACTTTGATATTATTATATTGTCCAAAATTAAACTTTAGTAAATATATAAAACCAATTTAAATAATCAAGTTGTTAGAAAAATTTGTCTTCACATGGTAATTTAATATAATCCAACCATAATTTAAAATATTAATAAAATAGTTCCCAAAATAAATGAATATCAAAAGGCCCTTGTTACATCATTATTTAAATCCCAAATACTTAATATAAATAAGCTTAAAATATTTAAACTCTTCTTCCTGCATGGGCCACCATGTGTCCTCTCCGATCCCGGTCCAATTCTACGCATCACCTGAAATGGTTAGGAAAAATAGAGTGAGTCCACTGACTCAGTGCATAACCACAACACAGATTTCCACACGTATGGGTTGGCCCATAACCATATCGTTCTCATAACAAGTCATGCAAATATGCATCTCAGCCCAACCTACAATCCAACCGTAACACCTACCTTAGTAGACTCCCTGCCTAAGGCCGTGGATAATCCACCACTGATCACATCGTGATCTGTGAACCTTACCTTCGCAAGCTCGCTGCTCAAGGCCGTGGCTGAGCCACCGATCAACCAAAGTGATCCCAACAACATGCTTCGTCTACGGTGATGCACATAGCCATCAACCGCCGAGATGGGCACCGAGCCAACATCTCCCTTGAGGTTGCACACAGCTAACCCTCAAGCGCTAATGTAGCCTGAGCTAACATTAGACCACGTACATCATGTGTACACCCTTCCTTCCTCCATCCAATCCAAATCCCATGCAAGTATGTAAATGCCACACGTTAAGTCATCATGTAAATAAGCATACAGCTCATGTCATTACCACACCAAATATATATATGTAACACAATAACATAATATCACCAACTTACTCACCTGATATCCGATTATCCAACATAAGCATTAGCAAGCAATTAACTGAAGGAAATAGTGCGATGATTACGCACCTTATCACTTGTAGTTCTAAGCTTTCGATCCCTATGCTATCGCTCAACGAAACAACAACTATCTGCCTATAACTATCCCCCGCTGCTGGCCCACACCCCGATGGCCAATCCCGAACTGCCGAGATAGCCCTCTTCTTGAACTTTGGGATAGGTGCCTTCCCTTGCCCACTCTGACTGGTTGTTGCCTCCATCAACACACTTAATCAGATAAACGGGTTAACCCTCCAAATCACAAACTAAGTATTTAAGCTTACTAAATATTTCTTACCCAAAATCACTTACCAAGCTGACTGCCTACTGAAGTTGACTGAATGCCTTGAAATATCCCAGAGTACTTCCACCAACCGATTACAACAAAACCCGAAGAGGTCTACACCACTTCTAATATTCGGCCAAGGTGCTACTAAGTTGAAGAAAAGAGACACGGCATATAGGTGGGGTGTAGATTCGGCTAACCATGAAAGAAAATCAATGGAAAGGGAATAAGGGTTTCGGCCAAAAAGGGTTTGAGAAGAGAAGAGAAAAGTATGGGGGTGTACTTTCAGTTTAGCAAAATAGAAGAAAAGAGAGATGAAAGGTGAGAGGTTCAGCTCAGGTGAAATGGGAAGAATAGATGGAGAACTTGGCTAAGTCTTGAAATTTTGGCCAAACGAAATGGTGAAGCAAATTCGGCAAGAGCAAAATGGGAAAAACAAAAAGGTAAGCACCCCCTATTTATAATATTCGGCTATAGCTCCCCCTAGAAGAAATTCGGCCAACACTCAACCCCCACCAATTCCCAAAAATCCTCCTACATTCACTCTACACCAACCCTTCAAAAATTCAAAATAGCTTCCTATTCATCTCTTCTCCTAGCCATCCATTCAAAAAGGTTTGAATGAGTCAAACCTTACTCCTAGCCGAATTCAAAATGGAAGACCAAGTCTTCCCTCGTCTTTTAAGCATTCAAAACCGTCCAACCCCCTACCATCTTGACGCAAAAACAAAGCCCCATCTGCTGTCCTCGCAAATCGAACATGAGACCCTTTCCAGCTCCCCCTTGAGGCGTCACTTCTCCATGCCTTATGTGGCGCCTCCTTGCCACTCTGCCAAGCCATTCTTTGTGACAAAACCCTCCTAATAATTCTCTTAAGACCCCCAAAAGCCAAGCTCCCTTTTTAACCACTGAAAATCAAAAATTTCCTAAGGCCTTCCCTACCTTCCAGGGTTCTCCAAACCCCCTAAAAACTTACCCAAGCACACAAGAAGCCTATCATCACTCGAGTTATGCACTAAATGCATAACCCCTAGAACCAGGGTGTTACAATAAAACCCATGGGTTTACACTTTCAACAATTTAATCACTAATCCAAAAATTCATCAAAAATCACTTAACAAAACAAGTTTGTTTAACAACTAAGATTGATAATCTATCAACTAAAATCAAAACACATTAAAAAATCCTGGTAAGTCCCTCAACCTTTAACAATTTTGCAAATTAACCCCCGGGCTAGCTAGATTAAGCTAATACGAGCTCAAAAACATAAAAATCAATAAAAATGGGGCTTGAAAACCTACCATGCATAAAGAAATTCGATGACCGTAAGCTTCCCCTCTTTTAACAATGGCTAATCGGTTTTGAAACTATCAAATGAAGAAGATGATGCTTTTAACTTATTAAATTTTATGTTTATTTACTAATTTACAATTTTGCCCTTATTATTAATTAAAAATTTCAATTAAACCTTGTCCATAACTATCCACTAACTTAATTATGGTATAATTACCATCTTAGTTCATTAAATTTCCTTCCCATAGCCATTTAGCCCTTTAAACTAATAAATACACATTTTTTCAACCTTTATGATTTAGTCCTTTTTACCTAATTAACCATTTAAACTTTAAATTTTTTTATCGAAACTTTAATATGACCATAAAATAATCTCGTAGAAATTAAATAAATATTAAAATAATAACTCACTCGTCGAAATTGTGGTCCCAAAACCACTATTTTTGACACCAATAAAAACGGGTCATTATAACTCTCCCCCTAATGGAATTTTCTTCCCCGAAAATCTTACCAAAAACTAGGTTCGGGTATTGCACTTTCATAGCTTCTTCAAGTTCCCAGGTAGCTTCCTCGACTCCATGACATTGCCAAAGAACTTTAACTAAAGTTATACGTTTATTCCTTAATTCTTTAACTTATCGAGCTAAAATTCTGACCGATTCTTCACTATATGACATATCTAGTTGAATCTCCACATTAACAGGTGAAATCACTTGCGAAAGGTCTATCGATATTTCCGTAACATCGATGTAACACCCCTTATCCGTATTCAACACTGGAACCGGATACGAGGCATTATCTAACTTAACTTACTCGTCATATAACATCGTGCCATAAAAATTTCGTTTCATCATAAAATTTTTTCATTCATATTCATAACGCCCCTATTATGGGTCTACGAGACCCTAAACATACATACGGAATGGGTCTGGACTAAACCGGAAACTTTTGCACACTTAGAAAATTTTTGCTTAAAACAGGGCCACACGCCCATGTAGAATGTAACACGCTCGTGTGGTCAGGCTGTGTGGTCACGCACGCCCATGTTCCTAGCCCGTGTGGATTTTATTTTTCATTTTGAACCTACAGG
This sequence comes from Gossypium australe, assembly GCA_005393395.2. Lineage (NCBI taxonomy): Eukaryota > Viridiplantae > Streptophyta > Magnoliopsida > Malvales > Malvaceae > Gossypium > Gossypium australe. The sequence goes on along the minus strand of CM016614.1, from coordinate 24,639,415 downwards.
GGTTTTCACACGGTCAGACACACGCCCGTGTCTATGGCCCGTGTCCCTCACACGGCCTAGACACGCCTATGTCCTCACTCGTGTACGAAAACCTTGGTATTCTGTTTATGATGTTAGCAAACACTTAGGGGCGCACGGCCTAGTCACACGCTCGTGTACTGGCCCGTGTGACGAATTGAATTCTCGCAAATTTGATGCAGGGAACACTCAGCCTATCAACACACCCATGGGGCTGACCATGTGTCAAACCCGGCCTAGACACACGCTCGTGTGTCTACCCGTGTGGACAATTATAAGGCTATTTACCAAGCCAATTGCCACCCTGGAGAATAACCACACTTGTACCACTACAAGCAATACATAACATGACAATAATACCCTATGAATGATCACTAATTCATCATGAATACACTCCATATTTTACTTGATCAATTACACGAACTTGCACTTCATGAATATCATCTTCATTGGATATATATATATATATATATATATATATATATATATATAAAACTTAACAAGTATTGGCCAATTCCCAATGGCCATTTACAAAATGAATTGAAAAGCATTAATAGCCAACACTTTGGCTAACAAATATGACATAACAAAATGGCCAAGTTCCTATACATGCCATACCCAGAATAAATCAACTTTATTATACCAAAAGAATGGTTGATAGTGTGATCTGAACTCCGACGTCCTATGATCCCCGAGTTAGCTTGGCGATACTACAAGGAAAAGGGAAATGAGAGGGGTAAGCATAAAGCTTACTGTGTTTGCATGAAATAAATAGCAATGTAAACGCTCATGATAACATCCATTCATCACACTAAATATTACATAGGTTCTCAAGTTCATCAACATAACTTACTCATACTTACTCTTACCACGACACATATCACATGTCACATTCATTTCTCGTAAGATTTCTCATGGGTACCTGTATCACTTAATCATGTAACTTTAGCACTTTTATTCTCTTGAAACATAAACTTAGCTCTTTGTCATCTTTAACATCAGCTTAATTCATTACCCGTTGAACTAATTGGAATATCAAAAGATACCAAATCTCATTAAACATGTACATGATGCCAATGCCAAATCCCAGATGTGGTCTTACATGGGATCACCTCTTAATGCCAATGCCATATCCCAGATATGGTTTTACACTGGATCTCATAGTGAGGTTAATGCCATATCCCAGATATGGTCTTATACGAGATCATATTTCAATGTCAAGCCATGTCCCAAACATGGTCTTACACGAGATCTTCCTTTTGGTGCCGAAGCCATGTCCTAGACATGGTCTTACATGGGACCCTCTTCCGGTGCCTACGGCATGTCCCAAACATGGTCTTATCCAGGACCTACATTCGGTGCCGATGCCATGTCCCAGACATGGTCTTATACGGGACCAACATTCTCTCATGTCATGATAATGGTATCCTTGCTATTTTGAATGTTCAACCAGGACTTCAACTTAACATATTTTCATTATACTCCCATCGAGATATCATTAATTGATTTCATAGAGATGCTAATATTTCTCATAATATCAAGAAAGTAAAAATATAAAAGCATTATGTAGCTTTAATTTCACACAAACTTACCTCGGTACTCAAACTGTGTATAGATATTTGATTTAGTCCACAACCTCGTTCTTGCCTCAGTTTTAGTTCGGGCTTCGTGTTTCTTAATCTACAATAACACTTTCACTTGTTTAATAATCACATTGACTAAATTAACCCATGAGTCATACTTTGTCAAAATTACAATTTTGCCCCTAAACTTTTACATAATTACACTTTTGCCCCTAGGCTCGTAAAATGATTTTCATTCAATTTCCTTGCATTTTAAGCCTAGCCAAATCATTTTCTTAACTACAACAGCCCCCAATTTCCAATAATTCACTCATGTATGACCATTTTCATAATTTTTTACAATTTAGTCCTTTTTATGAATTTCTCATGGAAATCACTTAGAAAAAGATGTTTATCATACCTCAAACTTTCATATTCTTCCATAAACCATCAAAATACATGCATGTCATACATGGGTAAATTTTTTGAACATAAACCCTAGCTTAAAATATAGCTAGAAATAGCTAAATCGAGTTACGAGGATCTCAAAAATACGAAGAACATTAAAAACGGGGCTAGGAGGTTCTTACAATCAAGCTTGAAAGTTGAAGAAACCCTAGCTATGGAGTCCTTGTGATTTTCGGCCAAGCTTAGAAAAGATGGACACCATTTTTGACTTATTTTCCCTTTTAATTCATTAATTAACCAAATGAAAAATATGCCCTTAAGGCCCCTTTCTTGATAGTTTTCCTTCCCGCGTCTATTTTTGTCCATCTTGACATATATTGGTCTAATTGCTAAATAAGGACCTCTAGTAATTTTCCTAATGCTATTTCATACTTAAATCTTCTAGAATCTCATGTTTTCTAATCTTTGCAATTTAGTCCTAATAGACAAATTGAACACTAATTAATGAAATGTCCTCATGAAATTTTCACACAATCATGCAAACACATCATAAGCCTCATAAAAATCATGAAAAACATATTTCTACTTCGGATTTGTGGTCTCGTAACCACTATTCCGACTAGGCCCTAAATTGGGCTGTTACAATCGATACATGAAATACGTTGTGTATTTTCTCTAACTCAGACGACAAGGCTAAATGATAAGATACTAGCCCAGTTCTCTTAATAATCTCATACAACTGTATGAATTGTGGACTAAGCTTTCCTTTTCGGCCAAAATAGAGAAGTTTTCTCTAAGGCGATACTTTTAAGAACACTCAGTCGCTAACTTGAAATTCAATGTTTTTTTTTTCAAATCCGCAAATGATTTCTGACGATCAGAAGTAGCTTTCAAACAATCACGAATTACTTTGATTTTTTTTTGGATTCTCAAATAATCAACATTGAATAGCTTTTTCTCACTCAATTCAGTCCAGTATAATGGAGTTCTACATTTTCGACCATATAAAGCTTCATACGGCACCATTTTAATACTCGCCTGATAACTATTATTATAGGCAAACTCAACCAATAGAAGAAATTTCTCCCAACTACCTTCAAACTCTAAAATACAACAACGAAGCATATCGTCGAGTATTGATACAGGCTGACCATCAGTCTGTGGATGAAATGTTGTACTAAATTGTAGTCGAGTACCCAGAGCTTCATGTAATTTACTCCAAAATCGAGAAGTAAACCGTGGATCTCTATCGGAGATAATAGACACTGGCACACCATGCAATCTAACAATCTCAGAAATGTATAGTTTTGCCAACTTCTCAAGTGAATAATCTGTACATAATAGAATGAAATGTGTAGATTTAGTTAAGCAATCAACTATAACTGTAACACCCCTAACCCATATCTGTCGTCGGAGTAAGGTTACGAGGTATTACCGATCAATACACATCATTTAACATCCAATACTCATACACTTATACATTCATACTCAAATACCTTCCAACACAAACACATTGTCCCTTATAAGAGTCTACGAGGCCTTCAACATGCTTTAGAAGTGATTTGGGACTAAATCGATAACATACGAAATATTTGGAAAACTTAGAAATTTTTCATTCATTCAGGGATCACATACCCGTGTCACAGGCCGTGTGGAAATAGGGCATACATACTGACTTGGGTCACACGGCCAACCACACGCCCGTGTGTCTAGCCCATGTGCCCTTCGAAGTAGCTACGCACACCCGTGTGCTAAGCCGTATACTAGGCCGTGCCAAACCTGTAAGGTATACTTACTTATGCAACACGTCCAAGTCATACGCCCGTGTGCTAGGTCGTGTGCCATTTAGGGGTATATTGGCTTGTGCCACACGGCCAATCACATGCCCGTGTGTGAAGCCGTGTGGAGCATACTAGCTTCAATTCAATTTCAACCCAGGGGACACACGACCGTATAGCATGACCGTGTGTCACACACGGCTTAGACACACGCCCGTGTCTCTTCCCTTGTGGACAAAAATAGACCATTTGCAAGGCCAATTTGCCACCCTTACTCATGTTCATCTAAACAACCAAAATGGCACCATTTAATCATATAATAGGTAGCCAAAATCATCATCTAAATGCACAATTCATACCATGTTCATTTCAACCAAATTCAATACTCAAGTCAATGTCAATTACCTATTCAAATACTTATCAACTCAACTTCTAAAATCATACTTCATCAAAGCATTTCTCAAACATTAAACTCCATAAATCCATTAACTATTTGCAACTATAAAACCATAACCATTTTCATATCAAACATGCCAAAATAAGCCATCACTCATGGCTATATATACAACCAAAACATATACCTTTACAAGCTATTTCTAATAAATAAGCACACAACCATATTAACATCATTTACAAGCCAACTCTCATGGCTATATTCACAACCAAAATACCACAAGTAGCCTATACATTCCATATACCATAGTTGTATAACTCAAAAGTACCAACATAGATGTTTGATAGTACGATGATGTTCCTAAAGACTCCCGGATCCAAGCTAGCCTTAATTCTCTATAAAATATAGGAAAATAACACAAAGTAAGCTTCACATCTTAGTAAGTTCGTATTAACGTAATGAACGATCTCACCATTCATTCACAACCCAATAAATATAAATGCAAGATAATACAAATACATTGAATCTTAAACCATTCAATCATTCATTCACTAGCTTACCAAGATTTCATCCATTTTATGGATTCAATGTTTATAAACTTTACGAACATACCTGTACCAACTCATACAAATCTCAAACTAGTCCACATCTTTCTCTTTCCCATTGAACCGTTTGGAATAGAAGTCGGATACTCAAGGATCTCAATCAATAAGTACCTATACCATGGCTCGTAACCAAATCAAGGTAACTTATCCCCAGAGTACCTATACTATGGCCCGTAGCCAAATCAAGGTAACTCCTCCGAAGTGCCTATACCATGGCCTGAAGCCAAATCAAGGCATAGCTCGCACCCGAAGTGTCGATATCATGGCCCGAAGCCAACTCAATACCCTAATGACATGTCACTAGCATCCTAAACTATTCCTAAGGTTCAACTGGGATTTTCCAATACAATTTCGTAGTCGAACCATTTCGAATTATTGTCGAGTCATGGTTGAACAAGTCCTTAGTCTAATATTTATAATTTATACAATATCACAACATATAAACACAATTATAATAGAGCTCGTTACATACAAATTTACCTCGTGTTCGGAATCGATGGATCGGATCGATTATTCGATAACCTTGCTTTTCCCCCGATCTAAATCTGAATTCTTTCTTTATTGATCTATATGAAATCAAAATTAACTTATTCAATCTCATATTCTTTCAATTTAGTCCAAAATACACATTTAGGCTCTTTTTACACATTAGCCCCTAAATTTTCACATTTAATCAATTTAGTCCATATTTCACAAATATACAAAATTCACATAATTCAATAAGACCCATTCTTGGCTGAATTTAATATGTATTAATAGTAGCCCATATTCTCATTTGTTTCACATTTCAACCATTCAATTTGTATATTTCACAATTTAATCCCTTTTTGACATTTTTGTCAAAAATCACTTTACAAAACTAGTTTAAGTATTAACAAACTTTCATAATCTATCATAATTCATCAAATTACTCAAGCATTCAACAATGGCAACTTGTTAAACCTTTAAAAAATTCCAAAATCTAATGTACGAGCTAGCTAGAATACGAAGCAACAATCTCAAAAACATAGAAATTATTAAAAACGGAACAAAACACATACCTATTTGCTTGAATTTTTCCTAGCCGAATGAAGAACCCTAGTTCTTCTTGTTCTTCTTTTAATTTCGACTAAAAAGATGATAATGGAGCAAAATTTTGATTTTGTTTTATTAATATTAACTTTATTAATCAAATACCAAATTTAACCTTAAATTATAACATATAAAAACATATAATGAATGGCCATAATTGTCCAATTACACTATCAATGGTCTAATATCATCATAAGGACCTTTGGTTTAATAAATCATAGCAAATAGCAAATAGAATGCAACTTTTGCATTTTACGCGATTTAGTCCTTTTTCTCAAATTAAGTAATTAAACAATAAAATTAGCTCACGAAATTTTCACCCATATCAAATAACATGCTGTAAACACATAAAATAATATTAAAATAATTCTTCGACATCAAATTTTTGGTTCTGAAATCACTATTCTAATTTAGCTAAAACTAGGCTGTTACGATAACCCAAACAACATCTTTCTTCCACAGAGACAACGGTAACCCTGATACAAAATCCATCATAACCCATTCCCATTTCCATTCTGGAATCATAACAAGTTGTAACAGTCCAGAAGGTACCTAACGCTCAGCTTTGACTTGCTGACAGATTAAACATTTTGATACAAACTCTGAAATTTCTCGTTTCATACCTGGCCACCAGTACATTTGTTTCAAATCACCATAGATTTTATTAATACCGAGGTGAATCGAATAATTACTGTTGTGAGCTTCTTGTAAAATCTTCAGTATAATACCAGAATTTCTCGGAACACAAATCCTGTTTCAGAAATACAAACTACCATAAGAACTAACATGAAAGTCTAAATCAGGTGTCTTTTCAATCTACTCCTGTTTAGTAATCAACCCGGAGTCATTTTTCTGAGCTTCACAAATCTGAAGTAGAAATGTCAGTCTAGCTTTTAATTCTGCTACAACAAAACCATCATCAATCAACGTCAACCGAGTATTCAAAATGTAACAGTCTGATTTTGGCCCTAATCGGAACAATGGTTTCGGGGCCACGAATCTGAGTCAGAAAAATATTTTAATATTATTTTCCATGTTAATTATATATGATTAAGCATGTGTTAAAGTTTCGTAAGTTAATTTATCCGTTTGTGTGTTTAATTTAAGAAAAAGGACTAAATCGCATAAGTGGTAAAAGTAGCCTTTTATTTAATTGATGTGTCTTCTTATATATGAGGCCTTATGTTGTAAATTGGCCATTTAGTATGATAGTGGACAGCATTAAGTACTGATTTGTATATAAATATGTTTTTATATATTCATTTTATATTTTATATATTATAAGTTAATAATAAAACAAAACATTAAAATAGAAAGCCATTATCATTCATCTTTGTTCTGAATAACAAAAGAAAAAGAAAGAAAAAGAGTTCTTAGGTTTCGGCTAGCTTGAAGCAAAAATTAAGGTATGAATTGGTTTCAGTTTTTTGATAATTTTTACGTTTTTGAGATCGTTGCTTTGTGTTTTAGTTAGCCCATGTTGGAATTTTTGAATTGGTTGTGTATTTCATGAGTTACCATTGAAGAAAGCGTGTTGTTCTTATTGTTTGATGATGAAATATTGATTATATGTGATAGATTAACAGTGTTCTTGAATTTTTGATGAAATTGAGTGATTTGGATTAAATTGCAAAAATCAATTTTTGAGGGACTAAAATGAAAAAAAATGAAATGTATGGACTTGTATGAGCATGAGTAACATTCGGCCTAAGCATGATGTGTGCAAATTTTGCATATTTTGTGTTTTATGCTATAGGGACTAAATTACAAAAAGTGTAAAATGTCGGGGGTAAATTTGTAAATTGCCTGATTATATATTTTTGGACTAAATTGAATGAAAATATGTTGAATAACCTTAATTTGAAACTTATCTAGATCAAGAACAAAAAGGATCGAGAGTAGATTGGGGAAAGGCTAAGTTCATCGAATAGTCAGGAAACAAAGTCCGTCGATATTCGAGGTAAGTTTTTAAGCAATTGGGTTGAATTGAATTTTTATCTATATTGGTGTGCATATTTTAAATAGAAGTAAGTATGAATAATGTCTTAATGCCGAATGTGCTATTGATTAAGCTATGTATTAGCCGAATGTGAGGTTGATATGTAAGCCTTTGATTCAATTGATTAGAATGTATAAATATTATGATATAGCTAAATGTGTTATTGTATTGGGAGAGAGTTGTATCCGGATAGGGTGTGTTTATATATGTATTGAATATTGCCGAATGTGATGATGTTTTATAAGATGAATGGGTTGATTTGCATATATATATGAATGGAGATGAGATTATATGTGTTTGTATGAATGGAGAGTAATTCGGATATTTAGCACTAAGTGTGCGAATTTAATATCCGAGCACTAAGTATGCGAAATCGGATATTTGGCACTAAGTGTGCGAAATCGGATAGTGAGCACTAAGTGTGCGACTTTAATTTTTGAGCACTAAGTGTGCGAAATTGGATAAAGATCTTTAAGTGCATAAGTTGAACTACAGAGCATTTGGGTGCAAAAATTCGTTTATGAGCATTTAAAAGGAAGGATAATTGTGAATTTAAAGATTTAATTCGGTAAGTTTTGATGTTATGAGAGATTATCATTTGAATGGTAAGTACAAATTTGGTAAGTAGTATATGTATAGAAAATAAATTGCTATATGTATGTATCATCAATTTTTGGAGCTATGAAATGTGATAGTTAATTATGCATTAGTTTAAAAGTGAGGAATGGATTATTTATCTATGTGAAATCCATCATTGATTGTTGGGATATTCGGACTAAGAACCATGAAATGTGTAAATTTTCTAATTTAATGTTTTAAGGCACGGTTATGTAATTGCTTATAACTTACTAAGCTAAGATAGCTTACTTTATGTTGTCGTTGTGTTGTTTATTAGGTTTTGAAGTATAGACTCGAGCTCGAGGATCATCATTCAGTCTATCACACTATCAAATAACTTTGGTACTTTATAAATAGTACTTCTTTTGAAACTATGGCATGTATAGGCTATGTTACTCTCTTGAGTTTACTATGAATATGATGTGTATAAATGCCATGCGAAAATGGCTAGATCTTGATATTATGAATATTTTGTGAAGTCGGTTATGGTATTGGTTTATTATGAAAGTATATTACATGATGTATATATATATATATATATATATATATGCTTGGGGTTAGTGTTATGGTGTGATAATGATTTGATATATATGATGTATAATCGGTCAAATATTTGGTTCATTTTAGAGATATGCCATATATTATGGATGTTGGATGTTCCTATTATTTATTTTGAACTATTAAGGTAGTTGATAAATGTGACTTCGATTGTGGCATGGCTTTATAAGTTATGTAATGAAAAATTCAATAGATATTTGAGTTAGTATAATGTGTATAATTATTAAGGTAAATATGATAGCCGAATATGTGATGAGTGAATTGTTTGGTTTTAGGTAATTTTGGTATAATGTTTAAACATGTTATTTGACTTGAAATCCATAATAGCTATCATTTACCATTTGTGACCGAAAGTGATTATAGGTTTCATATTAAAACGTGTTTAATTTAGTAAGTATAAAATTGAATTGGTCTATTTGATAATGTTTGCTAATATCTTGTAAATAAATGTCATAATATAGATGGTTGGTTTATGAATCGAAATAAGTTTGCTTATAAACTAGGTGTTTGAATAACACGCATGAAATGCTTATTTGTGCCGAACATTAAGTCTATTAAGTGTAAGTATTTTAGCTTTGATGTATGTTAATTGATTTCAAAATTTGATTAATAAATGATTAGTATATGTTTGAACTTGAAAGCATGGATTGTTTACGTTTTATTTGTAATAAAATGATTTATAAGAGTGTATTGAATTGTGGTTAGTTTGGTAATGCCCTGTAATCCTAATCCGGCGACAGATGCGGGTTAGGGGTGTTACATTTGATTGATATCAGAGCTACGATTTAGTCGGTTCTAGGACTAACGTAGCACGTGTGAGTCTAGCTATACATGCCATAATATTATTGTGATAATGTGATGACTTTTGACCTTGAAATGTGTTATCTTCTTTTGTATTGTAAATGGATCCTGACCCCGAGTGAGCTGTAGCCGATGATGTCGAGAGTGTGGCGCAAGGGACCACGCTGGTTGAATCTCGACCAGCTACGAGTAACCAAGATGAGGGGGCTAAACAGGCCTTCTTTAGTATAATGAATGATTGGTTTAATCAGTACATCCGGACCAATCCGACTGTTCAACAACCCTCGAATTCGAATAGTCCACCTGTAGTGCCTGTGGTACCTCCAATCATTAATCCTGAGAGATTAAACAAGCCTCCGGTTGACAGAATCAAAAAGCACAGAGCTTAAGAGTTTAGAGCTATAGCAGATGATGATGCTGAACGAGCTAAATTTTGGCTCGATAATACAATTCGTGTTTTCGATGAACTATCCTGTACGCCTGATGAGTGCCTGAAATGTGTTATATCTTTATTACGAGATTCTGCCTATTACTGGTGGAACACTCTAGTTTCGGTTGTTCCAAAGGAACGGGTCACTTGGGATTTCTTTCAGGCGGAGTTTTGCAAGAAATACATTAGCCAGTGATTCATAGATCAGAAACGCAAGGAATTTCTCGAGCTTAAACAGGGTCGTATGATCGTATCCGAATATGAATGCAAGTTTGTGAGACTCAGCCGATACGCTCGCGAGTGTGTTTCATCTGAGGCTGCTATGTGCAGAAGATTTGAATAGGGGTTAAACGAAGACATAAAATTACTGATTGGTATACTTGAAATAAATGAATTCGTAGTACTTGTTAAGCGAGCCTGCAAAGCCGAAGAACTAGGAAAAGAAAAACGAAAAGCTGAGTTCAAAGCTAAAGACTTCTGTAAGAGATCAGCGGGTAAATTTTCTCAATCTGCCTTAAAGAAGTTCAGAAATGACAGTAGCCGACCTAAGGCTAATACTGGGATCTCCATACGAGAACGACCACCAGTGAGTTCATGAGCCACCTCAATTGCTAGTGTTGGAAATACTCGACTGGATAAACCCGAGTGTCAGTAGTGTGGTAGGCGACATTTTGGTGAGTGTTGGGGCAAGTTCAACAACCGAGTTTGTTACAAGTGTGGTTCGTAGGATCATTTCATTCGGGATTGCCAGAAGTTAGCTGAAAAGGATAATGCTCAGAGTGCGAGACCGAGCGGTGCTTCAGCTAGGGGTAGACCACCTCGAAATGTGAGAGGTAGAAGCAGTATCCAGAGAGGGACTTTAGATACAACTGTTCGATTCGTGCGCCTGCTAGAGCCTATGCCATCTGTGCCCAAGAGGAAGCATCATCTCTAAATGTTATCACTGGTATATTTATTCTCTTTAATACTAGTGTAGTTGCTCTGATTGATCCCGGTTCAACTCATTCCTATGTGTGTGAAACATTAGTATCCAGTGAGACTCTACCTATTGAGTTTACTGAGTTTGTGACTCGGGTTTCAAACCCCCTGGGCCGGTGTGTATTAGTTGATAAAGTGTGCAAGAATTGCCCACAGATGATTCGAGATTCGTGTTTTCCGGCTGATTTGATGATACTACCATTTGATGAGTTTGATATTATTCTCGGCATGGATTGGTTAACTGTACACGATGATGTAGTGAGTTGTAGACGAAAGATTATTGATTTGCAGTGCCAAAATGATGAGATAATTTGAATTGACTCTACCGATTTAAATGGGTTACCAGTAATGATATCTTCGATGTTTACTCGGAAGCTTAGGAGAAAGGGTTACGAAGCTTACTTTGCTTATGTGATTGATAGTAAAGTGACCGAAAAGAAGATAGAATCTGTACCAGTTGTATGTAAGTTTGCGAATGTGTTTCCTAATGAATTGCCCGGTTTGCCACCTGTTCAGGAGGTAGAGTTTGGTATCGAGTTGGTGCCAGGTACGACTCCGATTTCGATAGCTTCGTATAGAATGGCACCGACTGAATTAAAAAAGTTGAAAGCTCAGTTGCAAGAGTTGACAGATAGAGGTTTCGCTTGACCGAGTTTCGCTCCCTGGGGTGCACCAGTGTTATTTGTGAAAAAGAAAGACGGGACTCTAAGAATGTGTATCGATTACCGCCAGCTTAATAAAGTGGCCAAAAAGAATAAATACCCACTGCTGTGCATCGACAATTTATTTGATCAGCTAAAGGGAGCCTCAGTATTTTTGAAGATCGATTTAAGATCAGGTTACTATCAGCTGTGAGTTAGAGACTCAGATGTACCTAAGACTACTTTCCGGACGAGATACGATCATTACGAGTTCTTGGTGATGCCGTTCGGACTCACTAATGCCCCTACTGTTTTCATGGATTTGATGAACTGAGTATTCAGATAGCATTTGGATCAGTTTGTAGTTGTGTTTATAGATGACATTCTGATCTATTCACGAGACGAGACCGAGCATGCCGAACACTTAAGACTTGTGCTATAGATTTTGCGTGATAAACAGTTGTACGCGAAATTTAGCAAATGTGAGTTTTGGTTACGTGAAGTTAGCTTCCTGGGGCATGTTGTTTCAACATCAGGTATTCGGGTTGATCCGAGGAAGATCTCGGCTATACTTGATTGGAAACCCCCACAGAATGTTTCTGAAGTTCAAAGTTTTTTGGGACTTGCTGGTTATTATAGACGCTTTGTGAAAGGGTTCTCAATGATTGCAACTCCGATGACAAAGCTACTTCAAAAAGATGTTAGATTTGAGTGGACAGAAAAGTGTCAAAAGAGTTTTGATCAGCTGAAAACTTTGTTAACGGAAGCTCCAGTGCTTGTTCAGCCAGAGTCGGGTAAAGAGTTCGTTATCTTCAGTGATGCATCTTTGAATGGTTTGGGCTGTGTTTTGATGCAGTAGGGTAAGGTTGTAGCCTACGCATCGAGACAGTTAAAACCGCACAAAAAGATCTTTCTGACGCATGATCTTGAATTAGCCGCTATAGTCTTTGCTCTGAAGATATGGTGCCACTATCTATTCGGTGAAAAATGCCATGTTTATTCCGATCATAAAAGCTTAAAGTAATTAATGACTCAGAAGGATCTAAATCTGAGACAACGATGATGGTTAGAATTGTTAAAAGACTACGAGCTTGTGATCGATTATCACCCGGGAAAAGCAAATGTGGTTGTTGATGCTTTAAGTTGAAAATCACTGCTTTCTTTTCGTGCAATGAATGCAGATATGGCTATGACTGATAATGGTGCGATAGTTGCAGAATTGAAAGCGAGATCGTTATTTGTTCAACAAATTTGTGAAGCTTAAAAGAGTGACGATAATTTAATAGCAAAAAGGGATCCTTGTGGTTCTAATACTGATTCAGAATTTCAAGTTGATGCTGAGGGATGTTTACGGTTTAAAAACCGAATATGTGCACCAAAAGATCCTGAGTTGATTCGGATGATTTGTAACGAAGCCCATAATAGTAGATTGTCTATTCACCCGGGTAGCACTAAAATGTATAACGATCTGAAACAGCATTATTGTTGGCATAGTATGAAACGAGCTATTTCAGATTTTGTATCAAAATGTTTGATATGTCAACAAGTAAAAGTTGAGCATCAGGTTCCATCTAGATTACTTCAGCCGATTATGATACCCGAGTGGAAATGGGATCGAGTCACGATGGATTTCGTATCTGGATTACCGTTGACACCGAGTAAGAAGGATGCAATCTGGGTTATTGTTGATAGATTGACAAAGTCGGCTTTTCAGCACAGCTTTTCACCCTCAGACGGATGGTCAATCTTAGAGAATTATTCAAATACTCGAGGATATGTTGAGATGTTGTGTTCTTGAGTTCGAGGGTACGTGGGAACGATACTTGTCTTTGATTGAATTTGTGCACAATAATAGCTTTCAATCAAGTATCAAAATGGCACCTTATGAAGCTTTTTATGGTCGTAAATGTCGTACACCTTTGTATTGGACCGAGCTCAGTGAAAATAAGATATACTAGGTTGATTTGGTTAAAGAAACCGAATAGAAAGTAAAAGTGATCCGTGAAAGTTTGAAAGCAGCGTCAGATCCTCAAAAATCATATGCTAACTTGAAACGTAAAGACATAGAGTTTCAGATCGGTGATCAAGTATTTTTGAAAGTCTCACCGTGGAAGAAAATATCCAGATTTGGTAGTAAAGGCAAATTGAGTTCGAGGTTTATTGGACCATATGAGATTATAGAACGTATCGGGCCAGTTGCTTATAGATTGTCATTGCCACCTGAACTAGAAAAGATCCACAATGTTTTCCATGTTTCGATGCTCCGAAGGTATAGATCTGACCCTTCTCATGTGATTGGTCCGTCCGAGGTTGATATACAGTCTGATCTAACTTGTGAGGAAGAATCGATCCGTATTCTGACTCGTGAAGTGAAAGAGCTACGAAATAAGAAAATATCATTAGTAAAAGTGCTTTGGCTTAAACACGAAATTGAGGAAGCAACTTGGGAACTCGAAGATTCAATGAAAGAACGTTATCCAAACCTATTTGTAACATCCTAGATTAGGGGTTATGCGTTCGTGCGTAATTCATGAGATAGTGGGCTCAGTGGGTGTGTTGGATGTGTTCTGAGGAGTTCTAGGAACGCTAAGATGTAAGGAAATGTCTTGTGGAAAAGTTAAGTTCTGAGGTTAAGAGAAATGTAAGGAAATGATTTAGAAATGTTAAGTTTAAAAGAGGAAAGTGAACATTTTTGGAAACTAAGAAAGGTAAGGAAATGATTCAAAAGAGGAAAGTGAACATTTTTGGAAACTTGGAAATGTAAGGAAATGTTAAGTTTAAAGGAGGCAAACGAAAATTTTTGGAAACTTGGAAATGTAAAGAAATGTCACGTTTTAAGGTTTAAAAAGAGGAAATTAAAGCAAGGTGGCCTTAAAAAAATTAGTAGGAGGAATTTGACACACAAACGGGCTTGGAAAAGTGGCCTAGAGATGCCACTTAGGGCATCTGGAAATGGCGCCACATGCAAGGGTGTTGGGCCTGGGTTCGAGTCACTTGGGAAGCAAATAAAAGAAGTTTTATTTTTGCTTCCAGAAGCAGAGAGGTGGACGGCATTAAGGCTCTTAAAAGAGGAGTTTTATTCTCTTTAAATTTCGGCTAAATAGGGGATAAATAAGGGATTTATTTATCATTATTTTCAAGAGATAATGGTTGGATTAAATTCTTTTTATTTTGTGATAATTAAAAGGATAAAGCTATCAAATAGAAGAGTGGTGGCCAAGTAAGGGACTCTAGCCTAATAATTTTGGCTATAAAAGGAAGAGTAAGGCTATTCTTCATTCATTCTTTTCTCTTCAAGAAAACCTCTGCCGAAATTCTCTAAAGTTTCTCCTCTTCTCTCTGCCGAATTCTCTCTGCCATATTCTCTTTTTCTCTTTTCTTTTCTTCTTCTATTACAAACACAATCAAAAGTCGAAGATACCAATAGCCCTAGTCGATTTCTCACTAAGCCTCAAGAGCCGAAATTGTTATACACATCAAAGCCATAGCCGAATACTGCTAAGGGTTCAAGCAAGAGTTCCATCAAATTCTTCAGTAAGGGTAAGATTAGGTTAGATTCTCATTCTATTTCTTTTAAGGTTGTCGAAAATAAGATTCTAATACCCTTAATATCTATTGCCGAAGAGATCTTTCGAGATTTACTAAGTGTCAACTACAAGGAAGGAGTTCTTTTCCCGAAGGTACACCATAGGCCGCGTGTTCCCTAGTTATTCGGTGAGTTTCGGGATTTAAAATCCACAAGGTAAGTGTCTATAGCATTCAGCCAAGGCTTATTTTGATATCTAGATCTATTTCATAATTGTTTAAAAAGCCGAAACTAACCTATGATGTGACTTAATGTTTGGCTGAATGCAAGAAGGTGTACAACAAAGTTTTCGGGATTTGACTATAGTCAATTCGACACCAAGGTAAGTTTTAGTGTACTAATCCTACTAGGATTTGGATTTATGGCCTAATAGTTCTTTACTAAGTATAAATGATTGATTAAATGTAGAGATCTAAGATCTAAGGCATTAGATCAAGCTTTTCGGGATTTGGATTGGAAACCCTAAGCGAATCAGGTGTGTACCCCACACTAATTCTTAATAAGTTTATGGCAATATTTAAATATGCATGTATGTTATAAGAATGTGAATATGGCTAAGTACCATGCTATGGTACAAAAGTACTCAGGTACGTTTCCTACTCCTACTAGGATTGAAATTTCCAAAATACCCACAGTTCTTATTCAAAAAAAAAAATCGCACAAGTTTTTCCTAAGAAGCAAAAGAATTTGAACCGGTTTTCTTGAGGAACATACCAGATCTGGTCAAAGCTCGTGGGCCGGGTTTGGGGTGTTTCAATTTGGTATCAGAGCTAGGTTCAAAACTCACCTTTGAGGGTTATGGGGCCCAAAAATATTTTCAAAGAGAGTTTTCCAAAAATATGGACTTTTATAAATAATTTTTCAGGTTATTCTGGCATGGCACCTGTATCTCCGACCCGAAGTCCACCAGGTAAGTACCTCTAATTGTTGAAGTGATTTGTATATGTGAATGTTATGGGCTTATTTGGGCTCGTAGATTAGAAGATTAGGGCTATTGAACCCTAGGACTAGTACACTCAAACACATGCATAAGACTTAAGGACAAATAAACAAACCTGTGTCTAAGTCACCGAGTTAAGGTGTGGCAACCATTGTGCGCATGTCTAGGAGTGGATTCAGTAAGAGCTTGGTATTTAAGCAGTCCTAGCGACTCACCTCCTCTTTACTCGAATCCTACCTGGTGCGTAGCTACAGTTCACCCTAACCAAGAGGACTTGTTCACAGGCTAAACACAATAACTAAAACCCGAAAGGGAACTAGCCGTATTTTCATGGAAAACCTAGTTTTAAAACTCTTAAAGTACCCTTTGATTTATAAAAGCTATTCCATAAAATTTTTCTGAAATATTTCTTGATTTACAAAAATACTAAGATACCCCCATTTGCAAAATTACTAAATTGCCCTTGAGTTTTAAAATTACCATATTACCCCGACTTCAATAAAAATTTTCTTATTTTGTAAAAGTATCCAAAAACCCTATTTTGTGAAGATTCAGAATACCCCGTTTAAAAAAAATATTACGAAATTGCCCCTGACTTACAAAATTACCAAAATGACCCTGATTTCCAAAATTTTTGCAACATTATCGTTTTGGAAAGTACAATTCTCAAAAAGAACTCCCAAAGTTTTGTAAAATTTGGAAATACCCCAGAAATATTAAACTTTACAAATTTACCCTGTTTTATTACCAAAATACCCCCGGATTTCAAAATTTTCCAAAATACCCCGGGAATTTAAAAATTCCAATATATTTTTTGACAAAATCACCAAGGAAATTTTTCTTTTGAAAATTTATGAAAATACCCCTGTAGGATAAATTACGAAAATACCCCTGGGTAGTGGAAAAACGACAACAATGAAAACTACAACATCTCTCTGAATGAACGAAAGTTCATAACTGATTGGTGGAAGAATGAATGTGGCTTCATGGAGAAATGTAGATATCTCTATTATGAATGTGAATGTGAATGTGCTTCTCTGAATTAGAATAGAGAACTTGAACTGAAACTCTATGTGATCGAAAGAACCACTTCTGAATATCTCTTTTCATAAAACTGTTCACGGTTAATCAGTGAAACAAAATTTTTAATACATAAAACTTCTTAATCAAGATTAAATCGCGATGTTAGAAATGAGTTCTAGGGGACGTGGTCGTCATGGACGGGATAAGAGGAGTTTTGGACCATCAAAATCGTCTGAGAGTCTTCAGAAAAGACCGAAGGTTAAAAATTCTGCTCGTGTTTTTAAGCCGACTACTGGAAATCCGGACCGTCCGTGTGCTCAGTGTGGAAGGTATCATGTTGGCGAGTGCTGGAACCGAGATCGGGAATGTTTTAGATGTAAGTCTAAGGCTCATTTGGTTAAGAATTGCCCTCAGGCAACGAAGGTTCGCAGTCCAAACCATGGAGGAAATGGTTCTGGCCGAGGTCATGGAACATCCGGCAGAGGAGCTGAAGGTTCGAATATAAGACAACCAAGGATGATAGCGAATGAGTTCCTTGTTTTGGAATATTATTTATTGCTTTAGAGATAATTCATTCTTGCGTGGCTAGTAAACTGTTTGAAACTTTGGATGTGAATTTAGAGACTGTGCCTAGAAGGTAAGATAGTTTTATTAAGATCAGAATGCGCAGCATAAGCATAGTGCGGTGAGTTAAGATGTACGATTATTTGTTAGTAAGTAATTTCAAGGATGAAATTATTTTAAGGAGGGTAGAACTGTAACATCCTAGATTAGGGGTTATGCGTTCGTGCGTAATTCATGAGATAGTGGGCTCAGTGGGTGTGTTGGATGTGTTCTGAGGAGTTCTAGGAACCCTAAGATGTAAGGAAATGTCTTGTGGAAAAGTTAAGTTCTGAGGTTAAGAGAAATGTAAGGAAATGATTTAGAAATGTTAAGTTTAAAAGAGGAAAGTGAACATATTTGGAAACTAAGAAAGGTAAGGAAATGATTCAAAAGAGGAAAGTGAACATTTCTGGAAACTTGGAAATGTAAGGAAATGTTAAGTTTAAAGAAGGCAAACGAAAATTTTTGGAAACTTGGAAATGTAAAGAAATGTCACGTTTTAAGGTTTAAAAAGAGGAAATTAAGGTAAGGTGGCCTTAAAAAAATTAGTAGGAGGAATTTGACACACAAACGGGCTTGGAAAAGTGGCCTATAGATGACACTTAGGGCCTCTAGAAATGGCGCCACATGCAAGGGTGTTGGGCCTGGGTTCGAGTCACTTGGGAAGCAAATAAAAGAAGTTTTATTTTTGCTTCCAGAAGCAGAGAGGTGGACGGCATTAAGGCTCTTAAAAGAGGAGTTTTATTCTCTTTAAATTTCGGCTAAATAGGGGATAAATAAGGGATTTATTTATTTTTTTCAAGAGATAATGGTTGGATTAAATTCTTTTTATTTTGTGATAATTAAAAGGATAAAGCTATCAAATAGAAGAGTGGTGGCCAAGTAAGGGACTCTAGCCTAGTAATTTTGGCTATAAAAGGAAGAGTAAGGCTATTCTTCATTCATTCTTTTCTCTTCAAGAAAACCTCTGCCGAAATTCTCTAAAGTTTCTCCTCTTCTCTCTGCCGAATTCTCTCTACCATATTCTCTTTTTCTCTTTTCTTTTCTTCTTCTATTACAAACACAATCAAAAGTCAAAGATACCAATAGCCCTAGTCGATTTCTCACTAAGCCTCAAGAGCCGAAATTGTTATCCACATCAAAGCCATAGCCGAATACTGCTAAGGGTTCAAGCAAGAGTTCCATCAAATTCTTCAGTAAAGGTAAGATTAGGTTAGATTCTCATTCTATTTCTTTTAAGGCTATCGAAATTAAGATTCTAATACCCTTAATATTTGTTGCCGAAGAGATCTTTCGAGATTTACTAAGTGTCGACTACAAGGAAGGAGAAGTTCTTTTCCCGAAGGTACACCATAGGCCGCGTGTTCCCTAGTTATTCGATGAGTTTCGGGATTTAAAATCCACAAGGTAAGTGTCTATAGCATTCGGCCAAGGCTTATTTTGATATCTAGATCTATTTCATAATTGTTTAAAAAGCCGAAACTAACCTATGATGTGACTTAATGTTTGGCTGAATGCAAGAAGGTGTACAACAAAGTGTTCGGGATTTGACTATAGTCAATTCGACACCAAGGTAAGTTTTAGTGTACTAATCCTACTAGGATTTGGATTTATGGCCGAATAGTTCTTTACTAAGTATTAAATGATTGATTAAATGTAGAGATCTAAGATCTAAGGCATTAGATCAAGCTTTTCGGGATTTGGATTAGAAACCCTAAGCGAATTAGGTGTGTACCCCACACTAATTCTTAATAAGTTTATGGCAATATTTAAATATGCATGTATGTTATAAGAATGTGAATATGGCTAAGTACCATGCTATGGTACAAAAGTACTCAGGTACGTTTCTACTCCTACTAGGATTATGAAATATGTTATGTGTAACATGAGAATAATGATAAGAATGTGAAGGTGCCGATGTGAATGTGACTATGCCTGTGGAAATGTGATTGATTGCCTTAATAACATGTGCATGCATTTATTATTATGCCACTATTACTTGTTGCATATGCATGGGTTAGGATATGAAAGAAGGTACGGGTGTACTTCGAGTACGTGGTTTGATGTTAGCCTTGAGCTACATCGTGGATTGACGTTGACTGAGATCACGTCGTGGATTTATTTGCGATTAAGTTCGCGTGGTTTGATGAGTAGCTCTGTGCCTCATCGTGGTTGATATAGGCTATGTGCCATATCGTGGTTGATGAGTGACTATGTGTCCCATCGTGGTTTGGTGTTAGCTACGGCGACATCGTGGATTGGCGCTGACTGAGGTCGCATTGTGGATTATTGTGCTTAATTGCACGTGGACGGTATTGATTGCCTTTGAGTGAAAAGGAGAGGGTGATTTTTAATCCCCTGGTGTGGTAGGCTGATACGGGTGTGTAGAGGATGGACCCTAGGTTGGGTTGGGTGCACTTCGCATATTATATCTGATATGAATATTTAATGTGGAAATGGGCCAAGCCCAGTTGATATGTGGATTATTAAGAAAAGGGCCAAGCCCAGTATATGAATGTGGATCAGTGTGGAAATGGGCTAAGCCCAGTATGTGGAAATTATGTGGTTAACTACCCTATTATAAGAATATGATATGGTTACGGGCCAAGCCCAATAAGTGAGCACATGTGAATAAGTTGCATTACTATTTGCTATACGGGTTATTATATGGTTTGATATGTATGGTATGCCTAAATCTATTTGGACTTAGTGTTGTTTACACATTGAGTCTGTTGACTCACCCCGTTGTGGGACTATTTTCAGGTGACGAGCAGTAATGGACCAGGTTCAGCAGAAGCTTAGGGATGGTCATGCACAGCAAGAAATCTATGATTTGGACTTTTATTTTCTTTAAGTACTTTGGTTTTAAATTTGGCTTATATTTGATGTAATAAGGCCTTAGTGAACTATTTTATTTCTGTCTTATTGTTTAATTATGTTTACAAATTTTTATTAAGTTAAAGATTAAGTAATTTATTTTTGAAAATACTCTATATGTTTTATCACTTAAAATTAAAAAGGGTTTTCAATATAAAATCGAATTCGTTTTCAACTCAAGCCCAACCCAAAACAATATTTTTTTTAAAAAAAAAACCGCACAAGTTTTTCCTAAGAAGCAAAAGAATTTGAACCGGTTTTCTTGAGGAACATACCAGATCTGGTCAAAGCTCGTGGGCCGGGTTTGGGGTGTTTCACTATTTATCGGTAAGATTTTCGCGAACGAAAACCCCTAAAGGGAGAGAGTTGTAACAGTCTGATTTTGGCCCTAATCGAAACGGTGGTTTCGGGACCACGAATCTGAGTTAGAAAAATATTTTAATATTATTTTCTATGTTAATTATATATGATTGAGCATGTGTTAAAGTTTCGTAAGTTAATTTTTCCGTTTGTGTGTTTAATTTAAGAAAAAGGACTAAATCGCATAAGTGGTAAAAGTAGCCTTTTATTTAATTGAGTGGCTTAATTGATGTGTCTTCTTATATATGAGACCTTATGTTGTAAATTGTCCATTTAGTATGATAGTGGACAGCATTAAGTATTGATTTGTATATAAATATGTTTTTATATATTAATTTTATAAGTTAAAATTTATATTATATATTATAAGTTCATAATAAAACAAAACATTAAAATAGAAAGCCATTATCATTCATCTTTGTGCCAAATAAAAAAAGAAAAAGAAAGAAAAAGAGTTCTTAGGTTTTGGATAGCTTGAAGCAAAAATTAATGTATGAATTGGTTTCGATTTTTGATAATTTTTACGTTTTTGAGATCATTGTTTTGTGTTTTATCTAGCCCATGTTGGAATTTTTGAATTGGTTGTGTATTTCATGAGTTACCATTGAAGAAAGTGTGTTGTTCTTGTTGTATGATGATGAAATATTGATTATATGTGATAGATTAACAAGTGTTGTTCTTGAATTTTTGATGAAATTAAGTGATTTGGATTAAATTGCAAAAATAAATTTTTGAGGGACTAAAATGCAAAATAAATGAAATTTATGGACTTGTATGAGCATGAGTAACATTCGGCCTAAGCATGGTGTGTGCAAATTTTTCGTATTTTGTGTTTTATGCTATAGGGACTAAATTACAAAAAGTGTAAAATGTCAGGGGTAAATTTGTAAATTGCCTGATTATGTATTTTTGGACTAACTTGAATGAAAGTATGTTGAATAAACTTAATTTGAAACTTATCTAGATCAAGAACAAAAAGTATCGAGAGTAGATCGGGGAAAGGCTAAGTTAATCGAATAGTCGGGAAACAAAGTCCGTCAATATTTGAGGTAAGTTTTTAAGCAATTGGGTTGAATTGAATTTTTATCTCTATTTATGTGCATATTTTAAATAGAAGTAAGTATGAATAATGTCTAAATGCCGAATGTGATATTGATTAAGCTATGTATTAGCCGAATGTGAGGTTGATATGTAAGCCTTTGATTCAACTGATTAGAATGTATAAATATTATGATATAGCTCAATGTGGTATTGTATTGGGAGAGAGTTGTATCCGGATAGGGTGTGTTTATATATGTATTGAATATTGCCGAATGTGATGATGTTTTATAAGATGAATGGGTTGATTTGAAAATATATATATGAATGGAGATGCGATTATATGTGTTTGTATGAATGGAGAGTAATTCGGATATTTAGCACTAAGTGTGCGAATCTAAATTCTGAGCACTAAGTGTACGAATCTAAATTCCGAGCACTAAGTGTACGAAATCAGATAGTGAGAAACAAGTGTGCGACTTTAATTTTCGAGCACTAAGTGTGCGAAATCGGATAAAGATCTTTAAGTGCATAAGTTGAATTACAGAGCATTTGGAAAAATTCAGTTATGAGCATTTAAAAGGAAGGATAAATGTGAATTTAAAGATTTAATTCGGTAAGTTTTGATGTTATGAGAGATTATCATTTGAATGGTAAGTACAAATTTGGTAAGTAGTATATGTATAGAAAATAAATTGCTATATGTATGTATCATCGGTTTTTGGAGCTATGAAATGTGATAGTTAATTATGCATAGTTTAAAAGTGAGGAATGGATTATTTATCTATGTGAAATCCATCATTGAATGTTGGGATATTCGGACTAAGAACCATGAAATGTGTAAATTTTCTAATTTAATGTTTTAAGGCACGGTTATGTAATTGCTTATAACTTACTAAGCTAAGATAGCTTACTTTATGTGGTTGTTGTGTTGTTTATTAGGTTTTGAAGTATAGACTCGAGCTCGGGGATCATCGTCAAGTCTCTCACACTATCAACTAACTTTGGTACTTTATAAATAGTACTTCTTTTGAAACTGTGGCATGTATAGGCTATGTTACTCTCTTGAGTTTACTATGAATATGATGTGTATAAATGCCATGCGAAAATGGCTAGATCTTGATATTATGAATATTTTGTGAAGTCAGTTATGGTATTGGTTTATTATGAAAGTATATTACATGATGTGTATATATATATATATATATATATATGCTTGGGGTTAGTGTTATGGCGTGATAATTGTAACCGTCCGAATTTGAACCTAATCGAAATGGTGGTTTCGGGACCACGAATCCGAGTCCGAAAAATATTTAAATATTATTTTCTGTGTTTATTATATGTGAATTATTATGTGTGAAAGTTTCGTATGAAAATTTGATTGTTTGTGTGCTTAATTAAATAAAAGGACTTAATCGCGTAAAGTGTAAAAGTTATAAACTATAGTAAAAAGTGCCTATTTGTTAGTGGTTTCTTAATATGAAGTCCTTAGAGTAGAAATATGCCATGAATATGATAGTGTATGGCTAATGGACGGTTTTGGACATAGTTTATATGTTTTTCTTATTTTATTATAAAGGTTAAATAAGTAAAATGATAAATAAGTAATATTAAACAAAAGACAAAGTTAAATTATGTCTTTACTCATCATCCACCACCGATTCTTAAAAGGAAAAGAAATAGTTTGAAGCTTTTAAACATTCGGCTCTTGCTCAAGTAATTTAAGGTATGAGTTTTGTTCGGTTTTCAATAATTTTTACGTTTTTGTAATCGTTGCTTCGAATACTTCAAGACCCATGCTTGAATTTTTTATTTTGATGAATATTTTGAAATGTGCCATTGATGAGTTCATGAGTTTTATGGTGATAGTTGATGAATATTGAAAGATATATGTTAGATTAATATGTTTGTATTGAGATTTTTGGTGAATTTGAGTAATTAGGGCTAAATTGAGAAAATAAATTTTTGAGGGGTTAAAATGAAAAATAAATGAAATGTAGGGACTTATATGTTTATGGCGAAAATTCGGCCTAGCTACATTGTTGTGAAATTTTGCTTAATTTGTGTTTTGTGCAAATAGGACCAAATTGTAAAAGTGTGAAATATTAGGGGCAAAATGGTAATTTGCCCATTTAGGTGTTGGGTTGAATTGAAATGAAATATACTTGAATGAGCTTATTTTGAATTTGTTTAGATTGAGAACAAAGAAAAACGGACTTGGATCGGGGAAAGGCAAAAGTTAATGAATAGCTAGTTCTCGACGTCCGACGATATCCGAGGTAAGTCTATAAGCAATTTAATACCGTTAATGTCATTTATAACCTTGAATACCTATTGAATTATGGAATAATGGTTATGAAATTGGTGAAAGCCGAATGTGGATAGATATTTTATCATGAAGTGTTGTTAAATTTTAATTGAATTGATAAGTTCATGTGATATGAATTAAGTATGGTTTATATAATTCTGGTCAGCTTGTAATGTGAATGAGATGGAAATAATATCGTATTTTGGGCTTCGAGCCCAGCAGGCCTTGTGCCGGTGAATGGTATCGGGCTTCGAGCCTGAATGGTATCGGGCTTCGAGCCTTTGTGCCGGTGATGTGTATCAGGCTTATTGCCTAGCAGGCTAAATGCCGGTGATCAATTTCAGACCTCGGGTCTAGCAGGCTTAATGCCGGTGATGTATTATAAATAAAGAATTCATGAATCATTTACAAGGTGGAACGTAATTACTACAATAAGCTAAATGTTCGTGTAAGTATAAGTTTTTCATAGATGCAAGGAATAAGGTAAGTTATTATCTTTCCTTTCGAATTAAGTAAGTTGTGAAGTAGTCAAGGTTTTCAGTGAGGAGTTTATATGTGCATTTGATCTATTCATTAATGAGTATGATATGTATATTGAAATATAAGCTTGGTAATGTCTTTGAGATTCGGTCATATGTATAAATGTCAAAGGTGAGAACTATTAGAGATGCTTACATATGTGCATGACTAATTACATGTGATTAAGATGTATGTTATACTTATTAGTTATGGAATATGCGAATATCTAAGGTATTTAAGTGCTTTGGAGAGTTTGTATGCCTATGATAAGAAAATGATAGATGCTAAGTTAAAGTAATGGCATTCGGCCATAATGGAACTTATAGGTTAAATTATTTGTATTCAATGTCATAGACAAATTGATATATATATAAAATGTTTGAATGTTTAATTACCATATTGTAATTGCTTAAGACTTACTAAGCTAGTAAGCTTACTCTGTGTGTATTTATTGTTTTGTCTTATAGAATTTGATCAAGCTACGAGCTCAGGGGATCGTCACTGAAGTCATTCACACTATCGGCTTACGTTGGTACCTATAATGTTTAGACTTTTAATATTAAGGAATGTATAGGCTAGCTAAATATTCGAATGATATTAAGTTAATGTATAAAAGCCATGCGAAATTGGCTTGTTTTTAAATGTTAATGTTCGATAGTATAAATCTATCCTTGATGTAATATGCGTGTATGTTTTGCTTGGAAGACGAATGAGGATGTGATATATATATATGTTTCATGCTGAATAGGTACGTTTGTGTATGAATGATTGCCGTGAGGTCATTAGGTATAAATTTTGTTAACTGTTGGAAAGTGGACATAGGTAGTGATTTATCAAGAATGGGATGAGTCTTGGTATGTATGACTTTTGAATGTATATTATAAAATGTCATTAGGTTTAGGCAGAGAAGTTAATAATAGATAATTGTTTAAGACATGACAAGTAATATGTTAAATTAGCATCACTTAGAGTTTATGTGTTTGTTTTATCAATTCGGCTATGGTTTAATTATAGGTAATATATGGTTGCTATGTCTCTTAAACAAGGTGGTGAACGAGTTGATTCATGTATATGATAGGTGTGGTGTATATGTAAGTGGAAACTCATTGAAGTGATTATGTACTTGGGTGTTTAATGAAATGTTGTCTGTGTTTTAATGTTTAAAATATGGCTTTTGAATTTATGGGAAATGTGCGCACCATACATATATGATTGTATAAGCTACAATAGTATGTTCGAACATGTATATGTTATTATAATTACATATGTGATTAACTAATTATTATAAAGAGGAAATTTTGTGTAGTTGGCTTTGTTATATGCGAACATAGATTGAATCATTGATATGTGAATATTCAGCAATAGAAATGGTATGTCTTGTCTATGCAATTTATTTATATATTTGATATATGTTATGGAGTGTTATAAGATTGTAACAAATATAATTATTGACATGTGATTAATTTGAACCTAGGAATATTAAGGTTCGAAATGGTTAATAAGATAAGTGTATTAATGTATTTCATTTGAAGAATGGAAGTCTGAATGTCTGTTTTTGAGTGAATATTATTTGGTAATACCTTATAACCCAAATCTGGCGACGGATGCGGGTGAGAGGTGTTACAATAATGATGTGATATATATGATGTACAATCGGTCAAATATTTGGTTCATTTTAGAGATATGCCATATAGTATATTATGGATGTTGGATGTTCCTATTATTTGTTTTGAACTATTAAGGTAGTTGATAAATGTGACTTCGATTGTGGCATGGCTTTATAAGTTATGTAATGAAAAATTCAATAGATATTTGAGTTAGTATAATGTGTATAATTATTAAGGTAAATATGATAGCCGAATATGTGATGAGTGAATTGATTGTTTTTAGGTAATTTTGGTATAATGTTTAAACATGTTATTTGACTTGAAATCCATAATAGCTATCATTTACCATTTGTGACAGAAAGTGATTATAGGTTTTATATTGAAATGTGTTTAATTTAGTAAGTATAAAATTGAATTGGTCTATTTGATAATTTTGCTAATATCTTATAAATAAATGTCATAATATAGATGGTTGGTTTATGAATCGAAATAAGTTTGCTTATAAACTAGGTGTTCGAATAACACGCATGAAATGCTTATTTGTACCGAACATTAAGTCTATTAAGTGTAACTATTTTAGCTTTGATGTATGTTAATTGATTTCAAAATTTGATTAATAAATGATTAGTATATGTTTGAACTTGAAAGCATGGATTGTTTATGTTTTATTTGTAGTAAAATGATTTATGTGAGTGTACTGAATTGTGGTTAGTTTGGTAATGCCCTGTAATCCTAATCCGGTGACGGATGCGGGTTAGGGGGGTTACACAAAACTCGTAAAGCAAATAAATAATTTTTTACTTAAAGCATCAGTAACAACATTAGTTTTTCCTGGATGATAATCAATGATCAAATCATAATCTTTTAGCATCTCCAATCATCTACGTTGTCTCAAATTTAATTCTTTTTGTGACATCAAATACTTCAGGTTTTATGATTCGCGAAGATGTAACATTTTTATCCGTATAAATAGTGTTGCCAGATCTTTAATGCAAACACAATAGCTGCAAGCTCTAAATCATGAGTCGGGTAATTTTTCTTGCGCGGTTTCAACTGATGGGATGCATAAACTACTACTTTGTCTTCTTGCATCAAAACACAACCTAAACCATTCAGTGTAGCATCACTATAGATCACAAATTCCTTGCCAGACTGTGGCTGAATCAACACAGGAGCTTCGATCAACAACATTTTCAACTGATCGAAACTTTGCTGACTCTTTTTGGACCATTCAAACTTGACATCTTTCTGAAGTAACTTCGTCAACGGTGTAGAAATCATAAAAACCCTTTTACAAATCTCTAATAATATCCGGCTAGACCTAAGAAACTTCTAATCTTTGAAACAATTCTTGGAGGCTGCCAGTCTACGATAGCTGATATTTTATTAGGATCCACTCTAATACCATATGTCGATACAACATGTCCCAAAAATCCAACTTCTTGAAGCCAAAACTCACATTTGCTAAATTTAGCAAATAACTATTTCTCACGCAAAGTTTGCAAAATTATTCTCAAATGTTGTGCATGCTCAATTTCATTTCAGGAATAGATCAAAATATCATCAATGAATACCACTACAAATCTATCTAGATACGGTCGGAATATTATGTTCATCAAATCCATAAATGCAGTAGGTGCATTGGTTAAACCAGATGGCATAACTAAAAAGTCATAATGTCCGTACCTAGTTCTAAAAGTAGTATTCGGCACATTAGAATCTTTAACTCGTAATTGATAATATCCAGAATGGAGATCAATCTTTGAAAATATTGTCGCACATTTTAGTTGATCAAAAAAATCATCGATACGTGGCAAAGGATATTTGTTTTTTATCATGACTTTATTAAACTGTCAATAATCGATACATAACAGCATTGACTCATCTTTCTTCTTAACAAACAGTACATGAGCAGCCTAAATGTAACTCTCCTAACTTGTTTCCATCGTCATATTAGGGTTACAGTGCATTACTTTACAATCGAAAACACCATTTTATCATTCAATAATTTAAACGCATCATAAACCATTCATTCACATGCATACTGTCCCTAAATCGAGCCTTCGAGGCCCTAAAAATATCTTAGAAGCAAACCAAGACAAATTTGAAACAACTTGAAAAGTTTATGAAAAAGATGCAAAATTTGCAAAACAGAGGTCACACGGCCGTGTGTCTCACATGCCCGTGTCTCAGGCCCTATGGACCCAAAATTTACCTAAAATTAGGTCATTTCAAAACCAATTCATGCATAACCTTTCAACCCATTTAAGCACACTTTAAAGAGACCTAAACATCACCCAAACACACATCAAAATCCCATTTCAAGATCCCAATTCAACTAACCAATATATCATTCAAAGGCACCACAATTATAAGAATACAACATTTACCAAAACATGTAAACATTACCTAATTCCATGCATAAAGACTTCACTCTATTATGTGCCTAAAACATATCATAATTGACCATTTCCAAGCCAACATATTGTACCAAAATGCCATACACATCAATTCTCAAAAATGACCAAAAGGACTTACCTAAACAAGCATTATAAGTCCATCAACCATATATAAACATCAAGGTACAAAACCTATCAAATTACCATCTATATAATCATCCTATACATGTTAATATTGTCATTTCCATACATACTAATCTAGTTCAAATATGAACTAAAATATGCCACAATTAACCATTTTCAAACCATCATCATGCCAGGAGAACTTCATAAACAAGCACTTTAAAGCTACCAAAACAACCTCACTTAGTGAGGTATCAAGTGTACCAAATCAACATAGCTTTCCAAAGCTTATACAAGCCAAAACACCATTAAAACATACATCATAATACCATTACAAATCACCTTATACATTCCATTATAAACCTTAGTCAAATTACTCAAAAAACTAACAAATTGTCTGTTGGATAGTGTGATAGATCTCTGACGAGCTTCCAACCGATCGAGATTTCGATAATCTATAAAACAAAGGAAAATAACTACGTAAGCAATGAATGCTTAGTAAGCTCGTATAAACTTTAAACATAACATGACATTTCAATAATGAAATTTATAGAATAAGTATAAACCTTTACCAATGCCATATGCTTAATAAAAGCCTATATAACACCATCAAACTCACAAGTTAGTATACTTGTTCATGATACATAAGAAATTAACCATGTATAAACATAACATTTAATTCATCATCGTTACCATACTATCATGATTCATTCCATTTGCTTACTTACCATTTCCAATACCATGAGTTTAATAAAAGCCTATTCAAGCATCATCAAGCTCACATGTTAGTAGATTTATTGACAATCATATAAACTCATTTATAACATAAATAGATTTCATAAGATACATTACATAAGCATCAACTTTTCCATATAGTTATGAACCTTTCCATTAAATCACATACCATTCCATTCATTTTCTTACTCGCTAAACCATCTAGAATTACATCGGATACTCGGGAAAGCTCACATGAAGTGTGCCTTTACAAATAACCATAACCTTTCCTTTACATCAATGCTCACATGAGTTGTGGGTCGAAATGCAAGCTACACGATGCTGCTCACACGAGCTATGGAGAATCCACAACAAATGTAGAACCTCAGCCATCAATAGGACATTCAAGACCGACACCCAAAACATGAAATCCCTAATGGCATGTCATTTGTATCCTAAAAATTCTTAAGGTTCAATCGGGACTCGATATCTGTCAATTCATCATAGCTTTGATACATTTATATTTTTATTCATTTACATCAAACAACATAATAACATTCCATTTAAACAATATTTAAGTGATTACAGTTCATACGAACTTACCTGACTAAATTGCAGCAATGACTATGTATAGAGGCTATTTGGTAAATTTCTCTTCTTCACGATTTTTCACTCGTTCTTGATCTAAAATAATAATTCCATTCAATTCACTAATTCTAATAGAAAAATCAATTCATTTTATGCAATTAAGTGCTTTTTGACATTTTTACAAAATTATCCCCAATATTTTACTTTTATACAATTTAGTCCCTAAGCCCAAAACATGCAAATTAACCATTTTTTATTCAATTTCATGTTTAGCCGAATTGTTTGGAACCCTATTACAGCCCATATTTTCTGTTATTTTACAAAATGTCCTAGTACTTTTACTAATTTTACATTTTAGTCCTTAAACATTAAATTTACCAAAAACTACTTTACAAAATAGTCCTATCTAGCAACCAAGCTTAAGTTTCTACCATAAACTTTCAATAACATCTCAAATTCATCCATGATAAAATTCTAAACATTTAACAATTTCACAAATTGACCCCTGGTTAGCTAAATTAAGCTAATACGAGCTTAAAAACATAAAAAATCATTAAAAATGGGATTAAAACACATACCATGCATCAACAAATCAGCTCGGCTGAATGCTTTTCCTCCCCTCACCATAGCTATTCGGTTGAGAAATGAAGAATGAAGAAGATCATCATTTTATGTTAGATTTAATTACTAATATAACTTTTAAAATTCATAAAATTTACCATGCAACCTATCCATGGATACCCACTCAATTTAAATATGGTATAATTACCATCCAAGTCCATTTACTTCCATTTCCATAGCCATTTGACCCATTTAACTAATAGAACTCAACTTTTACACTTTTTACGATTTAGTCCTTTTTATTTAATTAACTATGTAAACCTCAAAATTTCTTAACGAAACTTTTATAAAACCTTAATAACACTCCATAAATGTTAAATAAATATTTATGGCTCGGTTTAATAGAAATGAGTCCCTGATACCTCATTTTCTAAAACCACTTAATTTTAAGATCATACCACTTGAACCTATTATTCATTCAAATATCATAAATTCCTAATTCAAAATTTATTTTAATATCATATTTGACTCGTAAATATTAAATAATAAGATTTACGAACTTACTCGTTGGATTTGTGGCCCCGAAACCACTACTTCTGACACCACTAATAAACGGGTTACTACAACCCTAGATAGAAAAACTAGGCCTAACAAATCCTCTATATATCCATTCTTGCAACTGTGCTTTCAACTCATTCAATTCTCTGGGTGCCATTCTATACGGAGCTATCGATATCGGAGAAGTTCCCAGTACTAACTCAATAGCAAATTCAACCTCTCTAATTGGGGGTAACCTTGGTAACCTTTTTGGAAATACATTCGAGAACTTACAGACAGTCGTAACTAACTCTAATTTCAATTTTGAAGCCCTGGAATCAATTATATAATCTAAATACGCCTTACAACCCTTTCTAACATATTTTTGAGCTGACATAGCTGAAATCATATTAGTTGTACTATCAAATTTATATGATTCAACCCAGACTATTTCACCATTCTGACATTTCAACAAAATTTGCTTTCATCTACAATTCACAACAATATCATGAAAAGTCAACCAATCCATGCCAAGAATCACATCAAATTCATCAAATGGTAATAACATGAAATCAGCAAGAAAGTTACAATCTCGAATCATCAGGGAACAGTTTCTACAAATTTTATCAACTAACATATACTAACCTAGAGGATTTGTTACTTTGATCCCAAATCCAGTTGACTCATAAGGTATTTTCTTATCCGACACTAAGGTTGTGTGAAACACCCCTAACATGTATCCGTTACCGGAGGGGTTACGAGGTATTACCAATCAATACATAGCATTTAACATAAATATCTCATACATTTATGCATTCATACTCAAATATCATTTAAGTCATAATCACATTGTCCCTTATAAGGGCCTAGAGGCCTTAAACATGCTTTAGAAGTGGTTCGAGACTAAACCGATAACACAAGAAATTTTTGGAAACTTAGAAAAATATCAACCATTCAGGGGTCACACGCCCATATCTCAGACCGTGTGGAAACAGGGCATACATACTGACTTCGGTCACACGGCCAACCATGCGTCTGTGTGTCCAGCCCGTGTGTCCTTCGTAGTGGCCACACACGCCTGTTGATCGTGTGTCAGAGTCTTAAAAATATATAAAAAGAATGATCGAGCCTAGAAACTAACTGTGACAATAATTGAGGCAAGCGCACCTATCGAACAATAGTATAGTTTAGTGGCAAGACCGGATTGTCGAACTCAAAGGAACCAAAAGTACTAATACTTTCTTTTTATTATTTAGCCTAAGAATTAAAGGAATTATTAATTAATCTAAAATTAACTATCTATTAAGCTAAAGCTGCTAAGACAAAGAGAATGAATATGGGGAAAATACTTGTAGGAAAAACCAATTGATTAAGACAATACCCGAGGAAGAATCCACCTAGACTTCACTTGTTATTTAACTCTGAACCAGACGATTTATTCACTTGACTTGATCCCTAGGATTCCCTAATTTATATTAATACCTCTCTCGAGGCTACTAAAGTCTAAC
The DNA here is from genome assembly GCA_005393395.2 of Gossypium australe. Lineage (NCBI taxonomy): Eukaryota > Viridiplantae > Streptophyta > Magnoliopsida > Malvales > Malvaceae > Gossypium > Gossypium australe. The sequence goes on along the minus strand of CM016614.1, from coordinate 24,606,263 downwards.
CCTAGGTTGATTAATTGAAATCTTTTTCTAATTAAAACCCCTAGGATTGCATTAACTCGATCTATGGACTCCCATATTAGGTTTGACCCTAATTCGGCAGATTTTTGTCATCCTATGTCTAGGGTTGCGATCAACTCTGCTTAATTATGCTAGATCTACTCTTAAACAAGGACTTTTGCTCCACTGCCTAAGCACATCAATACTTGAATTAATATCCTGAAATATCAAAGCAAGAATTAAGAACACATAATTAAGAACATATCAAGTATTTATCATATAGTTCAGAAAACAATAAGAAGATCCGTCTTAGGTTTCATCCCCCTCAGGTATTTGAGATTTTAGTTCATAATAGTAAAAGAATACATCTTAGAAGAAAATATAAAATAAAACATAAAAAAAACCCTAAAACCCCCTGAAAGAAATTGATAGGAAGATCTTCTGTCTTGAGTATAACTCCGGCTTCTTGAGATGAATCAACTAGCTTTCTTCGAGTAAATTTCACAATTCTGGCCTCTTTGGCTCGGCTCTTCGGTCTAACTGGATGCCTAACTGGACCCCCTTTGAAGGTTGGCCTCTAGGGTGTTTATATAGCCTTTTGGAATGGCTTTCTTTGCCTCTAAGTACCCTAATCCGAATGAAACTCTTCTTTGTCACGGCAGGGACACGCCCATGGCACACGCCCGTGTGAATCGTGGCCAGGCCGTCTTCGGGTCTGTTAATGTGGCACGGCCGTATGGTCTTGGGCCCAGGCCGTGTCAATTTCATGCTTTGGCCCATTTACTTTGTTTTAGGCCCGCTTCTCGTTCTTTTCATCCTCCGGTGCTTTCCTAAGTATAAAACATGAAAAAAAGGATTAAGAGCACCAAATCCCATAATTCAAGGCTTAAATCATCCAAAAGTATGCTAAATGTGGGATTTAAATATGTTTATATTATGGCTTATCAATTACCCCCACACTTAAGCATTTGCTTGTCCTCAAGCAAAAGTCTCAACTCACAATTAAAATGAACTTCCTTGATTCATAATATTCATCAATAGTGTTCCATCATAGTTCAAAGATAATTCATACATTGATAATTTAAGTAAAAGGGTCCTAAAGATTCAAACAATCAAAGTCATAGTTTTTGTAGCACGAAAAATATAGGCGTTTTCCCTTACCTAAATAATCACCTTTAATTCAAAATCGACAAGAGTTGACATCCTCACTAAAGATTCACTCAAATCACTCAAAGTGTTTAAGGTTCAAGATTAGGCACTCAAAAGTCGAACATGAAAAGTTAAACCCATAGGCTTGCCTGAAAATCAAATCTCCACCACTGTAAAATGAGATGATACACAAATCAAAAGGTCTTTAAAAAGGGTTGTAATGGGGCTCGAGTTAAAGGTGTAGTTAAAGGCTGAATTTGAGTGTTAGAATCGAGATTGAATTCACAATTTACCTAACTAGAAAAAATAAACTAATACTTGAATAATAATAATTACATTTATTGAAAATTTTGAAACTAGTAATACGAGCTTCTTCTTTAAGATGTGGAATTTAAACGTATAAGCTCACTTAATCATAAAACTAATAATGAATATACTTAGTTTTTTTTTAAGAACAAATCAAGTCATAAAAGATGAATTTAACTACTGAATTAAAGATTATAGTTAGGCAACTGATCAAATCAAATCTCGATATAAAGGTGGTCAAAAGGAATGGTGATGACAAATACAGACTGGGTTTTTGGGTTAATATTAGTGGGTGAGTCAATAAAAAGGGTTGTTAGGATCAAAGGGGTTCACTAGGGGTTAATTGTGAGGGTAAGCTTTTTTAGTGGATTGAGTGGGTTAAATCCTAAGTGCCTTTATCATCTCAGTATATCAAATCAATTAATGTGGTCTCGACATGTATAATCGAAGCAAGTTCTAGAATAACAGCTCAACGTTGACACACTCATAATCACAAGGTGAGCACGAAAGAATGTATGCTCTAAAAGGCTAAAAAAATTATGGGTTTTTGATATCACCCTTGTAAATTTCAAATTTCAAGGTAATAATTAGATTCAGGTAGACAACCTAACAAAATTTTAATTTTTGAAAATGGACTTATCATGCTTGATTCTCTAGTCTCCTAAAGTTTAAATCATCACTGCACAATTATCAATGACTTAATCTAAAACATATTAATAAAAATCATAAATCAAAAGAAATTCATTCTAATCATAATATGAGAAAATTACTTAAGAACAAGGCATAATTTAAGGTATAATTCAAGGATTTGAGAATAATGCAGAAAGTTAGGCACGCTCTCGAAATAAATATTCATCCCCCACACTTAAGATGTACATTGCCCTCGATGTACAAATATATATATATAAAATTTAAGAGAAAGGGAGAGGTGGAACTTCCTGAATTTGGATGGATTCCTTGAGTTGGGTGTAACACCCCAAACCCGGCCTAGAAGTTAGGCCCGAATCTGGCGTGTCACAAAAAAAAACTTGTTCGAAAATTTCAGCCTCTATGTTAAGACCAAACACTTACACAATTGTGTCAACGTAAAAACATAATCATTTTTAATAAACCTTTTCGGTTGCGAAAGCATATTTGAAATAAACGATTTACGAAAATGTGACGTTTGAAATAGAGTTGTAAAAGCATTTTGAAACATTGCGGAAACGTTGATAAAATACAAGTATTTTTGAAAGATTGATTGATGAATCACAATTCAAGGAATTGAACTTTAAATCCGTCACTTTTGAAAATGTCGTTTATAATTTGAAAGAAAGTTCGAGTTAAATCATATTTGTAAAAGTTTATTTTGAAATCCATTTGTTAATCGATTTTGGAAAACCTTTATTTACATTTTTAGAAAAATTCTCGTTTTAAACAATTTAAGCAGAATAATAAATATAACAACCATAAAGCAAATAATAAAATACTCCAGAGGCCCTATTACAACTTAGACCAAAATAGCAAAATAATAAAATAAACGAAAATAGAAAATTTAAAATTCGATAACACCATTTCGAAAGTATAGCCTCCACCGAGTCATCCATGGGCCCAAGTCCTCACTACGGAGCATTACCTACAAGGGTTAAGAGAAAGGGGGGTGAGTTACAAGAACTCAGTGTATGATCCCCTTACCATCATCCACTGGGTCGGAACACACATAGCAATATTTTGGGCCTAAGCCCATATACAATCATAGCATAATATCATATATATAACATGCATGTGTTATGAAATTTCCCAACCAAACCTAGTTTTCCATCCGCTACACACCACCCGTACCAACCAGCACACTTGTGGGGATCAAGTCAACCCACCCCGCCAACACACCAATCGCAGGCATTAAGCCATTTAATACGCAGGCACGAAGCCATTTAATAACATGGCACGAAGCCTTTTAATATGATTGTGGCAGAGCCACCGAACTAGATTGTGGCAGAGCCACCAGAACTTCTCTTCAATTTTTATCCCAACCCATGCAATCATGTATGCATATACAAAGCATAACAATATTCATAAGATAATTTCAACATAAGGCCCATAATACAAGTTGGCCCATTAAGCAATCTAGCAATATGGCCCTTTAAGCAGACTAGCAATTTGACCCATTAAACGATCTAGCAAATTTGGCCTATTAATCGATCTAGCAAATTTGGCCCATTAATCGATCTAGCAAATTTGGCCCATTAATCGATCTAGCAAATTTGGCCCATTAATCGATCTAGCAAATTTGGCCCATTTCATCTCATATCACATTTAGCTCATATAGTAAATATCACATTTGGCCCATATAGTAAATATCACATTTGGCCTATAAAGTAACATATTTCAATTTGGCCCATAAAGGGTATTTTCGTAATTCGGTCCATAGAGGCATTTTCGTAACTCGGCCCGTAAGGGCATTTCCATAATTCGGTAATTGCACCCACTAAGGGTAATTCGATAATTTACCCTCTAAGGGTATGATGGTAATTTCGCAACCTAGGCTTAATTACTAATTTGGGGCATAAAAACGAAACTGTCCAACTGCGTCATACTGACTAAACTGACTATAACTCGAGTTTGGAAACTTGAAATCTAAATTCGTAAATTTTCTTGAAACTAGACTCGTATATCTTTCTCCTATAATTTTTCCAGAATTTTTAGCTTAACCATTTAGTACAGTTTATTCCTTGAAGATTCCCTTGTTTCACTGTCCAATGATTCTGACCTCTCTTACCTTAATCTCAAATATCTTACTGTACGCTTTTCATATACTGCTCCCACTTGTTTCTATTGAAATTAAGTTCACTAAAGAATCCATACATATCAATTATAACTCTTAATTCACTTTGTACAATTTTATACAATTTTTCCAAGACAGAACAGAATACCCCGAAGTCATTCAGAACCAGCCTCACTAAAATTAACATATCTCCGAATATAAAATTCCTTTTCCTTCTCCGTTTCTTCCATATTAAAATAGACACAGTAAGCTTTAATCTGATATCTTACTCACTTTGTAATTCCTTTTATCCTATTTTTCGTGAGTTTTAAATACACGACATTGTTTCTGACCGAAACTATTTTATTACAAAATACGTTTACCACTACGAGCATACGCACGTCCTAGTGATCACGGATGCCAGTTATCCATTTTCTTCGGTATTTCTACCGAATCACAGAATATTTCATGAAAACTTTCAGAGAGATGTGAGATTTACTCACCATTTCAAACATATATTCGGAAGGGTATGTGATTACACACCTTATTCGGAATCCGTAACACGATATTCTCTGCGGCACCTAAAGATACAATCGGTCAACAATTAATCCCAAAACTGAATTTACCACTTTAACCAAATATTGCGATTGATAATCAATCTATCACTTACCAACGATTCGAGTCTCTTATTACGAGGGATAGGTGTTCGATTGGCCCTCCGATAAAGTACTTCGAGTCCTTAGAAGTGATTAACACAAAAAACAATGTAGCCACACCTTATTCGGCTTGAGAAAGAATCACCACAATACACCCCCTTCACCTATATACGGCTTGGAAGAAAAAGAAAAAGAAATGAAAAGAGGAATGTACAATCACTTACTGATTTGATTAAGAAGAGATTGGATGGAAGAAGAGTGCCTTGGTAATTTCGGCTATCAAAAGGGGAATGAACAAGAGATGAAAATCTTGATCAAACAAAAGAGCAAGAAAGTGCACAATTGTGCTAGGGAAATTCGGCCAAAGTAAAAAGAAAGAAGAAAATATGGTCACCAAGGCTTGTAATTTCGGCACAAAGCAAAGGAAAAGAAAAGAATTTGAGAGGAAAAACAATGCACTATTGTGCTAATATGATTTGGTAAGAAGGGTTGCAAAATTGAGAGAAATGACACAAAGTTGTCAAAAAGGTTTTTGGCCAAAACAAAGCTAGGATTTACCAAAAGACAAAATAAAAATTCCAGCCACCTAACTACTCCAAAAACGTCCACATGCATCCCCCCTTAGGAGAGAGTTTGGCCCACCCAAGCTTCCAAAAACATCACCCATGGAATAAGCCTCATGTCCCCCTTTCTTTCCTATTTCTCTTGATTCCTTTCCCCAACTTCAACTTGCCTTTTCTCTAGCCATTTGCCAAAAATGAGGAGTCCACCTTACCATAAATACCTCTTGACCGACACTTAAGGAAAGCATGCAAAAATAATCAAAATTTGCACACAATGGGATTTGAACCTCTTCCCTCAAGGTACTCCACTTGATGCCATAACCTCTTTACCAATTGTTCATTTATGCAAGCTATTTACTCATAAATTTCCATATGTCTTGAAGCTACTTACCATCTCTTCTTAAAGTGCTAAAATACCAAAATTTTCCTAAAGCCCAATTAAAATGCGACTCATAGAACCTCGTAACCTTCCAAATTCACTTAACTAATAAGTCCAATTTGCAATAACACCATTCTCATATTCTCAAAGATTTTAAACACTCCTAAGCCCAAGGCCCAATGGGCCCAATCCTACTAGGCCCAATTTTGGGATGTTACATTGGGAGTGTCGTGGTGTGGTGGTCGCCAATAATCTCTACGCTAGATGAAGAAATTAGGAAGCTCGTGAAGAATTAGCCAAAAAATAATAATAATTCAAAATATACTAAATATATATTTAAAAACAAGAAAGATAAAGAGAAAGAAAATAGAAAGTAAAAGAAAATTAAAAAAAATATTAATGGACCGAAGAGTCCTTATTGTTAGATGGTTCGCGAGGTGGGTGTGATTTCTAAGGCTGTGGTGGGGTGGCTATGGTCGTGGTGTGGTGATTCCCTAGCAGCCTTTAGAACCTAAATCAAAGAAAACGAAATAAAATAGATTAAACTAAGTAAAAGGAAAATAAAGGAAAGGAAAATAAAGGAGAAGGGAAACTAAAAAGAAAAGTTAAATGGACTCAAAGGTCATTTTCCTGTCGAGGTAATGAAGCGGCCGGCATGAACTTATGTTGATCGGTCTCACAAAGGGAGACTATGCTAGGATCCTTCCGTTTCTTCAACATGGATGTGATTAAATCTAGAGTTAAGAGGAATGAAGAAGAATGGGAATGAAAAAGAAGGGGAGTGTAAAGGAAGAAGAAGGGTGAGGAGTAGGTAAGAAGGAGAGAGGGGTGGTTTAAATAGAAATTTTAGGTCTGGTACATCCCCACGCTCGTGTACCGTGGGCGTGTCAAATCACAGGGCCGTGTCGCACGGCCGTGTTATGCTCCGTTCATTTCTCCCAGGCCCGTGTGCAGGTCGCCACTCCCGTGTTGCTAAAATAGTGTCGGCCACGGCCACATCTCACGGTTGTGGTGTTCAGTTGGGGCCCATGGCTTGAAGATATTTTTCGTCCTGTGTTGTACTATCTCTGCCATGTCAGTAGGTAAATCCGTAGTATCCACACGGTCACGGCCACGATCGTGTGCAAGGTCATGTGGTATGTAAATCTGCACTTGGTTAGTTTATAGTTAGGTGCTAAAAAGGAAAAATTAAAGAAACAATAAAAAAATGTGAAGATTAATGGGGTTAGTGCTTGGGTTGCCTCCCGAGAAGTGCTCGTTTATAGTCTTAAGCTAGACTTACCTCTCATTCGCACATTCAGGGTGGTTTCATGAGTTGAAAGTCCTTCCTTATGCTATCAGTCCTATTATCAGTATGTAATTCGAGTCGAGTAGCATTTACTTTAAAAGTGCCGAATGTAGGATTACTTACCTCGACTGTTTCGTATGGGAAAACCTTGAGTACCCTAAAAGAGATTTCTTTGTTTGTATTAGGGTTAGGAGGAGGTATTCGAGGGTCTGCCTTATCTAACAATACCTGATCTCCGATCTTAAATTTGTTTGTCCCACAGAATGGTGCTGGTTCTGCTTCGTGTATCCCTAATTTCTCTTTGAAGTGTGTCTTCCATTCGTCTAGATCATCGATCTGAAGCCTTCGTTCCTCATGAGTTATTTCTTTGTTGGCATGAGGTCTAGGATCTAGCTCAGTTGTGTAGTTCCATGGTGCTTCCTGAAAAAAAAAGTTTAACCCAATGGTTATTAATAGAATTTATATTCTCACCTTGACTACTCGATGTCCTAGCTGAGTCAAGAGCCTTGAGACTGATTGATTTGTCACCTACACAAAGTATGATTTCACCTACACTGACATTAATTTTAGTCCTAGTAGTTGCTAAAAAGGGCCTTCCTAAAATTAAGGGGATACTATTGTCCTCATCCATGTCTAAAATGACAAAGTCTACTGGGAATACAAATTTATCAATTTTCACAAGAACATCTTCAATTATACCCCTAGGAATTCTAACAGTTTTATCAGCTAATTGGATGCTCGTCCTAGTTTGTTTGGGTTTCCCTATACCTAGTTGTTTAAACATTTTATAAGGCATAACGTTTATGCTTGCCCCTAATCAGCTAAGCATTATCATAGATAAAACTACCAATTAAGCATGGAATTGTAAAACTCCCTAGATCTTTTAATTTTCGTGGTAGTTTGTTTTGCAACATTGCTGAGCACACTGCGTTTAGCTCCACATGTGATTCTTCATCTAACTTCCGTTTGTTTGTTAAAAGATCTTTTAAAAATTTTCTTGAATCTGGCATCTGCGAAATGGCTTCAAGAAACGGTAAGTTAATATGTAATTTCTTTAAAAGTCTAAGCAATTTAACGAATTGTTCGTCTGTGTTGTCCTTCTTCATCTCATCAGGATAAGGTATGCGAGGTTGGTATTCTTTAATTACCGGTTTTGGCTTATCATGACTTACCTCATTCTTACCTTCCTCTAACATATTTTCTTGGCTTAACTTAGGCTCATTTAACACTACACTATCCTGAGTTGTTATGGCTTGAAGTTGCTCCTTTGGGTTAGTCTCAGTGTTACTTGGCAAGCTGCCTTGTGGTCATTCTGAGGTCAGCTTAACGAGTTGCCCTAATTGGTTCTCGGTCCCTTGAATTGATGCTTGTTGATTTTTAAGTGTTGTCTCAGTGTTTTGGAAACGTGTTTCTGACACTACTACGAATTTTGTCAACATCTCTTCAAGGTTCGGCTTCTTTTCCTATAGGTAGGGCTGTTGTTGGAAGTTTGGAGGGGGTTGTTGTCTCTGATTTCCTTGACCAACCCATGAAAAATTGGGGTGGTTCCTCCAACCTGGATTATAAGTATTACTATAAGGGTTATTTTGAGATTTAAAATTGTTACCCATATAGTGAACTTGCTCGTTCTCAGCGCTCGGGTTGTAAGGTGGATATTTTGTATTGCTCATCCCTCCACTATTCGTATTGCACTGCATGACTGGATGTACCTGTAAAGAATCACATATGCCATCAATCTTTTTATTTAACAATTCTACCTGGTTTGATAGCATGGAAACTGCGTCGAGGTTGAAAACACTGGCTGCTTTTGTTGGCTTTGTCCTTGTGACTTGCCACTGATAGTTACTCAGTGACATCTCTTTAATAAATTCGTAGGCAGCCTCAGGTGTTTTGTTGTTCAATGTTCTGCCGACGGCTAAATCGATTAATTGCCTAGTTGAGGGTTCACACCGTTGTAAAAAGTTTGGACTTGCAGCCACAAGGGTAATCCATGGTGTGGGAACCTTCTCAATAGATCTTTGTATCTCTCCCATGCATCGTAAAGTGTTTCTAAATCCATCTTCAATATCACTGTCATAAATTAGGGGTCCCGTCGGGTTCCTTCTAGTCATAAACTAGAGGTACCTATCAAGAACAAATAAAAGAAGAAAAAATTAGAAAAGCTAAAAGCAAAATAAAAATAAAAATAAATAGCAAAAATAAAAATGGCTAAAGTAATAAAAATTGAGCATTCTTAATATTTTAGTTCCCCGGCAAAGGCGCCAAAAATTTGATCGTGTGTCAGAGTCTTAAAAATTTATAAAAAGAATGATCGAGCCTAGAAACTAACTATGACAACGATTGAGGCAAGCGCACCTATCGAACAGTAGTATAGTTTAGTGGCAAGACCGGATTGTCGAACTCAAAGGAACCAAAAGTACTACTACTAACTTTCTTTTTATTATTGAGCCTAAGAATTAAAGGAATTATTAATTAATCTAAAATTAACTATCTATTAAGCTAAAGATGCTAAGACAAAGAGAATGAATTTGGGGAAAATACTTTGTAGGAAAAACCAATTGATTAAGACAATACCCTAGTAAGAATCCACCTAGACTTCACTTGTTATTTAACTCTGAACTAGACGATTTATTCACTTGACTTGATCCCTAGGATTCCCTAATTTATATAAATACCTCTTTAGAGGCTACTAACGTCTAACCCTAGGTTGATTAATTGAAATCTCTTTCTAATTAAAACCCCAAGAATTGCATTAACTCGATCTATGGACTCCCATATTAGGTTTGACCCTAATCCGGCAGATTTTCATCATCTTAGGTCTAGGGTTGCGATCAACTCCGCTTAATTATGCTAGATCTACTCTTAAACAGGGACTTTTACTCCACTGCCTAAGCACATCGATACTTGAATTAATATCCTGAAATATCAAAGCAAGAATTAAGAACACATAATTAAGAACAAATCAAGTATTTATCGTATAGTTCAGAAAACAATAAGAAGATCCGTCTTAGGTTTCATCCCCCTCGAGTATTTGACGGTTTAGTTCATAATAATAAAAGAATACATCTCAGAAGAAAATATAAAACAAAACATAAGAAAAACCCTAAAACCCCCTGAAGGAAATTGAAGGGAAGATCTTCCGTCTTGAGTATAACTCTGGCTTCTTGAGATGAATCAAATGGCTTTCTTCGAGTAAATTTCACAATTCTGGCCTCTCAGGCTCGGCTCTTCGGCCTAACTGGACGCCTAACTGGACCCCCTTTGAAGGTTGGCCTCTAGGGTGTTTGTATAGGCTTTTGGAATGGCTTTCTTTGCCTCTAAGTACCCTTGTAACATCCCGAATTAGGCCCTAGTCGAAACAGTGGTTTCGAGATCACAAATCCGACGAGGAAAATTTTATTTTTATTATATTTTTATGGTCTACAATTTCACAAGAAGATTTCGTGAAAATTTCGTTCGAAAATTTCGATGTTTGGGCACTCAATTTAGTCAAAAGGACTAAATTGTAAAAAGTGCAAAAGTTGAGTTCTACATGTTAGAGGTGTCCAATTGTTATGAAATTTTAAATAGGAGGTCCTTAAATGATAATTAGACCATTGGTTAAGTTGGTGGACAAAAATGGACATGGATGGTATGTTTCAAAAGATTTTTTAAGGGGCATTTTGGTAATTTAGTGAATTAAATGAATTAAAAACAAAATTTAAATGCCAAAATGTCCATCTTCTTCATTAGGACGAAATTACAAGGGTTCTCCATAGCTAGGGTTTGTTTCAAGCTTCCCAGCTCCATAGTAAGTGATTCAAGCCCCATTTTTAATGTTCTTTACGGTTTTGGAATCCCCCGAATCTGGTATGTTACGGGGAAAACGTTTTTGAGAGGTAAGATTTTTCGTTTAAAAGCGGGGTGAAAACATAGTGAACTTGAGAAAATTGGAGTAGGCTTGTTTGATTAGATTTTGAAACTTATCCAAAGTATATAGTTAAAAACGAGTTGATTTCATTTAGCATTTCCAATAGTTTCTTAGTGCTATTTTAAAACATTTTTGACTTAGTAGAATATCGAGTTGGTTTGAAAATCTTTGAGTTTACTTTATAACGAAACATCGTGAGATACCCGATGGTATAGTTTAAACACGTTGCGTTATAATTTTGAAATCATTATCTTTCCAAATTTTAGAAAATTCATACTAGGTTATCTTGTTAAGGCATATCAAAATCTAATCAAACATAAACATCAGAACATAAATCAAAGGCCTTTTACAAATCCAAATTAAAAACCCAACTAAAAGTAAATAAGTTAAAGTACCCAAATTGAATAGTCTGAGCAAACTTTTATTAAAGCATGGCATGTGCACCCCGAGTCCACCCCGGCTCCATGTCCGCGCCTAGAGTCACCTGAAATGTCAAAGGAGAGGGTGAGTCGAATGACTCAGTGCATAAATCCCGCTCCCGGTAAAACAACATGCTAACACACATCATACATAGCAACATAATTAATGCAACCCGATCCTAACCATCCGTATCGCCTTTTCTACCCCGTGTGGTACCAAAGCACTGGTGGTGCCAAACCACTGGTGACCCAAAGTCACGATATCCATAATTGTGGTGCCAAACCACTGGTGACGTATAGTCACAACGTGTTACCAAAACACTGGTGACCGAAGTCACAAATCCAATGATGGGGCCAACCCATCGTGTGATACCAAATCATTAGCAGACAATCCCATATCTCAAGTGGGGCCAACCCACGGTGGTGTCAAACCACAGGGACGAGTCGCAATGAGGTGCCAAACCTCTGGTGTCCCAAAGACACAATGTGGTACCAAACCACTGGTGACCGTAGTCACGATAATCGAGTGATGGGGCCAACCCATCGTGTGATACCAAATCACTGGCGTCAATCCGTATAATCAACTGTGGGGCCAACCCACCGTGGTACTAAGCCACTGGGACGAGACGCTGAGGTGCCAAACCTCTGGTGACCCAAAGTCATAAAATATCACTGTGTACCAAACCACTGGAGGTGCCAAACCTCTGGTGTCCCAAAGACACAGTGTCCCAAAGACACGGATATCATATCATATCCCCCTCCTCTCATCAATCCCGTACATGTCATACTGACTCATGCACAATATGCAAATCATGTAACTCATGCAAGCTTACTCAACATTGCATCTCATAGCATATATATAACATAGATCATATCCAGGTATCCATAATAGAACTTGTAATAAATAGACTTACCCGGATCCGTACATATACCCCATTTGGGTATCCAACTATCCATCATACTGTTATGGTTTTTAACAGGCAAACAGGTTTATTAATAACATTACTAAGTAACAGTGTGTTAGTTTACACACCTGGTAATACGAGTCTAGAAATCCTGACAAAAGCGATCTAAGTCCCTTGATTAACTTGCTCCTAGAATCGGTCAAACATAGGGGGTTAGTACATATAAACCATTCGGCCAACATCATTTAGACCAAAAGGGTTTGTCGAATCACCCTTACCTTGCTATTGGTTTGATTTCTTATCAAACCCGAACCACAGTAGTTCTCTTTCCAACAATCGGCCAACCCCTAAAAGAGAACAGTTAAACCTTAATAGCCTTGACTTAATCGAAACCAAAAGATTGAACGATCAATGCCAATACCAATCACTTACCACAACCACTACTTACCAATCGATCGAGTTCTTGTGAGAAGGCTTTGTTGATCAAGCATTAAGTTCCAAAATAAGAGGTTAACTCCTTTCACCATCCAAATCGACATAGCACTAGAGAGAAAAAGGAATGGCCATTCGGCCAAAAACTTACCAACACCCAAAATTCGGCCAAAAGGGGACTTCTAGGAGAGAAAATGGATTCGGCTAACACCTTTAACAGGGAGAAGGATTCGGCCACAGTGTTTTAACACACACCCCCAAATTCGGTTTCGAGAGAAAGGATATAAAGAAATGTTGATGAAAGTCTAGGTTCGGCACAAAAGAAATAAGAAGAACAATTGGAGAAATCGGCTAAGGGTTTTTGGAAAGAAGAAACAAAAGATGGATAGAGGGTAGAAACTTTCGGTTTCGAACAAGAAAAGAAAAGATGAAGGTGCTTGAGAAGGTGAGTGTTTCGGCTACAAGAGGTTAAGAGAAGAAAAGAGAGGAAGGTGGGATGCTAGATTCGGCTTAGCTCAAATGAAGAAGAAGAAGAATGTAGGGAAATGGTTCGGCTAATAAAAATAAAAGAAGAGATGCAACCGAAGATGTGCCTTCAAAATGACATTCGGCCACCCAATTCAAAAGGCAAAATAATTTCGGCAAGATGAGAGCTTGACTTTCTGTTTCAAAGGAAGAAAACAAAAGAAACACTCTTGAAAATTCGGCTAAAACTGACAAATGAGAGCTTTCTTTGTTTACCAAAGCTTGACCGAAAATGTACCAAAATGCAAGAGTACATTCGGCCTCCCCCCTAACCCACACTATGCCGTCCACTCCCCCAACACACACCCCCAACAAATCATCCTCACGTTCAAACAACAAGACCAAGTCTTTCTCCTAAAGTTCCTCTCCACCACACGTTTGAATGTGAAGACTTGGTCCAAGTAGAATCCAAATTGCTCTCAACCTCTCCCTCCATGCCGTCCAAAATGAGCCAAAAAATGGAGACTCTGCAGCTCGAACACTAGACCTCCACCACATGTAGATGACGCCACACCAAGCTCCCCATGTAACGCATGCTTGCCACCTTGCCAGCTCACTTTTTTGTGCAACAAAACAACAAGTAAAATTCTTAAACCCCAGCTTCCTCAGCTCCCTTCACTTAACACCCAAAAACCAAAATTTTCCCATTCACTCAAGCATACTCCTAGACTACAATTAAGCCCCGATACAACACAAACAACAACACAGCACACCAAACACATGCAATATCATGCAACAACAAAATAGCCCCTAACCCGGGATATTACAGTTAAACAACTTTTTCTAATCGATTTTACGTGAAAACGAGTAAAACGACATAATCGGTAAAAGTACCTAATGTTCATAAGTACATGTTAGAGTGAGAATTTGATGTTGCTATAGAAGGGAAAAATGTTCAGCATGTTATAAAACATAATAATAAGGGATGAAGTTTAATTTTCGAGCCTAGGGGCAAATTTGTAATTATGCAAAAGTTTAGGGGCAAAATTGTAATTTTTCCAAAGTTTGAGTTAGGGACTTTTTTGAGTAGCACATTAATTAAATAAGTGAAATGTGATGTTTTAGACCCTGAAAAATGAGATTTGGACCTAGAACTGGAGGAAAATCAAAAAATCAGGAAAGTTGGTAAAATGATCGTTTCGGCATTCGAGGTAAGTTCGTGTGTTAATAATAATGCAATACCATGCTTGAATTGTAATTTTCTATTGATATGGCATAAATTGTATGATTTAATATGTTTAGGAGAAGTTGATGGATGGTATGTATGGTATGGAAAATGTGATGTTTGTTGTGTCATGTGAAATTGAATGGCAAATTAATGTTATAAGAATTGGATGCTAAATTAATATTACATGGGTTGTATGAGTTGCTACATGGTTGTACCTGACGAGATTTCGACAAGAAAGTTTATATGTAAATAATGCATTGATTTTACTTGTACAATAATTATTTTGCTAGATATTATGGAAATCATTGGGTGATAACTAAAATATATGAAAATGAATGGAATGGGAAATTCTCGATTGAACCTTTGAAAAACTAAGAGTTACGGACAATATGTAGCTAGGTCACATGGGTGATAAGGGACCTTCACCGTGTGCACAAGAAAGCTACTAGATGGCAAAATTTGATATGTAGCTAGGCCACATGGATGATAAGGGACTTTCACCATGTGTGCAAGAAAGCTACGGGATAATAATTTCATAAGTAACTAGGTCACATGTGTAATACTGTGTGTATACCATGTGTACAAGAAATCTGAATTATGTGTAGGTGGAGCTATGTGCTAAGACCACCGAGTATCGGGCGTTTTCCAAAGGGGTTCAACGAGATAATTTACTAATGATGATTAGTGCGATCATGTTATGAATAAGTGCAAGTGTGAATGTGACCAATTGAGAAATGTGGCAAATGTACGTATGAAAATTATGTTCAATATGTAATCGGAAATTGAAAAGGTTGGTATAAGCAAGTGATGAACACAATTAAAGTGAAAGAGAGAGCAAAAATTTACAATAAAACTTTTTGGACAGCAGCAGTGACATGAGTTTGAAAAACTCACTAAAAATAGTAGAGATTGAATTATAAGTTGGATGAGATATTGATTTAAATCTTATTGAGTCTATTTTCATATAAAAGGAACAAAAAAAACAAAGGATTTGTATATTTTGAGATATTTAAATTTTTATGTGACTGGTTCAGAATGATTACGTGATCCCCTATTCTGCTTTGGAAAAATCAATAAAAATTGTAAAAAATAATTATGGGATATAAGTTATATTCTTGAAATCCTGAATGAGCCTAGTTTCAAATGAACAAAACAAGAAGGTCATCTAAATTCTGTACGAGGAGAAAATTGAATCGTAGTGAAGAGAGGTCAGAATAGTCGAACAGTGAAATAGGGGAATCTTTAATGAATAAACTGTATTGATTGGCTAAACCAAAAATTCTGGAAATTTTATGGTAAGAAGGTATCTTAGTCTAGTTTTAGGGAAAATTAACAAATCTTAATTTGAAGTTCCGTAGATCCAGATATAAAATATTTAATGACTGTGACTCGAGAAAACAACTTAACTAGAATTTGAATAAATAGAAAAATATGAAAATAGCATGTTATCGCATTGCTTATTATTTTCATGCGAGCTTACTAAGCGTAAAGCTTACTCCCTCCTTTTCATTTCTTTTAGTTTTGTCAGGTCAGCTCAAGGTTGGAGATCGTCAGAGGCAGCATCACACTATCGAGCCATTATCCTTGGAGTATTGGCATGTGCATGTTAAATGCTTTCAAGTGAGTGGCATGTATAAGGACTTAGTTTTTCTATGATGGATGCTGTTGTGATTAGCCAAATGTATTGGCTTATATTGATTTTTATATTTCATAGCCATGAGATGTGATTTATAATGATTTTGACCTGTAAGCCTATTTATCCATGGTATGTGTTTGAAAAGTTTTAATTTTGGACGAAATTTGGTAACTCGGTTTTGTATGATTGTGAATGTTTAAGTCCGGAACACCTCAAAACCTGTCTCAGGGTTGGATACGGGTGAGGGGTGTTACAACCCTAATCTGAATGAAACTCTTCTTGGTCACGGCAGGGACACGCCCATGGCACACACCCGTGTGAATCATGGCCAGGCCGTGTTCGGGTCTATTAATGAGGCACGGCCGTGTGTTCTTGGGCCAAGCCGTGTCGATTTCGTGCTTTGGCCTATTTACTCCTTTTTAGGCCTGTTTCTCATTATTTTCATCCTCCGGTGCTTTCCTAAGTATAAAACATGAAAACAAAGGATTAAGAGCACCAAATTCCATAATTCAAGGCTTAAATCATCCAAAAGTATGCTAAATGTGGGATTAAAATATGTTTATATTACAGTTTATCACCTGTGTGCAAGGCTGTGTACTAGACCGTACTAAACTTGTAGGGTATACTGACTTATTCAACACGGCCAAGTCTCACGTCCGTGTGTTAGGCCGTGTGCCATTTAAGGGGGTATACTGACTTGTACCACACGGCCAGTCACACGCCCATGTGTGAGACCGTGTGGAGCATACTCTCTACAATTCAATTTTAACAACAGGGGACACACGGCCGTGTAACATGATCATGTGTCACACACGGCTGAGACACACGCCCGTGTCTCTGCCTGTGTGGACAATAATAGGCCATTTGCAAGGCCAATTTGCCACCCCATTTTGTACATACTTACACAAGTACAAAGTGTACCATTTCAAGGCACAAATATGCAGCCAAAAGTCATTAACCAATACATAACTCTTGTTATATCTATCTCCAACCATGCAAGTCACAAATATGTCTCAACTTGCTATTTAACTACATATTTAATTCACATATACAATTCAATTAACTAATTCAATTCAAACATGCATTATCAAGCATTAATTCACAAACACATAACTTTCAAATTATCAACTTCATTCACCTAACATAAGTCAATTTACCAAACACAAAATAGAACCATTTGCAGATTTATAACATCATCATGTTCATCATCTTATGCCAACTCAAATGGCCAAAATACATATCCATCAAACATATGATAAACCATAATATGTTCATATTTTAATCCCACATTTAGCATACTTTTGGATGATTTATCCCCTGAATTGTGGAATTTGATGCTCCTAATCCTTTAATTTCATGTTTTATACTTAGGAGAGCATCAGAGGATGAAAAGAACGAGAAACGGGCAAAAAATTGAGAAAATGGGCCAAAGTAAGAAATCCACACGGCATGGAGTTCGTCTTAGTTCATCTTTCTAAGTTAGGTAATTTGTCAATTCAATCTCAATTCTAACCCTTTAATTCAGCCTTTATCCACACCTTTAACCCGAGCCCCATTACAACCCTTTTTGAAGACCTTTTGATTTGTGTATCATCTCATTTTATAGTGGTGGAGATTTGATTTTCATGCAAGCCTATCGGATTAATTTGAACCTTAAACACTTTTTAGTGATTTGAGTGAATCTTTAGTGAGGATGTCAATTCTTGTCGGTTTTGAATTAGAGGAAATTATTTAGGTAAGGGGAAACACCTATATTTTCGTGCTATCAAAAATTTATGACTTGGATTGTTTGAATATTTAGGACTCTTTTAGTTAAATTATCAATGTATGACTTACCTATGAATCATGATGAAGCACTATTGATGAATATTATGAATTGAGAAAGTTCATTTTAATTGTGAGTTGAGAATTTTGCTTGAGGACAAGCAAATGCTTAAGTGTGGGGGTATTTGATAAACCATAATATGTTCATATTTTAATCCCACATTTAGCATACTTTTGGATGATTTATCCCCTGAATTGTGGAATTTGATCCTCCTAATCCTTTAATTTCATGTTATACTTAGGAGAGCATCGGAGGATGAAAGAACAAGAAACGTGCCAAAAACTGAGAAAACGGGTCAAAGTAAGAAATCCACACAGCCTGGAGTTCGTCTGTAACAGCCTGATTTAGGGGCTAGTCGAAACAGTGGTCTCGGGATCACTAACCCGAGGATGAGGAAAATTATTTTCATGTTATTTTAGGAGTTATAACATGTTTATAAGGATGCATGAAAATTTTGGTGCCTTAATTTTAGCAATTTCTAGCTAAATTGTGAAAAAGGACTAAATCGCATAAAGTGCGAAAGTTCCATTTTAATTCCTAGAAGTGCCAAATAGCTATAGAGTATTAATTGGAGGTCCCAAATGTGTAATTTGGCCTTGTTTAAAGTGAGTTGGCAGGCCATGTGACATAGGGGACAAGGGCATTTAATTTTGGTCAAAATTGGTGGGAATTAGGTGATAAAATGAATAAAATATGATGAGCAAAAGATGTTATCATCTTTTACTATTCATTCACCTTCAACCACAAAAAATTCGAAGAGAAAAACAAGGTTTTTGGAGCTCAAACTTTCAGCCAACAAATCCCCTAGCAAGTAAGTGATTTTGGTGATCTTTCTTAACAAAAATTGTACTTTTGGAGTCCCCAAAGCTAAAGCTGGCTAATGAGGGGACTAATTTGTAACATGGTTGAGAGTCTAGGGACTTGCCATGAGAGAGTTTATGCTGGTTGCTAGATTTTTATGGAAGAAAATGAATGATAGGATGATGAGAAACAACTTTTGTGAAAGGTGTTGTCATGAAAACACCTAATTGGGACTAAAATGCAAAAGTTGTAATTTGTTCATTAAGGCATGAAATAGTTGGTATTTTGGATAGTTGTAAGAGGATTAAATGTTCAGCTAGGCTTGTTTAATAAGAAAATGTGATGAAAATTTATTTACGAGCCTAGGGGCAAAAGCATAATTTTGTCAAAGTATCGGGGCAAAATAGTCATTTTGCCTAAAGTGTAGATTATGGTGTTTTAAGATTTATAAGTGATTAAATCGGTAAATTCCTTTGTTCGAGATCAAAGAAATCGAGTTTTGGACCTAGAACGGGTGAAAAGAGAAAGATGGGCAAAAGTCTCTTTTCGGCCCTTTCAGCATCGAGGTAAGTTCACGTGCAAACATTGTAATTACATATGAGTTAATTTAACATTCCAATGTGGTATGGAATGTATATTTTCTATATGAATGTATGAAATATCTTTTGATGAGATGTCAATAGAATTGAATCTAAGAGTAATGGGAAATGTGTATAGCATGATATGATGATGGTTCGAGTAAGACCATATTGGAATATGGCCTCGGTGTAAGAGTTCGTATAAGGCCATGTTAGGGACATGGTATTGACATGTTAATGTATGTAAGACCCTAATGGGGTATGATGTCAATGAGAACTACGTGTATGAGACTCAAGAGAGTTATTTAACAATTTGAATGATTCAACGGATATGTTGAATGTATGTGATTGTACCACAAGAAGCACAAGTATGTGTTAGAACTGAATGGATATGAATTCAATATATGATGAACCCTAGTGGGATATGTGTAATTAATGCACCTTAGTTGCATGAGATAGATTTATTGATGCATTGTGTGAATGCGAACGAGTATCGTAGAAAGTCAAGTGAGAATAGAAATGTGTGAGGATGTTCTCGGTTGAACATTTGAAATAGAGATATAAATGTGGATTACTATCCATGAATGTAAATTAACGGTGAGCTATGTGCGATATCACCTTATTGATATTAATTGATGGGCTAAGTGCGATACCATCAACTATATTATTATCAGTGGGTTGTGTGCGTTACCATTTGATTAATTCTTAATTGATGGGCTAAGTGCGATACCATCGACTATATTATTATCAGTAGGCTGTGTGCGTTACCACTTGATTAATTATTAATTGATGGGCTGTGTGTGATGCCATCAACTATAATATTATCAGTGGGCTGTGTGCGTTACCACCTGATTAATTATTAATTGATGGGTTGCGTGCGATTCCATCAACTATATTATTATCAGTGGGTTGTGTGCGTTGCCACCTGATTAATTAGTAATCGATGGCTGTGTGCGATACCATCGCTTATAAATGATTGGTGAGCTAACTGCAATATCACCATAAGTATAACTGATTTGTGGGCTGTGTGCGATACCACCCTATTAGAGATTGATAGTGGGCTGAGTGCTAGCGCCTAGAGATTAATAGCATGAGTAGCTTATCGAAGTTACTTGATGTGTCGTTTTAAATGATCATGTGGTGACCAATACAGGAATGTATACTAATTAATACGAGCAGTTGGCTCATGACATGGTTAGAATATGGTAAGAGACAGAATGAGTAAGCTTCAAGAATGGTTAAGTAAGTAACTATGAGTTTATGAGAAAAACTCATTAAAATACCTTGTGACTGTGTATTCAGTGAATATCAGTAGTTGTTAGACATATGCATATGAACTTACTAAGCTTTATTGCTTACTCCTTTTCTTTTCCCATCTTTTATAGGATATTTTAACTAGCTCGGGTTGGCGGCCGCCGGAGATGTTTTCACACTAACAGATAGACGCTTGGTATGATGTTTCAAGTTATTACGAGTCATGACATGTATAGGGATTCTTTTAAAGTTGATTAAGTTCTAATTGATGTAGCCAACTTGTGTTGGCCTAAGAGAACTTATAGTTTTTTGTGTATAGCCATAGATGATGGCTTAAGTTGGTTGTAATTATATGGGAAATAGTTCCCTTAGTGTATGGGTTGAAGGCTTTATTTCTCTTATGCTTAAATGTCTTTAAATCAAGAGTTATATTGATATTACTAGAAGATATGTGTTGATGAATGAATGAATGCAAATGAGAGTGATGATTGGCTTGGAAAATAGCCTTCATGTACCCACACGGGTAGACACACGGGCGTGTCTCTAGGCCATGCGTACCCTGCACCTTAGTGTTTTAAATTAGGATAGACCACGGGCAAAATCTACGGCCGTTTGTGTAGACCGTGGGTGAGACACGGTTAGAATACGGGCATGTGCCCCAAGCCGTATGAAACAAGTCAGTATATTAAGGTATAGCATACGGTCTAAGTCCACGGGCGTGTCAAGACCGTGTATGTTTAATCAGTGTCGCCCATGGTTGGGAGACATGGGCATCTCTTTAGGGTACACGGGCGTGTCCCAAGCCACAGAAAAGTTCCTGATTGAATTCTGAAAGTTCCCGGATATGTGTTTAAGGTCTCATAGGCCCATGATATGTATGTTTTGACTAAGAAAGAAGAGTTTCTATTTTGGAACAAAATTTTATAGCCCGTAAGTACAAGTTTAAGTGAGTTCAAGCATGGTAATGTCTCATATCCAGTCTTAGCATCGGACTTGGGTATGGAGTGTTACATCGTCACACGGTCGTGCCACTTTAGCAGACTTGAACACGATCCTAGGCTCGATTCACACGACCATGCCACACGGGCATGTCCTTGCCGTGACTCGTTTTAATTCCATTCAGATTAAGTTACTTAGGGGCAAAGAAAGACATTCCGAAAGCCTATATAAACACCCTAAGTGTGACCCAAAAGGGGGAGGCCTGAGAAGCCAAGCCAGAGAGGGCCGAATTGGGGGATTTACTCGAAGATAGCCAGTTGATCCATCACAAGAAGCCAGAATCATACTCAAGACGAAAGACCTTCCCTTCAATTTCCTTCAGGGGGTTTTAGGGTTTTTCTTATGTTTTGTTTTATACTTTCTTCTCAGATGTATTCTTTCATAAACATGAACTAAACCCCTCAAATACCGAAGGGGGATGAAACCTAAGACAGATCTTGTTATTGTTTTCTAAACTATATGAGAAATACTTGATTTGTTCTTAATTATGTGTTCTTAATTCTTGCTTTGATATTTCAGGATATTGATTCAAGTATTGATGTGCTTAGGCAGTGGAGCAAAAGTCCCTGTTTAAGAGTAGATCTAGCATAATTAGGCGGAGTTGATCGTATTCCTAGAGATAGGACGACGAAAATCTTCTGGATTAGGGTCAAACCTAATATGGGAGTCCATAGATCGAGTTAATGCAACACTAGGGTTTTAATTAGAAAGAGATTTCAATTAATCAACCTAGGGTTAGACGTTAGTAGCCTCGAGAGAGGTATTAATATAAATTAGGGAATCCTACGGATCAAGTCAAGTGAATAAATCGTCTGGTTCAGAGTTAAATAACAAGTGAAGTCTAGGTGGATTCTTCCTCGGGTATTATCTTAATCAATTGGTTTTCCCAAAAGTATTTTCCCCAATTCATTCTCTGTGACTTAGCATATTTAGCTTAGTAATTAGTTAGTCTTAGATTAAATAACAACTTTCTTAATTCTTAGGCTAAATAATAGAAAGATAGTAATTACTAGTACTCTTAGTCCTTGAGGATACGATATTTCCGGTCTTGCCATAGCTATACTACCAAATGATAGGTTGCGCTTGCCTTATTCGTTGTTATAGTTAGTTTCTAGGCTCGATCATTCATTATATAAATATTAAGACTTTCAGAGACGACCAAGTTTTTGGCGCCGTTGCCGGGGACTAAGATATTAGGAACACTTGATTTTTATTACTTTAGCCATTATTTTTATTTACTTAAAATTTATTTAAAATTTATTTTTATTTTTATTTTTCTATTTTTTTTTCTTTTCTTTGCTTCTGATATGTTTTTTTAGTTTATGACTAGAAGGAACCCGTTTGGACCCTTGATTTTTCACAACGATATAGAAGGAACCGTTTGCAAAAACTGAAGAGAGATAAGGCAAAGCTTACAATACATAGAAGAAGAGTAAGAAGACGACACTAATACTAGACGAGTGGAAGATGCATTTCAAAGAGAAATTAGGAACACACAAAGTAAAACCATGTCAAACTGAAGGATGAAGCAAACCAATTTAAGATCGGAGATCAGGTATTGTTGGACAAAACAGACCCTCGGATCGCCACTTCAGACCTTGATACAAATGAAGAAATCCGTTTTGAGGTACTGAATATCTTCCCACACGGAACAGTCGAGGTAACCAATCCCAAGTTTGGCACTTTTAAGGTAAACACTACTCGACTCGAACCATATAGTAATCGTAAAACTGATAACAAGGGTGAGGAGTTCCAACTCCTCAAACCACCATGAATGTGCGAATGAGAGGTAAGTCTAGCTTAAGACTTTAAACGAGCGCAGCCCGAGCACTAACCCCATTAATCTTCATATTTTTATTTTTATTTTTTTTTACTTTCAGCATCTAACTAAAAACTAACCAAATTAATGAAACAAAAATTCACACGACCTTATACACGGGCGTCGCCGTGGCCGTGTAGACACCACGAATTTCCTCACCAGCATGGCAGAGATAGTACGAACCAAGGACGAAAAAATCTCCAAACCACGGGCGGCAATAAAATGCCACTGCCGTACGATACGGCGGTGGACGATACTGATTTATCAACACAGGCGTGGGAGAAATGTAACATCCTGGAATTAGGAGCCCTGCATTATTGTGTGTTACTATGTGTTGGCATGTTTTGGTTGTTAGTTTGATGTGTTTGGGGGTCCCGGGAAGGCTTGGGGTTAAACTCAAGCCTTGGTGGAAATTTTGTTTTTAGACACTTTAGGGGAGAGCTGGCAGAGACAGGTCTTAAGTATTAATACTTGTGTTTGATGACACAAGAAAAGGAGTGGTAAAGTGGCAAGGGGACGCCACTTAGAGTGCAGGGAAGTGGCGTCACAAGGGGGAAGCAGCAGGGAGGAGGTTCAAATCCCACAAACCTCACTTGGAGGCTTTATTTTTGCGTCTGGGGAGCTAAAGTGGTGGCTTGCGGCAGGGACTCTCCAAGGTGGTTGGTGGAAGGAGTCAAACTGTTTGAATTGGTGGACATGAGGTGTTGGTGGGGTTTGAACGGGTCAACAAAGTTTGAATGAGTGAAGGGGAGTGACAGGGGGAGGAAATCAAGGGATTTCAAGTGGTGGAAGTGATGGCCGGTTGTGGGAAGCTTGAAAAGGGGGAGAAATTGGTTTAGTGCTAAGCTAAGGTGTGTGCCGAAATTCTTAAGGCTTGTGGCACTTGGCTCTTTTCTTTTGAGTATGGTTCAATCGGTCATAGGGGTGTGTTATAGTGCCGTTTGGTGGCTAGCATCTTTGGAGCTAGAGTTTTCATTTCTTCTGGGAATTTTGGCCATTTGCTTTTGCTTTACCAAAGAAACCGTGGCAATTTTTTCAGCTCTTATTCTCTCATCTTTCTTTTCTCTTCATATTTTCCTGTAGCCGAAACCTCCATCTTCTTTCTTGTGCGACACCTATTCTCTTTGACTTGTAGGTGTTGGTCGAATCTTGCACCATTACCATCCCCTCTTTGTCGTTCAACTTTCTTCTTCTTCTCTTTGCTACTCTATTTTCCAAAGTCGAAACCCTTCTCTATATCTTTTCCTTTCTTGCGCTTCATTTTCTTTTCTTCTCTTTGGCCGAATCTCCCTGGACCTTTCGCTACCTGTTTCTTCTTCATAAACGAACCTGCACCCTTTCTATTGATCCTGCTAGTAGCCAATTATAGACTCTCCATTCAGCATACTCTCGTTTCGATGGGCACATCTCCATCATCTCTTTATCGTGTGGCCTACTTTTGAGAGAAACTTGGGACCCATTTGGTTTCGCAAACCAGCCTGTAAGTGTTCGGCTTGTCGTTGATCAAGTGGCTGAATACCAGGAAGAGAAGTGCTAAAACTTCCCTAGTTGCCAAGAATTCTGTTCCAAGCAGTTTTGCTTATTTGATTTAGTTCAAAGGTAAGGAGTTACCCTTTTGTTCTATTTGTTTGATTGATCTCGAACGATTCGTCACCTTAGTTTGATATCGTTGTTAGTTAACCGTCGTTCTGTTATGGTATTGTATTGATCAAGTTTCTCCATGGATGCAAGTGTCGGTCAATCGAGTGAACGGAGCGAACCCATAGTTGCGGCTCCTAAGTTCAAAAGGTGATCGGTGTCGGTGGTTAGGGACTTTCCGCCGGGTTGTGGTAGAGAGCCGACGTGTTCTTGGGATAGGCAAATAGACGTCGTCCCTGCTAGTGGAAGCGTCGACGTAGAAAGCTTAGTCTTACGTGTTATCAGGTGTGTATTACTCACACACCTTCTTTGTTGATTGTGTTATTAACTGTAATGGAGGAAAGCCGAAATGACTGATGTGGTAGGCAAAATACCCTTGTGGGTAAGGTTGGAGACGCCGGGTAAGTTCTTCGATATTGATATTCTTAATAGTATGTGTGTATGTATTTTTGATGTTATGCATGTACGAAATGTTATCTGTTACACAGTGATATTGGTTGCATACACATTGTGCACGATGTAAAGAGCATGGGCTCAGGATTGAATGAAAGGAGGAGGGAGAATCAGTTACTACTGTCACGAGTGACTATTGTCACGAGTGGTCTAAGTACCACGATGGTTGAAACCACGAATAATCTAATCAGTGACTTGTCTCGGTGGTCAAGTACCACAGTGGGTTGGCCCCACGAGTACATATTATAGTGACTTTGTCACAAGTGGTCTAGGACCACGGTGGTCATGAACCATAGTGGCAGAATGCCACGGGTGTTTTGGATGGAGAGTTAAACTGGGTTGGGCTGCATTGCATACATGTGACATGTGCTGTTTTGAATGGGCTAAGGCCCAGTTCGCGTTATACGAGGATTTACACACTGAGTCTCGATGACTCACCCCTTTGCTAATTTTGCAGGTAATCAGTAGATGGAGGGTTTTGGGCCTTGACAGACTCGAGATGGCCATGCGTTGCAATTTCTTTAGTAAATTTGAACTTTATTTTAAATTTATTACTATTATGGGATTTTAACTTGTAATAAGGCCGCTTTAACTTTATTTCGGGATTTGTTTATAAGCTGATTTTATACATGCTATGAATTACTTAAAAAGAAACGGGGTTTTCTTAAAAGCATAAAAAGAAGTTTTTTTTCAAATTTACAACAAGTGGATAATAAGCCGTAAATAATTAAAACTTGGGATTTTTCTTAACATTACAACTAATATTTTCAAAGAAATCACGTACCTCAATATTCATCTCAATTGTCACCTTTCAAACATTCTTCTAAGTTCGATTTTGATGAAATAAGCCTGTTTTTAGCACCTAACCTACTTAAATAAAATGAATAAAAATATATAATAATAAGTAAAAAGCCCTTAACATGAATTTACCAAACAAGATAATTTCTCAAGTCGCGATGTTTTCCAAAGTTTTCAAATTTAATTTCTCTGTAACAATCCAGATTCGGCCGTAACGTTTTAACCGGGTTTGGGGTGTTACAAGAAACAAACGAAGCACAACACAGCCATGCGATACGGCCGTGTGACTCAACGCACCCATGGTACACGGGCATAGGACATCACCAGATCCCTATTTCTATATAAACCCCTTTTTTGCACACTTTCCTCACCAAACCCCTTTCCTCTCAACTGCAGCCACCATAGTTTTTCTTCCTCTTTCACCATCTTTACCACTATCACTCAATGCCCAAAGGCAAAGCCAACACTACCATTCCCATGTCGAAGAAGCGAAAGGACCCTAGCACAGTCTCCCTATGTGAGACTGATTTACATGAGTTCATGTCGGCCGCTTCATTGACTCGACAAGCCAAGGGCATTTGAGTCCATTTAATTTTTCTTTTTCTTTTCTCTTCTCCTTTATTTTCCTTCCATTTATCTTTCTTGTCTTTAATTTTTATTCTTACATTTTGTTTTCTTTGATTTAGGTTCTAAAGGATGTTAGGGAATCACCACACCACGCCTTTAGAAATCACACCCACCTCACGAACCATCTAACGAAAAGGACTTTTTAGTCCATTAATCTTTTCTTTTAATTTTATGTTACTTTTTACACTCTTTCTCTTTATCTTTATTATCTTTAAATATATAATTCGTATATTTTGAATTATTCTTATTATTTTCTGGCTATTTCTTCACGAGTTACCCAATTTCTTCATCTAGCGCAGTGATTGTCGGCGGCCACCATACCACCACTAGAGACGCCTCCTCCAACTTATCTTTCACCTCCGAATCATATTTTTACCCCTCAACCTCACGGAATCCATCCAAAATTCAGGAAGTTTCACTTCCCCTTATCTCTTATGATTTCATGCTATTAATCTCTAGATATATATCTTTGTACATTGAGGACAATGTACATCTTAAGTGTGGGGGGTGAATTCTAAAAGTTCCTAAGTTTTTGCATTATTCTCAAATCCCTGAATTATGTCTTGTTCTTCAGTAATTTTCTCATATTACTATTAGAATGAAATTTCCTTTGATTCATGATTTTTATTGATATGTTTTGGATTAAGTCATTGATAATTGTGCAGTGATGATTTAAACTTTAGGAGACTAGAGAATCAAGCATGATGAGTCTATTTTCAGAATTAAAAACTTGTTAGGTTGTCTACCTGAACCTAATTATTACCATGAAGTTTGAAATTTACAAAAGTTGATATCAAAAACCCATAATTTTTGTGAGATTTTGAGCCTTTTAGAGCATATATTCTTTTCTTGCTCACTTTATTGATTATGAGTATGTCAACATTGATTTGTTATTCTAGAACTTGCTTCGATTATACATGTCAAGACCACATCATTGAGTTGATATACAGAGATGATAAAGGCACTTAGGATTTAACCCACTTACTCCACTAAAAGCCTACCTTCACAATTAACCCCTAGTAAACCCCTTTGATCTTAACAAACCGTTTATTGACTCACCCACTAATATTAACCCAAAACCCTTCTTGTATTTGTTATCACCATTTCTCTAGACTACACTTATATCGAGATTTGATTTGATCAGCTGCCTAACTACATTCTTTATCTCAATTGTTAAAATCTATTTACTTGATTTGTTCTAAAAAAAATTTGAAGTATATTCATTATTAGCTCTATGTTAACTGAGCTTATACATTTAAATTCCACATCGTGAGAAGAAGCTCATGTTATGAAATTTTAGTTGATGTAATTATTTGAGTCTTAGTTCATCTTTCTAAGTTAGGTAATTTGTCAATTCAATCTCAATTCTAACCCTTTAATTCAACCTTTATCCACACCTTTAACCCGAGCCCCATTACAACCCTTTTTAAAGACCTTTTGATTTGTGTATCATCGATAGTGGTGGAGATTTGATTTTCATGCATGCCTATGGGATTAACTTTTCATGTTTGACTTTTGAGTGATTGATCGTATGTCAGAGTCTTAAAAATTTATAAAAAGAATGATCAAGCCTAGAAACTAACTATGACAACGATTGAGGCAAGCGCACTTATCGAACAGTAGTATAGTTTACTGGCAAGACCGAATTATCAAACCCAAAGGAACCAAAAGTACTAATACTAACTTTCTTTTTATTATTTAGCATAGAAATTAAAGGATTTATTAATTAATCTAAAATTAACTAACTATTAAGCTAAAGATGCAAAGACAAAGAGAATGAATTGGGGAAAATACTTTGTAGGAAAAACCAATTGATTAAGACAATACCCGAGGAAGAATCCACCTAGACTTCACTTGTTATTTAACTCTAAACCAGACGATTTATTCACTTGACTTGATCCGTATGATTCCCTAATTTATATTAATACCTCTTTCGAGGCTACTAACGTCTAACCCTAGGTTGATTAATTGAAATCTCTTTCTAATTAAAACCCCTAGAATTGCATTAACTCGATCTATGACTCCCATATTAGGTTTGACCCTAATCTGACAGATTTTCGTCATCCTATTTCTAGGGTTGCGATCAACTCCACTTAATTATGCTAGATCTACTCTTAAGCAGGGACTTTTGCTCCACTGCCTAAGCACATCAATACTTGAATCAATATCCTGAAATATCAAAACAAGAATTAAGAACACATAATTAAGAACAAATCAAGTATTTATCATATGGTTCAGAAAACAATAACAAGATCCGTCTTAGGTTTCATCCCCCTCAGGTATTTGAGAGGTTTAGTTTATAATAATAAAAGAATACATCTCAGAAGAAAATATAAAACAAAACATAAGAAAAACCCTAAAACCCCCTGAAGGAATTGAAGAGAAGATCCTCTGTCTTGAGTATAACTCCGGCTTCTTGAGATGCATCAACTGGCTTTCTTCGAGTAAATCCCACAATTCTGGCCTCTCTGGCTCGGCTCTTCAACCTAATTGGACGCCTAACTGGACTCCTCTTTGAAGGTTGGCCTCTAGGGTGTTTATATATGTTTTTTGGAATGGCTTTTTATGCCTCTAAGTACCCTAATCCGAATGAAACTCATCTTTGTTACACGCCCGTGTGAATCGTGGCCAGGCCGTGTTCGGGTCCGTTAATGAGGCACAGCCATGTGGTCTTGGGCCCAGGCCGTGTTGGTTTCGTGATATGGCCCATTTACTCCGTTTTAGGCCCGTTTCTCATTCTTTTCATCCTCCGGTGCTCTCCTAAGTATAAAACATGAAAACAAAGGATTAAGAGCACCAAATTTCACAATTCAAGGCTTAAATCATCCAAAAGTATGCTAAATGTGGGATTAAAATATGTTCATATTACGGTTTATCAAATACCCCCACACTTGAGCATTTGCTTGCCCTCAAGCAAAATTCTCAACTCACAATTAAAATAAACTTCCTTGATTCATAATATTCATCAACTGTGTTTCATCATAATTCAAAGATAATTCATACATTGATAATTTAAGTAGGGGGCCTTAAAGATTCAAACAATCAAAGTCATGGTTTTTGTAGCACGAAAACATAGGTGTTTTCCCTTTACCTAAATAATTATCTTTAATTCAAAATCGACAAGAGTTGACATCCTCACTAAAGATTCACTCAAATCACTCAAAGTGTTTAAGGTTCAAAATTAAGCACTCAAAGGTCGAACATGAAAAGTTAATCCCATAAGCTTGCCTGAAAATTAAATCTCCACCACTGTAAAATGAGATGATACAAAGATCAAAAGGTCTTTAAAAAGGGTTGTAATGGGGCTTGGGTTAAAGGTGTGGATAAAGGCTTAATTAGAGGGTTAGAATCAAGATTGAATTGACAATTTACCTAACTAGAAAAGTGAATTAGTCCTAAAATAATTACATCAACTAAAAACTTGTAATACTAATAACATGAGCTTCTTATCAAGATGTGGAATTTAAACCTATAAGCTCAATTACATAGAGCTGATATTGAATATACTTCATTTTTTTTAAGAACAAATCATAACAATAATAAGGAAGAATCTTAACAACTAAAATATAGAACATAGTTAGGAAACTGTTCAAAATCAAATCTCGACAAAAAGGGAGTCACGGAATGGTGATAACAAATATAGAATGGGTTTTAGGTTAATATTAGTAGGTGAGTCAATAAAAAGGGTTGTTAGGATCAAAGGGGTTCACTAAGGGTTAATTGTTAAGGTAGGCTTTTTAGTGGAGTGAGTAGGTTAAGTACTAAGTGCCTTTATCATCTCTGAATATCAAGTCAATAGTGTGGTCTTGACATGTATAATCGAGGCAAGTTCTAGAATATCAAATCAATGTTGACACACTCATAATCAAAAAGTGAGCATGAAAAGAATGTATGCTCTAAAAAAAGCTCAAAATCTCACAAAAATTATGGGTTTTTGATGTCAACCTTGTAAATTTCAAACTTCAAGGTAATAATTAGATTCAGGTAGACAACCTAACAAAATTTTAATTTTTTTGAAAATAGACTTATCATGCTTGATTCTCTAGTCTCCTAAAGTTTAAATCATCACTGCACAATTATCAATGTCTTAATCCAAAACATATCAATAAAAATCATGAATCAAAGGAAATTTTATTCTAATTAGTAATATGAGAAAATTATTTTAAGAACAAAACAAAATTCAGGGATTTTCAAATAATACTATAGTTGACGCCCCACACTTAAGATGTACATTGTCCTCAATGTACAAAGATAGATAAACTGACAATATAGTGATAAAATCAAAAGATAGGGAGAGAAGTGAAACTTCCTGAATTTTGGATGGTGTTAATGAAGAGGAACTGAATAGGAATTGGCAGAGGTGAACTTGGGTGAACGACTCAAACTGTTTGAAATTAAATCCTCAAAGCAGTCAGCTTGATTTTATTGTATCCTAAGCTAAATCTAAATGGCATGAAGAATAAGAAGAAAATAATAAAGAAAGTTAAAAGAAAATAAAAATAAGAATAAAAGTAAAAAATGGAAAATGGATATGCGTTTAAAAAGAAAAGGTAAAGGGGACGAAGACTTTGGGGGGAAGTGAACAAAAGAAAGGGATTTCAAATAGAGGAACGATCCATGCCCATGCCATGAGCGTGTTATGTCACACGACCGAATCGCACGGCCGTGTTAACCTTCATGCAATTATCCCACGCCCGTATAAAGGGTTTGCACACCCGTGTTGCTTAATCAGTGTCGTCCACAGCTTATAAGCATGGGCGTGTCACACGCCCGTCTTCTTTAGTCAGTTTCGACCATGGCCGCATCGCACGGCCATGGCATTTTATCGCAGCCCGTGGTTTGGGAAATTTTCGTCCTTGATTCGCACGGTCTCTGCCACACTGGTGTGCAAATTCGTGGTGTCCACACGGCCACAACCATGCCCGTGTGCAAGGCCGTGTGGTAGGGAAACCTACGCCTAAAAATTTTGGTTAGGTTTTAGTTAGATGTTAAAATATGGATATTAGTGGGGTTAGTGCTTGGGTTGCCTCCCGAGAAGCGCTCGTTTAAAGTCTTGAGCTAGACTTACCTTTCATTCACACATTCATGGTGGTTTGAGGAGGTGAAAATCCTTTCTCATGCAATTAATTCGGTTATTGATAAAAAGTTTAAGTCAAGTAGTGTTTGCCTTAAAAGTGCTGAATTTAGGACTAGTTACCTTGACTGTTCCATCTGGAAAGATTTTGAGTACCTGATCTCCTATCTTGAGCTGGGTTGTCCCTTCATTAAGTTTGTCGTGGAGTTGCCTCGTTTTTGCTTCGTGTGTTTTAGTTTCTCTTTGAAGTGTGTCTTCCACTCGTCTAGTTCATCGATCCAAAGCCTTCGTTCCTCATGAATTTCTTCTTTATTGATGCAAGGTCTAGGATCTGGCATCTGTGAAAGAGCTTCAAGAAACGGCAAGTTAATATGTAGCTTCTTTGGAGGTTTAAGAAATTTACCGAATTGTTCCTCTGTGTGGTCTTTCTTTATCGCATTGGGGTATGGCACACGAGCTTTGCACTCTGTAATTACCAGGTTTGGTAAATCATGGCTTACTTCAACCTTACCTTCACTTACCACAGGCTCTTACCTCGGGTCAGATTCCACTAACCTTTCACTGTCATGAGTTGTTATAGCTTGAATTTGCTCTTTTGGGTTAGTTTCAATGTTGCTTGGCAAGCTTTTTTGTGGTTGTTCTGAGATCAGCTTAGCAAGCTGACCTAATTGATTCTTGATCCCCTGAATTGATGCTTCTTGATTTTTGAGTGCTGTTTTGGTGTTTTGGAAACGAGTTTCTGACACCGCTATAAATTTTGTCAGTATCTCCTCAAGGTTCGACTCCTGTTCCTGCTGGTGAGGTGGTTGTTGAAAACTTGGAGGAAGTTGCGGTCTTTGACTACCTTGATCATCCCACGAGAAATTGGGATGGTACCTCCAACCTGCATTATAAGTGTTACTATAAAAATCATTTTGAGGTCTAGAAGAGTTACCCATATAGTTAACTTGTTCATTCTCTGTGCTAGCGTTGTAAGATAGATATTATTTATTGTTCACCCCTCTTCCATTTGTATCGTACTGTATTACCGGATGTACCTGTGTAGAACCATACAAACCATCAATTTTTTTTATTTAAAAGTTCTACCTGGTTAGATAACATGGTGACCGCGTCAAGGTTGAAAACATCGTCTGCTTCAGTAGGCTTTGTGTAACATCCTAGATTAGGGGGGGTCATTTGCAATTTTTCTATTTTCATGTGTTTGCCTGTTAAATGTTCGTTTGATGTGTTCTGGGGCCTAGTCATAAACCCCAGGTTAATTTCCGATTTAAGGCTAAAATTCCTTTTAGTGCCTAAGTGGAAGGGGCTAGGTGGAAGAAGGTTTAAATAATAAATTTAGCAGGCTTGTGGCACAATGAACGCCCTGGCCGAGTGGCGTGGGGGCGTGAAGTCCAATTGCTACCTCAAGGACCCGTGTTCGAGTCCTGACAATAGCGCAAGGAGAGTTTAATTTTGGTTTTGGCGTCGACGCGAAGGAAGGCTCAAAAGGAATTTGGTGACAAGCTGTGTCACAAATAAACGCCTGGGCCGAGTGGCTAGAGGCGCTATGGAAGGACTATGGCATTGAGGTCTCGTGTTCGAGCCTTGAAAGAAGCGCAAATTATTTTTTGCTTTGGCGTTAAAGCATAAAGGACCAACAAAGCATAGGTTAAAAGAAACTTAAGGCGGATTTTGACATGAAAGTCAAGCTGGCCGAGTGGCGTGGGGCGTGGCAGGAGGTTGCGCTTAGAGGTCAGGCATTCGAATCCCGTTGGGGGCGCGCGGGTATTTTAATTTTTTTACCTTTGGCACTAATGCGTGCAGGAGCCCAGGGACCAAGTGTTCAAAAGGAAATTCCGATATATATATATCAAGAAAGGCGCAGTGGCAGAGTGGTCAGAGGCATGGAAAACCTTCCCCAGGTCTCGGGTTCGAGACCTGGCAGCAGCATAAGGAATTTTAATTTTCGTTTTTGGCCGGCAGAATGCAAGTGGTATCCTGCATGGGGCGCACGCATGCACTGGGCATGCTGCCGTGGTTGTGCTGAAATTATGGGCATTAACCATTAGTTGTTATTATATATATTTATTTATTTTATTTATGAGGCATGGGTTAAATTCTTTTAATTAGTATTGTTGGAGCATGGGCGGCTAATAAACAATGAAATTGCATGTTTCTATGGTGATGGCAATTTCACAAAAACAAGAAGGGATGGCCGGCCTTGTAATTGGAAAAAAAAAAAAGAGCATGGCCGAATTTTTGAGGTCTTGGGGGAGGGGCTTGATGCTCACGGTTTTGGAAGGAAATATTGGAAGAATTTCAGCCTACACCTGTTACCTCTCTTCTTCTTTTACTAGTGTTCAAATGAAACCCCATTTTCCTTTGCTACTTTGTGAATTTCTTTGAAACATGCCAGAAACCTTGTACCAAAAACCATTCATTTATCCTTGTCAAAAACACCCTAAGCCTTTTCTTTCAAAACCCGACTCCATCCTCTCTCTTTGTGGCCGATCATCCCTTGCCACATAGGGCCTCAACCGAACCCCCAAAAGAAGGTGCAGACGATTGCATGGGATGGTAAGTGTACCTTCTTAGCATTCGGTTTCCTTCTTTTCTTTTATGGTGTACCGAAAGTTGAGTTAAGGCCTTGTAAGGTTGGCCAAGGGGTTATAGTATCTTAATAATGTATCCTTTGTAGGTAGCCGATACTTAGAGGCTTGGAAGGTGTCTTTCGGGTTTCATTCTTCGAGGTAAGAAGACATGGAGTTTCGGCCAAAGGCCATCCTTGATATCTATGTGTAACCGAATGTGCACTTTGGGTATAGGAGTAAATTGACAAAAGGCAAATCGGCCAAGAAATCAGAAGTTTCGAGTTTTCGATCACGTTGGTTCGTGTTGATAAAGGTTCTGCCTAGAGCCCTATTTTGGTTATGTTATGACCAATAACTTTGGATTTGTTAGTTAATCAAATGAGACTCTTTAATAATAGCTTATAATGGCTGAATATAGGAGCTATACGAGGACAAGTTCGGGACTTTTATAATATCGCGTAGATCCGGGATTTCTTCTTAGACCTCCGATTAAATAGGTGTGTAAGCTCTTACACACTTTATTAGTAATAACTGTTATTATGATGATATTATGACCTCTCATTTAGAAATTTTGCCTTGGGGGCATAAGCTTGGTTCTCGGGTAAGTCCCCTATTACTCGATCTACGATATATGTTATGTATGCCATCATATGCTGTTAAATGCTATGCTATATACAAATGCATGATATATGGGATCATGATAGTTGTTATGTGAGCATGATGATGGTGGGGATTGATGAGAGGGAGTAAAAAATCGTGTCGACGGACACTAGTGGTTTGGTACCACATTTCGTGACTACGGTCACCAGAGGTTTGGCACCTCCAGAGGTTTGGCACCTCATAGCGTCTCGTCCCTGTGGATTAATTCCACCGTGGGTTGGCCCCACATTTGAGATACGGGATCGACGCCCGTGATTTGGTATCACACGATGGGTTGGCCCCATCATTTGATTGTGACTTCGTGTGGGTTGGCCCCATCATTTGATTGTGACTTCGGGTCACCAGTGGTTTGGCACCACCAGTGGTTTGGCACCACACGTATTGACGGATATCGTGACTTTAAGTCACCAGTGGTTTGGCACCACCAGTGGTTTGGTACCACACGGGGTAGAAAAAGGAGCATGGATGGCTAGGTTGGGTTGCATAATTGCATGACATACTAATATCTTGTGTATGAGTGGTATTTCCAGGTTGGGGATTTACACACTGAGTCTTGGTGACTCACCCCTTCCCATATCATCTTGCAGGTGAGTAGATCGCGGAGACGGAGCCGGGGAGAACTCGAGGCGGCCATGTTTGTTTTGTGGACTTGAAATTTTATCTTGCCCCGCTTTAAGTTTATTATTCACAAAAATTCGATTGGGTTGTAATATGGCCGCTTATTATCTTGGATGTTTAGGTAGTTGTTTTTACTTTATTATATAACTGATGAACTTATGAACTGTTAAGCAAATCGGTTAAAGGTAACGTTTTCAAAATAAGTACTCGTATGCGTTTTCAAAAGAAAAAAAAGGAAAAAAAAGTTACCATCGGGTAACAAAATTTTCTAAGTTATCGATCACTCTAATGTTCTAAAAATTTAAATGATCAAAAGGTTTTAAAGGAAGAAAGGATTTTCAACTCAATCGTATTTATCGAATCAACCCACTTGAGTTTTAGCAAATACCGTTTATACCCATAACAAATTCTTGAACTTCTACTATTAGTCCAAACATTTCAAACTCCTTTTTACTCCGTGACATACCAGATCCGGTCAAGGCTTGTGGGCCGGGTTTGGGGTGTTACATTTTGGTATCAGAGCCAGGTTCAAAACTCGGCTGTGAGGGCCTAAGGCCTAAAAATGTTTTTCTAGATAGGCTTTTGAAAACCTCTATGAAAATGGTTTTGGTTGAACAACATGGCGTCGAGTCTCCGGCACCGATCCGCTCTTGTAAGTATCTTTAATCTATGTGTGAATGATTATCTGTAAAGGGGTAGAAATGGGACGTAGATAGTATAAAAGTATGTGAACTTTAGGACTAGTTTACCCCAACAATTGCATAAGATTTTAATTGCCTTAATAAACAAACCTATGACTAAGTCACCGAGTTAGGGTGTGGTAATCCTTGTACGCATGTCTAGGATTGGATCCGGAAGAGCTTGGTATTTAAGCGGTCCTAGCGGCTCACCTCCTCTTCGCGGGAATCCTACCTGGTGCGTAGCTTCGGTTCACCCTAACCGTGAGGACTTGTTCGTGTGCTAAACCCTATTATTAAAACCCGAAAGGGAATTAGCCGCGTTTTGATAAAAACTCTAGTTTTAAAGACTTCCCTCAAACTTGTGAGATTTTTATTACAAAATTCTCTTGATTTATGGACATTTTAAATACCCTTAGTGGTAAATTACAAAAAAAAACGCCCCTAGATTTAAAATCTACTAAGCTACCCTAAAATTTTTAACAAGATTTTACAAGCATACCCAAAATCCCTAATTTGCAAAATATCAAAAATGTTATGATTTTGGAAAACTACGAAATTGCCCCTAATTTGCAAATTACCAAAATGACCCTAATTTTCAAAGTTTTTGCAACACTACCAATTTGGAAAACAGTTTCTCAAAAGAACCCCCCCAGTTTTACAAATTTTGAATTTCCCTTGATTTGTAGGGATTTACAAACTTACTTTATTTTATTACCAAAATACCCCTATAGGGTAAATGACAAAAATACCCCGGGTTAGGAAGTGGGCAAAAAGACGATGGAATAAGTGAATGTGTGTCTTCGAATTACGATAGAAGACTTGAAACTTGTTTGATCGAAAGAACAACTTCTTAACTTCGCCCATAAAATTCTTTGCTAATAATCAGTGGAACATTGGCTAACTCATAAAACTTTTTAAGACAGATTGTGCTATAAGAAATGAGTTCTAGAGGTCGCGGCTGTCGGGGACGTGGTAGAGGCCAGATGGCCATGTCAGAACCAGTTAGGTCGGGCCAAGGATCGGATAATGAGATGCCACCTCTACCACCACCCCCAACTTTTGGTGATGGACATCAGGATCAGGCGGGAGGTGAGTCGGTATTGCAGGCTATGCTGCGTGTTTTAGAGATGATGGCTGGGACCGGTAGAGGTACAGGAGCTCGGAAGTCTGTATCTGAGCGGCTCCGATCCAACGGAGCTGAAGTATTTCGGGGTGTGTCAGGTGTCGCACCCAGTACGGCCAAATATTGGTTAGAATCGACGGAGAGGATCATGGACGATCTCGATTTAACAAATGAGGAGAAGCTGAAGGGAGCAGTGTCGCTTCTAAAAGATGAGTCATACCAGTGGTGGCTCACGGTTCGAGACGGTGCTACAGCAGACGACCTTACTTGGGAATACTTCAAAGCTACTTATCAGAAGAAGTATGTGGGTACCAGCTACACTGATACTCAGAGGAAAGCTTTTCTGGGATTAGTACAAGGAAATAAGTCGGTATCTGAGTATGAGGCGGAATTCCTGAGGCTGAGCCGCTATGCTCGGGGAGTTGTGTCAACTGAGCATGATCGTTGCGTCCGTTTTGAAGACGGACTTAGGGATGATTTAAGATTGTTGATTGCTCCACAGCAGGTGCGTGAGTTTGCTGTTCTGGTAGAGAAGGCTAAGGTAGCCGAAAGGGTCAGGGAGTCTATGAGACAGAACTATGATAGGAGTAAGCAGAAAAGAGGTTTTGGGTCATCTGGATCGGGTAATAATACACAAAAAAGGGCTAGGCAGAGTGGGCCGAATCAGGCTGGAAGGCCCATGGCTACTAATCAGAGACCGGCTCAGTGTAATCGTTGTGGGAAGTCACATTGGGGAAGTTGTTGGACCGGTGAGAGGGGTTGCTTTGAATGTGGATCTTTGGATCATCGTGTAAGGGATTGTCCTCGGAAGATGGCAAGGAATCAGCCAGAGGGCCAGAACCGTACTCAGGCTAGGAATGTGGGACCACCGTAGAGGGGTTGTGGTAATGGTAGAGGAGGCAATGGTCCTAATCGAGGTCGCGGAATTCAGGGCAGAGGTGCAGGCAACACAGAAGCTAGGCAGCCTAGCTTAGTCTACGCAGCGAGGCGTCGCGAGGAGGGTGACGCACCGGACGTTATCACCGGTACGTTCCTAATTTTTGGTCTTCCCTATGTTGCATTAATTGATGTGGGTTCGACGTATTCATACGTTGCTAGTAGTGTGGTAGAGACTTTGAACTTGGACTTTGAGACTGCTTCCAGGGAGACGACTGTAATTAGCCCTCTAGGACACTCTGTGGTAGTGAACAAGCTATATAGAGATATACCCCTAGAACTCCAAGGGGTAGTGTTTGTGGCTGATCTGATGGAACTGCCGTTTGGGGAGTTCGATCTAATTCTTGGAATGGACTGGCTGGTTAAGTATCAGGCAAGGTGATTGCACCTAAGCGCATGGTTCTAAAGACGGCTAAGGATGATGAAGTGTCATGATAGGTAACAGAAGAGATTATCTATCCAATGTAGTGTCTGCCTTGAAGGCCGAGAAAATGATCAGAAAAGGTTGTGAGGCGTTGTTGGTTCGAATTTATGCCTTGGAGGCTAAGGAGTCAGCAGTTGAGAAGGTCCGAACTGTAGGGGAATTCGCTAATGTGTTTCCAGAAGAACTTCCGGGTCTGCCTCCAGATCGGGAAGTGGAGTTCGGTATAGACTTGTTGCCCGGGACGGCACCTGTGTCTATAGCACCCTATCGAATGGCACCAAAGGAGTTGGTGGAGCTGAAGGCTCAAATTCAGGAACTCTTGGATAGAGGGTTCATTCGACCTAGTATATCTCTGTGGGGAGCACCTGTGTTGTTTGTCAAGAAGAAAGACAGGTCAATGCGGATGTGTATCGACTACCGTCAGCTAAACAAGTTAACGATCAAAAACAAGTATCCGTTGCCTCGGATTGATGACCTGTTTGATCAACTGAAGGGTGCATCGGTGTTCTCGAAGATAGATCTTAGGTCGGGCTATCATCAACTTAAGGTGAAGGAGGCTGATGTGCACAAGACGGCATTTCGTACCCGGTATGGGCATTACGAGTTCTTAGTGATGCCGTTTGGGTTGACCAACGCACCGGCAGCGTTCATGGACTTAATGAATAGGGTGTTTCAGCAATACTTAGATCAATTTGTCGTGGTGTTTATAGACGACATATTGGTTTACTCAAAGACGGAGGAGGAGCATGATAGGCATTTGCGTATAGTTCTACAAGTACTGAAGGAGGAGCAGTTGTATGCCAAATTCAGTAAGTGCGAATTTTGGCTTAGAGAGGTGACTTTCTTGGGTCACGTGGTGTCAGCCGAAGGGATTAGAATGGACCCTCGCAAGGTTGAAGCGGTGTTGGATTGGAAACCGCCTAGGTCAGTGGCGAAAATTTGAAGTTTTCTGAGACTGGCCGGGTACTATCGAAGATTTGTGGAAGGATTCTCTTTAATCGCAGCGCCGTTGACTAAGTTATTAAGGAAAGGAGTCCCATTTGTTTGGTCAGAGAAACAGCAAGAAAGTTTTGATAAGCTAAGAAAGATTCTGACGGAAGCTCCCGTTTTGGTACAGCCTGAGGCAGGGAAATTGTTCACGGTTTATTGTGATGCGTCCCATAATGGTTTGGGATGTGTGTTGATGCAGGAAGGGAAGGTAGTGGCCTATGCATCCCGTCAGCTAAGACCGCATGAGGTTAACTATCCTACTCATGACTTGGAGTTAGCGGCAGTAGTCTTCGCTTTGAAAATATGGAGACACTACTTGTATAGGGAAAAGTCGATAGTCTATACAGATCATAAAAGTTTGAAGTACCTCTTGACTCAGAAGGACTTAAATTTGAGACAACGCCGATGGATTGAACTGTTGAAGGACTACGACTGTTCAATTGAGTACCATCCAGGCAAGGCTAACGTGGTGGCTGATGCGTTGAGCCGAAAGGTCGTGACAGACTTACGGGCGATGTTTGCTCGTCTCAGTCTATACGACGATGGAAGTCTTTTGGCAGAATTGCAAGTTAAGCCAACTTGGATCGAGGAGATTAAGGAAAAGCAATTAGGGGATGACAGTTTAAACGCGCAGAGATTGCAAGTTCAAGATGGCGATTTGGAAGGGTATAGTTTGACTGGTGATGGTGTGCTATGTTTTCAAGGGCGGCCTTGCATGCCGAATGATGTGGGATTGAGGCAAAGAATTCTTCAGGATGCACATAGCAGCCCATACGCTATGCATCCTGGAGGTAGCAAGATGTATGGAGATCTACGGAAGCAGTTTTGGTGGCCAGGATTGAAGCGTGAGGTAACAGAATTCGTGGGAAGGTGTCTCACGTGTCAGCGAGTAAAAGCTGAACATCAGTTGCCATCTGGGTTACTTCAACCAGTGAAGATTCCTCAGTGGAAATGGGAGAGGATCACTATGGACTTCGTCAGTGGGCTACCCCTCACGCCCAGCAAGAAGGACGCAGTTTGGGTGATTGTGGACCGTCTGACCAAGTCAGCTCATTTCATTCCAGTAAGAGTGGATTACTCACTCCAGAAGTTAGCTAAGTTGTATGTGGCGGAGATAGTGAGGTTGCATGGTGTGCCAGTGTCGATCATCTCAGACAGAGATCCCAGATTTACGTCGAGGTTTTGGAGAGCGCTACATCAGGCTTTGGGTACACGGTTGGATTTCAGTACAGCATTCCATCCACAGTCGGACGGGCAGTCGGAAAGGGTTATTCAAATTTTAGAGGACATGTTAAGAGGCTGCGTTTTGGACTTCAGAGGTAGTTGGGAAGAGTTTTTGCCATTAGCGGAGTTTGCATACAACAACAGTTATCAGGCAAGCATTAAGATGGCACCATATGAAGCGTTGTATGGTAGGAGGTGTCGCATACCTACTTGCTGGACAGAGTTGGGTGAGCGACGGATGTTAGGACTGGAATTGGTTGCAGAAACTGGGGATAAGGTGAAGAAGATCCAAGCTCGGTTGAAAGAAGCCTCGGATAGGCAAAAGTCATATGCCAATCTCAAGCGGAGGGACATCGAGTTTGCCGTAGGAGACGAAGTTTTTCTGAAGGTCTCGCCATGGAAGAAAGTGTTAAGATTTGGGAAAAAGGGCAAGTTAAGTCCAAGGTTCATTGGACCGTTTAAGGTGTTGAGACGAGTGGGACCAGTGGCTTATCAGCTCGAGTTACCTGCAGAACTGAGTCAGATTCATGATGTGTTCCATGTCTCCATGCTTAGACGCTATCGTTCTGATCCATCACACGTCTTGGCAGTTGAGGAAGTTGAGGTGAGTCCAGATTTGACGGTGGAAGAGGAACCTGTGCAGATCCTGGATCGGGATGTAAAAGTTTTGCGTAGGAAGTCAGTTCCTTTAGTGAAGGTCCTATGGCAGAACCATGGCGTGGAGGAAGCCACGTGGGAGCCCGAGGATGCGATGCGGCAGCAATACCCCCAACTTTTCTGATCCAGGTAATTTAGAGGACGAAAATATTTTTAGGGGGTAGAACTGTAACATCCTAAATTAGGGGGGTCATTTGTAATTTTTCTATTTTCATGTGTTTGCCTGTTAAATGCTCGTTTGATGTGTTCTGGGGCCTAGTCATAAACCCCAGGTTAATTTCCGATTTAAGGCTAAAATTCCTTTTAGTGCCTAAGTGGAAGGGGCTAGGTGGAAGAAGGTTTAAATAATAAATTTAGCAGGCTTGTGGCACAATGAACGCCCTGGCCGAGTGGCGTGGGGGCGTGAAGTCCAATTGCTACCTCAAGGACCCGTGTTCGAGTCCTGACAATAGCGCAAGGAGAGTTTAATTTTGGTTTTGGCGTCGACGCGAAGGAAGGCTCAAAAGGAATTTGGTGACAAGTTGTGTCAGAAATAAACGCCTGGGCCGAGTGGCTAGAGGCGCTATGGAAGGACTATGGCATTGAGGTCTCGTGTTCGAGCCTTGAAAGAAGCGCAAATTATTTTTTGCTTTGGCGTTAAAGCATAAAGGACCAACAAAGCATAGGTTAAAAGAAACTTAAGGCGGATTTTGACATGAAAGTCAAGCTGGCCGAGTGGCGTGGGGCGTGGCAGGAGGTTGCGCTTAGAGGTCAGGCGTTCGAATCCCGTTGGGGGTGCGCGGGTATTTTAATTTTTTTACCTTTGGCACTAATGCGTGCAGGAGCCCAGGGACCAAGTGTTCAAAAGGAAATTCCGATATATATATATCAAGAAAGGCGCAGTGGCAGAGTGGTCAGAGGCATGGAAAACCTTCCCCAGGTCTCAGGTTCGAGACCTGGCAGCAGCATAAGGAATTTTAATTTTCGTTTTTGGCCGGCAGAATGCAAGTGGTATCCTGCATGGGGCGCACGCATGCACTGGGCATGCTGCCGTGGTTGTGCTGAAATTATGGGCATTAACCATTAGTTGTTATTATATATATTTATTTATTTTATTTATGAGGCATGGGTTAAATTCTTTTAATTAGTATTGTTGGAGCATGGGCGGCTAATAAACAATGAAATTGCATGTTTCTATGGTGATGGCAATTTCACAAAAACAAGAAGGGATGGCCGGCCTTGTAATTGGAAAAAAAAAAAGAGCATGGCCGAATTTTTGAGGTCTTGGGGGAGGGGCTTGATGCTCACGGTTTTGGAAGGAAATATTGGAAGAATTTCGGCCTACACCTGTTACCTCTCTTCTTCTTTTACTAGTGTTCAAATGAAACCCCATTTTCCTTTGCTACTTTGTGAATTTCTTTGAAACATGCCAGAAACCTTGTACCAAAAACCATTCATTTATCCTTGTCAAAAACACCCTAAGCCTTTTCTTTCAAAACCCGACTCCATCCTCTCTCTTTGTGGCCGATCATCCCTTGCCACATAGGGCCTCAACCGAACCCCCCAAAAGAAGGTGCAGACGATTGCATGGGATGGTAAGTGTACCTTCTTAGCATTCGGTTTCTTTCTTTTCTTTTATGGTGTACCGAAAGTTGAGTTAAGGCCTTGTAAGGTTGGCCAAGGGGTTATAGTACCTTAATAATGTATCCTTTGTAGGTAGCCGATACTTAGAGGCTTGGAAGGTGTCTTTCGGGTTTCATTCTTCGAGGTAAGAAGACATGGAGATTCGGCCAAAGGCCATCCTTGATATCTATGTGTAACCGAATGTGCACTTTGGGCATAGGAGTAAATTGACCAAAGGCAAATCGGCCAAGAAATCAGAAGTTTCGAGTTTTCGATCACGTTGGTTCGTGTTGATAAAGGTTCGGCCTAGAGCCCTATTTTGGTTATGTTATGACCAATAACTTTGGATTTGTTAGTTAATCAAATGAGACTCTTTAATAATAGCTTATAATGGCCGAATATAGGAGCTATACGAGGACAAGTTCGGGACT
Source organism: Gossypium australe (assembly GCA_005393395.2). NCBI lineage: Eukaryota > Viridiplantae > Streptophyta > Magnoliopsida > Malvales > Malvaceae > Gossypium > Gossypium australe. The sequence continues at coordinate 24,562,406 of CM016614.1, read as the reverse complement.
TTTATAATATCGCGTAGATCCGGGATTTCTTCTTAGACCTCCGATTAAATAGGTGTGTAAGCTCTTACACACTTTATTAGTAATAACTATTATTATGATGATATTATGACCTCTCATTTAGAAATTTTGCCTTGGGGGCATAAGCTTGGTTCTCGGGTAAGTCCCCTATTACTCGATCTACGATATATGTTGTGTATGCCATCATATGCTATTAAATGCTATGCTATATACAAATGCATGATATATGGGATCATGATACTTGTTATGTGAGCATGATGATGGTGGGGATTGATGAGAGGGAGTAAAAAATCGTGTCGACAGACACCAGTGGTTTGGTACCACATTTCGTGACTACGGTCACCAGAGGTTTGGCACCTCCAGAGGTTTGGCACCTCATAGCGTCTCGTCCCTGTGGATTAATTCCACCGTGGGTTGGCCCCACATTTGAGATACGGGATCGACGCCAGTGATTTGGTATCACACGATGGGTTGGCCCCATCATTTGATTGTGACTTCGGGTCACCAGTGGTTTGGCACCACCAGTGGTTTGGCACCACACGTATTGACGGATATCGTGACTTTAAGTCACCAGTGGTTTGGCACCACCAGTGGTTTGTTACCACACGGGGTAGAAAAAGGAGCATGGATGGATAGGTTGGGTTGCATAATTGCATGACATACTAATATCTTGTGTATGAGTGGTATTTCCGGTTGGGGATTTACACACTGAGTCTTGGTGACTCACCCCTTCCCATATCATCTTGCAGGTGAGTAGATCGCGGAGACGGAGCCGGGGAGAACTCGAGGCGGCCATGTTTGTTTTGTGGACTTGAAATTTTATCTTGCCCCGTTTTAAGTTTATTATTCACAAAAATTCGATTGGGTTGGAATATGGCCGCTTATTATCTTGGATGTTTAGGTAGTTGTTTTTACTTTATTATATAACTGATGAACTTATGAACTGTTAAGCAAATCGGTTAAAGGTAACGTTTTCAAAATAAGTACTCGTATGCGTTTTCAAAAGAAAAAAAAAAGAGGAAAAAAAGTTACCATCGGGTAACAAAATTTTCTAAGTTATCGATCACTCTAATGTTCTAAAAATTTAAATGATCAAAAGGTTTTAAAGGAAGAAAGGATTTTCAACTCAATCGTATTTATCGAATCAACCCACTTGAGTTTTAGCAAATACCGTTTATACCCATAACAAATTCTTGAACTTCTACTATTAGTCCAAACATTTCAAACTCCTTTTTACTCCGTGACATACCAGATCCGGTCAAGGCTTGTGGGCCGGGTTTGGGGTGTTACACTTTGTCCTCATGACTTGCCACTGATAATTATTCAGTAACATCTCTTCAGTTTTTTGCAAGCGGTACGTTCTATTTCACTGTCGTAAATCAGGGGTCCTGTCGGGTTCCGTCTAGTTATAAACTAGAGGTACCTGCTAGGAATAAAAAGAAGGAAAATTAGCAAAGTTAAAAGCAAAATAAAAATAAAAATAAATTACAAAAATAAAATAAAATATAATATGGCTAAAGTAATAAAAATTAAGTGTTCTTAATGTTTTTGTTCCCCGGCAACGGCACCAAAAACTTGATCGTGTGTCAGAGTCTTAAAATTTTATAAAAAAAATGATCGAGCCTAGAAACTAACTATGACAACGATTGAGGCAAGCACACCTATTGAACAGTAGTATAGTTTAGTAGTAAGACCGGATTGTCGAACCCAAAGGAACCAAAAGTACTAATACTAACTTTCTTTTTATTATTTAGCCTAGAAATTAAAGGATTTATTAATTGATCTAAAATTAACTAACTATTAAGCTAATGATGCAAAGACAAAGAGAATGAATTGGGGAAAATACTTGTGGGAAAAACCAATTGATTAAGACAATACCTGAGGAAGAATCCACCTAGACTTCACTTGTTATTTAATTCTGAACCAGACGATTTATTCAATTGACTTGATCCGTAGGATTCCCTAATTTATATTAATACCTCTTTCGAGGCTACTAACGTCTAACCCTAGGTTGATTAATTGAAATCTATTTCTAATTAAAACCCCTAGAATTGTATTAACTCGATCTATGGACTCCCATATTAGGTTTGACCCTAATCCGGCAGATTTTCGTTATCCTATTTTTAGGGTTGCAATCAACTCCGCTTAATTATGTTAGATCTACCCTTAAGCAAGGACTTTTGCTCCACTACCTAAGCACATCAATACTTGAATCAATATCCTGAAATATCAAAATAAGAATTAGGAACACATAATTAAGAACAAATCACGTATTTATCATATGGTTCAGAAAACAATAACAAGATCCGTCTTAGGTTTCATCCCCATCAGGTATTTGAGAGGTTTAGTTTATAATAATAAAAGAATACATCTCAGAAGAACATATAAAACAAAACATAAGAAAAAACCCTAAACCCCCTGAAGGAATTGAAGAGAAGATCCTCTATCTTGAGTATAACTCCGGCTTCTTGAGATGCATCAACTGGCTTTCTTCAAGTAAATCCCACAATTCTGGCCTCTCTGGCTCCGCTCTTTGGCCTAACTGGACACCTAACTGGACTCCCCTTTGAAGGTTGGCCTCTAGGGTGTTTATATAGGCTTTTTGGAATGGCTTTCTTTGCCTCTAAGTACCCTAATTCGGATGAAACTCTTCTTTGTCACGACAGGGACACGCCTAGGGCACACGCCCGTGTGAATCGTGGCCAGGCAGTTTCGGGTCCGTTAATGAGGCACGGCCGTGTTGGTTTTGTGATATCACCCATTTACTCCATTTTAGGCCCGTTTCTCGCTTTTTTTCATCTTCCGGTGCTCTCCTAAGTATAAAACATGAAAACAAAGGATTAAGAGCACCAAATTCCACAATTCAAGGCTTAAATCATCCAAAAGTATGCTAAATGTGGGATTAAAATATGTTCATATTATGGTTTATCAGTGCTTAATTTGAACCTTAAACACTTTTGAGTGATTTGAGTGAATCTTTAGTGAGGATGTCAATTCTTGTCGGCTTTGAATCAGAGGGAATTATTTAGGTAAGGGGAAACACCTATATTTTCGTGCTATAAAAAATTTATGACTTAGATTGTTTGAATCTTTAGGACTCTTTTAGTTAAATTATCAATGTATGAATTACCTATGAATTATGATGAAACACTATTGATGAATATTATGAATTGAGAAAGTTCATTTTAATTGCGAGTTGAGAATTTTGCTTGAGGACAAACAAATGCTTAAGTGTGGGGGTATTTGATAAACCATAATATGTTCATATTTTAATCCCACATTTAGCATACTTTTGGATGATTTATCCCCTGAATTGTGGAATTTGATGCTCCTAATCCTTTAATTTCATATTTTATACTTAGGAGAGCATCGGAGGATGAAAAGAATAAGAAACGGGCCAAAAATTGAGAAAATGGGCCAAAGTATGAAATCCACACAGCCTGGAGTTCGTCACACGGTCGTGCCACTTTAGCAGACTTGAAAATGGTCCTGGGCTTGATTCACACGGCTGTGCCACACGGGCGTGTCCCTGCCGTGACTCGTTTTAATTCCGTTCGGATTTGGTTACTTAGTGGCAAAGAAAGACATTCTGAAGGCCCATATAAACACCCTAAGTGTGACCCAAAAGGGGGAGGCCTGAGAAGCCAAGCCAAAGAGGGCCGAATTGTGGGATTTACTCGAAGATTACCAATTGATCCATCTCAAGAAGCCAGAATCATACTTAAGACGGAAGATCTTCCCTTCAATTTCCTTCAGGGGGTTTTAGGGTTTTTCTTATGTTTTTTTATACTTTCTTCTGAGATGTATTCTTTCATAAACATGAACTAAACCCCTCAAATACCTGAGGGGGATGAAACCTAAGACGGATCTTGTTATTGTTTTCTGAACTATATGCTAAATACTTGATTTCTTCTTAATTATGTGTTCTTAATTCTTGCTTTGATATTTCAGGATATTGATTCAAGTATTGATGTGCTTAGGCAGTGGAGCAAAAGTCCCTGTTTAAGAGTAGATCTAGCATAATTAAGCGGAGTTGATCGCACTCCTAGAGATAGGACGACGAAAATCTGCTGGATTAGGGTCAAACCTAATATGGGAGTCCATAGATCGAGTTAATGCAACACTAGGGGTTTTAATTAGAAAGAGATTTCAATTAATCAACCTAGGGTTAGACGTTAGTTGCCTCGAGAGAGGTATTAATATAAATTAGGGAATCCTACAGATCAAGTCAAGTGAATAAATCGTCTGGTTTAAAGTTAAATGACAAGTGAAGTCTAGGTGGATTCTTCCTCGGGTATTGTCTTAATCAATTGGTTTTCCCAAAAGTATTTTCCCCAATTCATTCTCTGTTACTTAGCATCTTTATCTTAGTAATTAGTTAGGCTTAGATTAAATAACAATTCTTTTAATTCTTAGACTAAATAATAGAAAGATAGTAATTACTAGTACTCTTGGTCCTTGAGGATAGGATATTTTCGGTCTTGCCATAACTATACTACCAGACGATAGGTGCGCTTGCCTTATTCGTTGTTATAGTTAGTTTCTAGGCTCGATCATTCATTATATAAATATTAAGACTTTCAGACACGATCAACATACCAAAATGACACAAGCCTATAAATGCCATATACCATATTCAGACAACTCAAAAGTACCGAATAGATGTCTAATAGTGTGATGAAGTTCCTGACAATCCCCGGTTCCGAGCTAGCTTCGATTTACTATAAAACATAGAAGGAAATAAACAAAGTAAGCTATAAAGCTTAGTAAGTTCGTGTGTATATATGAAATAATCAACATCATTCATGAACAACTCCAAGTAGATACATAATTTGCAATAAAAACCTCAATCAATGAGATAACATAAAGTTTAACTATAAAGCAACTCATAAATTCTCATCATCTTATAATTCATCATTCGAACAGATTTTTATACATACCTACGATATAAGTACGTCGATTATCTGATGCCATAGTCCAACTATGGTCTTACACATACATTGCGAAGGCCCTATCATGGTCTTACATTCACATGCTATAACCCGGTTATGGTCTTATTATCCGATTTTGCCATAGCTCAGCTATGGTCTTATTCAGCAACTCATTTACTTAAACCATGCATTTAATCTAATATCTCCAAATTTATCTAATAGAATAAATACTATCTTAATTTCATCCATCAAATAAATAGATACACATTTAAGTTCAATTATACGAACTTACCTCGTATACGGAAATGACGGATTGGGTCGACTACTCGATAACCTTGCTTTTCCCCCAATCTAAATACAAATTCTTTCTTTCTTGATCTATATGAATTCAAAATTAACTTATTCAATCACATATTCTTTCAATTTAGTCCATATCACACTTTAAAGCAGTTTACACTTTTGCCCAAGTATTTCACAACTTTTACAATTTAGTCCTTATTTCATAAAACACAAAATTCACATAATTTCAACAAAACCCATACTTGGCCGAATTATATATAGGTCCCTAGCAGCCCAAAACTTTCATTTATCTCACATTTCAACCACTCAATTTGCATATTTCTCAATTTAATCCCTATTATGCATTTTCATCAAAAATCACTTAACAGAACATGTAAAACTATCATCAAGCTTTCATAATCTATCATCAATCATCAAATTACTCAAGTATTCAACAATGGAAACATGTTAAATCTTTAACAATTTCAAAATCTAAGGTACGAGCTAGCTAGATTGAGCTGCAACGATTACAAAAACATAGAAATCATCAAAAACTGAGTAAAAATTACTCACCAATTAGACCATGCAATAGTCGAACCTTAGAAAGCTTCAATGGCTTCTCAAAACATGAATTTTTGGTGGTGGAAGATGATAATATGAACATAATTTCATTTTGTTTTATTAAATTTAACTTAATTAACTAAATTACCTTTTTAACATTAAATAAAAACCACCAAATTTCATGATATTATGCCCATTAATGTCCACTAAATTTAATTATGTTCTAATTACAACATAACGACCTCTAATTTAATATTCCGTAGCTATTTAATACCTTTAGCCATTAGAACTCACGTTTTATGTTTTACACGATTTAGTCCTTTTTCTCAAATTGAGCAATTAGACAGTAAAATTAGCTCACGAAATTTTCACACATATCAAATAAAAAGTTGTAAATACCAAAAAAAATATTAAAATATTTTTTTAACATTGGATTTGTGGTTCCAAAACCACTGTTTCGATTTAGCTAAAATCGGGTTGTTACAACTCTCCCCCCTTATGGATTTTCGTCCCCGTAAATCTTACCAGTGAATAGGTCCGGGTATTGTCTTCTCATAGCATCTTCTGATCCCCATCTAGCTTCTTCAACTCCGTGTCGATGCCACAATACTTTCACTAACGTTATTCTCTTACTTCTCAGCTCTTTGATCTCGCGAGCTAAAATTCGAATCGATTCTTCACTGTATGATACATCTGATTGTATCTCAACTTCAGTTGGAGAAATAACGTGGGAAGGGTCTGATCGATATATTCGTAGCATTGATACATGAAACACATTATGTATCTTTTCTAACTCAGACGGTAAGGACAACCGATATGTCACTGGTCCAACTCGCTCAATAATCTCGTATGGTCCGATGAATCGCGAACTAAATTTCCCTTTTTGACCAAATCGCAATATCCTTTTCCACAGTGACACTTTCAAAGACACTTTATCCCCGATCTGGAACTCAATATCTTTCCGTTTCAAATCTGTGTACGATTTCTGTCGATCCAAAGCTACTTTCAAACTGTCGCGAATTACTTTCACTTTTTCTTCTGCTTCTGTAATCAGATCTACCTCGTGAATCTTACTTTCACTAAGCTCAATCCAGTTCAACGGTGTTCTACATTTACGACCATATAGCGCTTCATACAGTTCCATCTTTATACTTGATTGGAAGCTATTATTGTAAAAGCAAACTCAATTAGCGGTATATATTTCTCCCAGCTACCTTCAAACTCAAGAATGCAACAACGCAACATATTCTCAAGTATCTGAATAACTCGTTCGAATTTACCATCCGTTTGCGGGAGAAATGCAGTGCTAAAACGCAGCTTTGTACCCAAAGCTTATTATAATTTCTTCCAAAATCGCGAAATAAATCTTGGATCTCTATCCGAAACAATAGATAGGGGAATACCATGTAATCTCACGATTTCAGAAATATACAACTCAACTAATTTATCAAGCGAGAAATCCGTACGTACCAAAATGAAATGAGCTGATTTCGTCAATCTGTCAACAACAACCCATATCGCAACTTTCTTTTTTGGAGATAAAGGCAAACCCGATACGAAATCCATTGTTACTCTATCCCACTTCCACTCAGGAACCATAATAGGTTGTAATAAACTTGACGGCACTTGATGCTCAGCTTTAACTTGCTGACAAATCAAACATTTCAAAACAAATTCTGAGATATATCGTTTCATGCCATGCCACCAATAAAGTTGTTTCAAATCATTATACATTTTCGTGCTTCCCGGATGTACTGATAAACAACTACTGTGTGCTTCGTTTATAATCTTCCAAATGAGTTCAGAATTTCTTGGTACACATTCTATCACGGAACATCAAACAGTCATCTGGCCCTATTCGAAACTCTGAATCATAAGTCGACTCACATTGAGCTCGTTTTGCTTGCAATTCATTATCAAATTTTTGAGTCTCACAAATCTGCTGTAGAAATAACAGTCTAGCTTTCAACTCGACTACTATCGAACCGTTATCAGCAAAGCTAATTGTGTGTTCAAAGCACGTAAAGCAAATAAGGACTTTCGGCTTAAAGCATCAACAACTACGTTTGCTTTCCCTGGATGATATCTGTAACACCCCAAACCCGGCCCATTCACTACGACCGAATTTGAAATGCCACTGCGGAAAACGTTTGAAAATATTCTTACTTAAAAGTAAAAACCGTTAAAAATTTGTTGCCTTTAATAAAACACTTTCGTAATTTTAAAACATTCTAAGAAAAAAAAATTTTAACTTGTTATAAAAATACCGGATTCAAAACTTTAATATAACTTTTAAGATATAAATAGCTTTTAAAATAAAACTTACAAGATATTGACTTAATTATAAATCCAACTTAAACATAACAAAATTCAAATACTTTAAGTGGCCCTTATTACAATAAATAAATAATTAAAAGTACTGAAATATGAAAAGTCTGATTTAACAAAAATCATCTTCTTCTTCTGCATGGGCCACCTTGTATCCACTCCAACCCTGTCCAAGCTTTAAGCATCCCCTGTAAGGTTGATAAAAATTGGGTGAGTCAGACAGACTCAGTGTGCAATTAGACCACTGAATTCCACCCACATATAAACCACATATTAACCCGTATATCAGATATCAATGCACTTAATCTCATTATTTCACTTATTGGGCTTGGCCCATTTCCACATTTATTCACATGCAAAATTATGCAGTTATGAAGCCCAACCCAGCCTAGGGTCCATCCTCTACACACCCCCGTATCCAGCCTACCACACACCAGGGGATTATTAAATCACCCTCCCCTTTTTACTCCAATATGGCAACAAATGCCATCCACGCGAACTTAATCGCAAATAATCCACAACGCGACCTCAGTCAGCGCCAATCCACGATGTAGCCGAAGCTATCATCAAAACCACGATGAGCACAAAGCCATCAATAACCACGATATGGCACATAGCCTATATCAACCATGATGAGGCACAGAGCCATTCATCAAACCACGTACTCGAAGTACACCCTGTCCTTCTTTCATATTCATATCCCACCCATGCACATGCAACATAAAATAATGCCATGATAATGCATGTACATGTTATTTAGCATATTATCACATATTCACATCAATAATCACATTTCATCAGATTCGGTACTTACCGTATTATCGACATACCCCATGAGGGTATCCATATCACAATTTCCACTGCACTAGTTAGCACATTCATAGCACATACACAATATCACATACATAACATAAACCCGGAAAACAGTAGGCTAACTACACACCTTATAACTTGAAGAACTACGCTCTCGATCCCGATGCTATCACTAAGCGATACTACGGCTATCTGCCTACTTTCCTGTTCTAACGCTGGTCCACACCCCGGTGGCCAATCCCGAACTGCAGAAACGGATCTTCTCTTAAACTTCGGGATAGGGGCTATCCCTTGTCCTCCTTGACTGGTATTCGAATCCATCGACAACACTTAATTAACATCAAATGGTTAATCCTTAGTGTCATAATCTAAATATATCGAATCCAAAACTTACTACATATACTTACCAAATTGAACTTGAATCCCAAAGTTCCTCTTATTCCAGTCGATTTGGCCCTAAATACACATAGCCAAAATCGGTCACACTTAATACCAGTAATATGGCCCTAGCCGAATACTAACAACCACATACTTAACTTACCAAATCCCGAAAAGTCACTCATTGCCTTTGAACTGTCGAAATCCCTATATGAACTAACTGTTAGAAACGGCTAACTTTAATAACCAGTAAGACTTATGGCCATATTGCACATATCACCTTACCTCTATAATGAACCGAATGGATAACTTGCACCGAAAGAAATCGACAACACCTCCCCCCTTTGATCACTGAGATATTCGGCCACAGGAGAGAACTAGATCAAGGTTTCAGCTTTTGAAACTTGCGATAGAAGAAAAGAATAAGGCCTTCTTGAGATTCGGCTATGGCTATTAATAAAAGTAAAATACAAATAGAAGAAAAAGCACTTACATGGTTTGGCTAAGCCCTTCAAATGTTGATGGAAAAGTCGGCCACAAGGGGAAAGTGTATTCGGCTATCAAAAGAGCAAGTTTGGAGTTGAAGTAAAGAAGAATGGGAGATTGTTAGAGACTTAGGAGCATTCGGCAAAGGTGCACAATAGAAGAGGGGTTTAATAATTTGAGAAATCGGCAATGGTGCACAATGGGGAAGTTTCGGCTTAGCAAAATAAATGAAGAAGGAGAGGATTTTCTTGGCTACCAAAATTCGGCAAAATCACTAGAGAAGAAACAAATATAATCCATCCCTTAAACCCCCTTCCATGACCGAATATACCACCCAAAGAACCCCCCATTCGGCCACCACTTCATCTCCTATCATATCCCTCCTTTTTCTCTCCTATTTTATCTCTTTGACACTTGTTCAAAATAATTAAATTAACACATCAATTATCTCCTCATTTATCACTTAGTCACCTATTAAAAATAAAATAAATAAAATAAGGCCACTATTATCTTCTTATCAAACTCCTATATATTCTCTTATCACCTATTCAATCTAAATAAAATAAAGCAACAATTATCCTACCTTACTGCGCCGAATTTTAAAAAGAAAAAACAAGCTTTATCCTCATCCAATTGAAAGTCCCATGTGCCGTCCAATACTCCTTCTCCCTTAACACCAGAATGCAAAATAAAAACACTCCCTTATGCTGCCACCAAGACTCGAACATGAGACCTGCTAGAGCCCTTTGACGCAAGCTGCCCAGCTCCTCAGGTAACGCCCCAAGCCACTTTGCCAAGGCGCTGTTGGTGACATGTTTCACCCAGGATTTCTTTTAAAGCCTCCTTAGCCCAGCGCCTTCTTGCCGTACAAAAATAAAACGCTCCTTCTTGCTTCCTTCACAACTCGAACCTGGGCCCTCCACCCATTGCTTGAGGCGTCACTTGCCCAAGCCTTAAGTGGCGCCTTGCATCCACTTTACCACATGATTTCTTGTGGCCCAAATCCCTCACGAATTCCCCTTAAAGCCTCCTTAGCCTAGTTTCCCTTCTTGACCCAAAGAGCAAAAATAAAAACACACTCCTATGCCACCAACGTGATTCGAACCAAGGCCCTTACCCTACTGCACATGGCGTCATTCACCAAGGCCCTAAGTGGCGCATCCCAGCCACTTTAACAAGGTGATTCTTATGTCCAAGAACTCCCAAAATTTTCCTTAAGGCCTCCTTCACCTAGCTTCTCCTTTAGACTTAAAATTCCATTACTTTTCCAAGACTTCCTCCTACATCCTTGGATTCTCAAAACCCTTAAAACACACTCAACCACACTTAAAGCCTTCTAACACTTGAGTTATGCTCCAAACGCATAACCCCTAAGATACTACAGTTCTACCCTCCTTAAAAATAATTTCGTCCTCAAAATTACTTACTATTGAACAATCGTGCATCCTTAACTCATCACACTACCCTCCTGCTGCGCACTCTGATTTTAATAATACTAATACATTTCTTAGATACTATCTCAAGATTCACATTCAAAGTTCCTTACACTTCACTAGCATACAAACACGAACTATTTCTATAACAACCAAGTCAATAAAGAGATTCCAGGATTAGGGAACATACCCGATCCTATATGGTGCAACTTCCTCCTTGTTACGACTGATTGCCTAAGCCAACCTTGGTTGCCTTGCATCTGAACCTTCAGCACCTCTGCTTGGTGTTCCACGACTTTGGCCTCGAGCCCTATCCATCACTAGAGGACATTTCTTAACCAAATGAGCCTTAGATCCACATCGGAAACATTCCTTACTATTTCCTCAACATTCTCCAGCATGAGCTCTCCCACACCGAGCACATACACGACTCCGATTCTCAGCAACTGGTACAGGTGCACGTAAAGAATTCTCGATCCTTGGTCTTTTCTGAAAATCTCCAGATGCTTCTGACGATCCAAAACTTCTCTTATTCTGTTTCTTATTCTTTTCTCGATTCTGCCTCACAGTCTTCTTAACTTCCTCAGCTATCCGAGCCTTCTCCACTAAAACAGCAAAGTCCCTTTCTCTTTGCGGAGCTATCAACACACGTAGCTCATCTCGCAATCCATCTTCGAATCGGACACACCTCTCATAATCAGTAGCCACGATTCCTTTAGCATACTGACTTAGCCGCACAAATTGTGCTTCGTACTCTGCTACCGACATACTTCCTTGTACCAAATTTAGAAACGCCTTCCTTTGCGAGTCTAAATAACTAGCTCCAACGTATTTCCCTTCAAACTTAGCCTTAAAGTACTCCCAATCCACTCGGTCCGCAGGGGTACCTTGTCTGACAGTGAGCCACCATCGATAAGCTTCATCTCAGAGCAACGAGACAGCACCTTTCAGCTTTTCCTCAGCAGTGCAGTCTAAATCATCCATGATCCTTTCGACTGCTTCTAACCAATACTCCGCGATGTTCGGAGCTACCCCAGACACCCCTCTAAAAATCTCGGCTCTGTTTGACTTAAGTCTTTCCGGCACTGATTTCCGAGCTCCATTGCTCACATTAGCTCCTGCCACTCGCTCTAGCACTCGCAGCATAGCTTGCGACACTGCGTCATCTCCTCTGGTCTGATCTTGATACTCCGCGCCTACTGCTGGTGGCGGCACATCATTTTCTGACCCATGGCCAGACCCAACCGGTTCCGATACGGTCATTCTACCTCGACCACGTCCACTAGAACTCATATCAAACGTCGCGATTTAATCTGATTAAAAAGTTTTATGAATTAATACTTTTGTTCCACTGTTTTATCCGCGAACAATTTTATAAAAAGAAGTTTTCAGAAGTATTTCTTCCGGAACTCAGTCTGAAAGAATTCCCAGGTCACTCGCTCTCTCAATACTATCGACACTAAAGTATTCCACCAATGATACGCAGAGTCTCTCAGAAGATAAATAGCGCACCTTAAGCATTCAGCTGGCGTACATGAAAGTTCATCAAACACTTGGATAGTATTTTCAAGCCAAAACTCAACTCTCTCAGGTCATCATCAGCATTAGCCCTGAACTCTTCAGCCACGTGTTAACGGATCTTATCAACTCGAGGATTATTCAATCTTACCAAATTTCATGATATTATTCCCATTAATGTCCACTCAATTTAACTATGGTCTAATGACAACATAAGGACCTCTAATTTAATATTCCATAGCTATTTAATACCTTTAGCTATTAGAACTCACATTTTAGCTTTAACGCGATTTAGTCCTTTTTCTCAAATTAAGCAATTAAACAGTAAAATTAGCTCACGAAATTTTCACACATATCAAATAACATGTTGTAAATACCGAAAATAATATTAAAATAATTTTTTGACATCAGATTTGTGGTTTTAAAAGAACTGTTCTGATTTAGCTACAACCGGTCTGTTACATTGTGCATATATATGAGTGCGTTGACCTCGAGTCAGTTAAAGCATTAACATTAGTATCAAATATAGAAAATGAACCAACAATCACATCAGGTGCTGAACCTTCCTCACGAGCTCGAATTGCATAGGCTCTAGCTGGTGCCCTAGCCTCAGATCTAACTCTAGAATCTTTCGTTCCACTTCGACTATTCCCTGCATTACCACTATTTCTGGATGGTCTCCCTCTCGCAGCCGTGTTACTCGACCGTGTATTCTGAGCTTTCTCTCTATCAGATCTTTTACGGCAATCTTGAAGAAAATGATAATAGGAACTGCATTTGAAGCACGATCCACTTCTCAATCTACACTCGTCGAAAATGTTGTCTATTGCATTCTTGACATTCAAGTTTATTATTTCAAACACTCCCCACACTTGCTACAAAAGTAGCCTGAGGTCTCAAACTTTAATGTTGCTTCCCTTTATCTCTTCTAGAAAATTCTACTGAAGCTGATGTACGACTGTGACATTCTTTTGATTTCTTTGATAGAGATAAAAATAATTTTCCCATAGGTTGTTTACCAGTGTCACAAGCATCAAAATCTGCCTTTCTTTTAGCTTTACTAAGTTCTTCAGCTTTATGTGCTCGATCCATCAATACCATAAATTCTTTCAATTCTAGAATCCCAACTAAAAATTTGATATCTTTGTTTAAACCATCTTCAAACCAAGTGCACATAACAGCTTTTGATGGTATACATTCCTGAGCTTACTTGCTAAGTCACACAAACTCCCTTTCATACACGACTACAGTCATATGGCCTTAATTTAACTCAAGGAACTATTTTCGCATTTTATCAAGATACCACTGACTAACATATTTCTTTCTGAATTCTGTCTGAAAGAAATCCCAATTTATACGATTTTTTAGTATCACCACAATCAAAGTATTCCACCACTGATATGCTGAGCCATTTAACAACCATATCGCACATTTTAAGCATTCAGTTGGAGAACAAGATAATTCATCAAAAACCCTCATAGTGTTTTCTAACCAAAATTCAGGTTTTTCAGGATCGTCTTCAACTGTTCCACGAAACTCTTCAGCCTCATACTTACGAATTTTGTCAACAAGAGGTCTATTCACTCATACCTTCTCTAAACCTTGAGGAATAGTGGGGACATGTTGGGGTAAGGTAGGCGGTGGAGGTTGTTGAGCCATAAGGTTCGTTCTAACAAACTCAAAGAACCACTCAAACATCATTTGGAATAAGGCTTCTTTCGCCTCACTCCCGGCCCTCATCTATGGGCCCACTACTAGTTGCTCCATGAACGGAGGCTTGTGCATTACTTTTAACCTCATCGAAATCAGCTCGGTTGGATGACATCTTTTATCTATATGAAAACATAATTCAACTTGAGTCAAGAGATAACATACTATCATATGTTATATAATGGCATGTATTTCTAGACTCCATACATGATACGTTCAGTCCGAGAACTGACTAAACAGTAGCTCTGATACAACTAAATGTAACACCTCTAACCTGTCTCCATTGTCAGATTAGGGTTACAAAGCATTATCAAACAATCAGAACAACATTTAACACCAAAACATCTCAATAAAAATTATTTTACATTAATTAAATAAATCTTATTAAAAAACCTATCAAACATATGCATTTGGGCCTTAAATCAAGCCGTTGAGGCCTAAAAAATAGTTTAGAAGCAATTTGGGACTTATTTGAAACAAACCAAAAGATTTGGAAAAGAGTTGCAAATTTTGAAAATAAAGGTCACACAGCTGTGTGGCATAGCCCAGGCCGTGTAACAGTTGAACAAAGGGACATGCGACCGTGTCCCATCCCGTGTCTCAACCCGTATAACTCACTAAGTTGGGTCACACAACCGTGCCGCAGGCCGTGTGACATAGCCCAGGCCGTGTAACAATCGAACAAAGGGACACACGGTCGTGTCCTAGTGCATGCCTCAACCCATGTAACTCACTGAGTTTGGTCACACGGCCGTGTGGCAGGCCGTGTGCTAGACTATGTAACTCTCTAACTTGTGACACGCGGCCATGTCACAGGCCATGTGCTGGGCCATGTAACACACTAACTTGATACACCAAAAACTAACAAGCAACTCACGACCGTGTGGCCAGGCCGTGTGACATTGCGTATCCTAGGTTGTGTGCTCCATAATTTGACCCTAAATCAAGCCATTTCTGTAACACCCCAAACCCGGTCTATACGTTAAGGCTAGATTTGACATGTCACATGAAATAAATGTACATCTAGACCTTTAAAGATCTAAGTAAAATGGATTTTCAAAACTTTGACATGGAGTTTATTGAAAACTAAGGTTGATTGATAAATCAAACAATTTGAGACGTAAGAGTTTATAAATCGAAACTTTTAAAAAAATTAATTAATATTTCGAGAGGATTTAAAAGAGTTTGAAAGATGATAACAAAATTGATGAACATTTTAAAGAGAAAAATTTCTGAGGTAAAAATATTTATGAAAGTTATTACGAAACCCCCTTTTTGCATATCCATTTGAGAAAAAAACGTCTATTTATGTTTTTAGAAAAATCTCACTTTGAAGTAATTAAAGTAAATTCTAAAAATCCATCAAACATAAAACAATATTAAAAATTTATCCAGAGGCCTTATTACAACTTAACTTAAATTAACCAAGAAATTAAAAGTACTTAAAAAGAAATCCAAATTTCAAATAACCATTATTCGTAGTATGGCCCCCACCGAGTCATCCATAGCCCAAGTCACCATAACTGATCATTACCTGAAAAGGATAAGGAAAACAGGGTGAGTTACTATAACTCAGTGTGTAACCCACTTACCATTGTCCACTGGGCCAAAATCCAATTAAGCATTTATTTGGGCCAAAGCCCATTTACAAAAAAAAAAAAGAAAGAAACCATTTATAATATGCATGTGATATGTAATTCCCAAACCAAACCTAATTTTCCATCCGCTACACACCACCCGTACCAACCAGCACACCTGTGAGGAGCTTTAGTCACCCACCCCGCCAACACACCAAACGTAGGCATTAAGCCGTTTGTATCAAATTTGTGGACAAGCCACCAGATTAACAGAATTTACATGGCATTGCCATTTTTCATATTTGTGGCAGAGCCACCAGAATTATGTAGTAGAGCTACCAGAACTTCTCTTCATCATTTTCCCATCCCATGCAAATCATGTATATAATGCATAGCCATTCACAACAATTTATTCAGATATTTCTTACAAACATCATGGCCCATTATAACAATTTATCAAGTTAGCCAATTAAGCAAAATATCATCTTGGCCCATTTCACAATTTATTACAAATCGGCCCATATAGCAAATATCTTATGGCCCATATAGCAATTTATCAATTTGGCCCATATAGCAAATATCTTAATTTGGCCCATATAGCAAATATCTCAATTTGGCCCATATGGCAAATATCTCAATTTTTCCCATATAGCAAACATCAAATGGCCCATTAAGGGTATTTTCGTGATTTTCACAGTCTTAATACCAATTTCATAATCTTTACCAAAATAGTGATAACTATGCCATTTTACCCAATTTCACCAAAATGTGTTTTAATCAAGCGATTTACCATTAACACGTTTTAAATATCTAACCCATGAAATACGATGTGAGATTACACACCTGATTACGGTAAGCACTACGCTTTCCTGATCGTCGACACCTAAAATATTATAACGCTCGATTAGACATTACTCACTATTTAATAAATCTACTCTAAAACAAACGATCTAAGATTTTAACCTCGGGATTACGAACAACTACGATTTGTCAGTTTTCCTCGGTTGATGGTCCACAACCCGGTGGAAAGTCCCGAATCGCTGATGCCTCACAATTGTGAACAATCTCGAATAGTTGATTCTATCGGATGAGGGTCCACAACCCGGTGGAAAGTCTCGAATCGCTGAAACAGCCCTTCGTTTGAATTTAGAAGTAGGGATCGTAAATCTGCTCCTTTTTCGATCACCAATCACTACCCCTTTTGATTCTATATTGTTTGCCTCCATTGAGAACAAATGTTAGTCCAAACTAATACTACGTTATTATGAACGATTGATCTTAGGAGTAAGGTTGGCTTACCACAAAATTCGAGTGATCCATGAATAAATCCCTATAATATAATCGGTTACTCATTTCCATTTTGATAATCATCTTAACTAATAAAGGATGATCATGAAATCCGTGAAGAACTCTTACCTTAGAGATTTTTGAACCAAATCCTAGCGATTGCGAGATGACTTCGGAAGAATGATGGTTCGGCCTTCCACTATATCACTATGAAGAAGAAAGGGTTTTGTTTAAAAGAGAAATAGATGATGATTTCGGTCAAAAGGACTTGAATGAAAAGAATTGAAAGAGTTCTTACCGATTGTTCAAGAGGTGAATGACAACCCGAATGAAAAGAAAGATCAATAAAAGGATGGAAGATTCGGCTATAGAGAAATAGTGGACTCAATATTCGGCTATGGTGAAAAATATTAGAGAGGAAGTAATGTTTGAAAGATTTTGCAAAAAGAAAAGAAGAAGAACTAGAAAATATGATGGATTAGTTTCGGTTTTCAAGGATGATGAATGAACAAAGAAATTGTCTCCAAGTTTGTATGCATTTGGCAAGAAGAAAGAAAAGAAATGGAATATGCCTCTTCAAGGTTGCATGGATTCGGCAAGGAGAAGAAAAGAAGTTTGGGAAGAAAAGAAAAATGATGCCAAAGTTGTCAATAAAGGATTGGCCAAAACAACCAAAATTTTACCTATTGCAATTGACCAAATTCGGCTAGGAGAGGGAGTTTTGAGAGAAAAATACAATTGATGGTATTGGTATTTTGACCCAAAACTAACACTTTTGTTTTTACCAAAACATCAAACACCAAATTTGCTATCATCCTATCTCCAAGCCATCCACATTCATCCCCCCTGGGATAAGAGTTTGGCCACCCAAACTTTCCAAAACACCATCCACAAAATAAGCCCCTTCTCCCCCTTACTTACCTATTTCTCTTGATTCCTTTCCCCAACTTCAACCTTGCCTTATTCTTTTAGCCACCTTACCAAAAATAATGAAGTCCACCCTTGCCATAAATACTCCTTGACCGACACATTAAGGAAGGAAAGAAAAAAATAAAAGTCAAAATGCACACAAAGTGATTCGAACTCCTTCCCTCACGGTACTACAAGTGACGCCATAGCCTCTTTACTAATAGCTCATTTATGCTAGCTATTTATTCAATTATTTCCATATGCTTTAAGGTCACTTATTCTATCTCCTTGAAGTGCTAAATTCCAAAAAAAAAAAAATTACTAGATCCAAATAAATCCCGAGCCTTCTCAGGACCTCCTTAACATACGAAATTAATAATCTAACTAGCTTAGCACCAAAATAATGCAATACATGAAATTCAAATTCTAGGATGTTACAATTTCAATGCCACAACACACCTAATCAACCATCCCATTTTTGTACACTTTCAAAAGACTTAAATACCTTTTGAAACACATATAAACATACAAAATCACTTAACCTATTTCACCTAATCAATGTGTCATTCAAAGGCACCACATTTATACCAAAACACCATTGATCAAATCAATGTAATATAACCACATTTCAAGCATGAAAATTAGTTCCTTTAACTACCAAATAACATCACATATAACCATTTACATATCATCACAACCGTACCAACAAAGATCATATATTTCAAGTACCTAAAAGCGGCCAAAAATGACCTAACTTGTCAAGGCATTAAAGTCCATCAACAAAACATGAACATCAAAAGCAAATACATACCAATTGACCATTAACACATTCAATAACTATCATTATAAAAGGTCCTATACATGCCATTTATAACATTGGCCAAAATACTCAAAAATTACCGAAATGGTTACTGGATAGTGTGATAGAGCTCTGTCAAACTTGCAATCGACCGAGCTTGTAACATCCCATAACCCGTATCTGTCACCGGTGTAGGGTTACGAGAATGCTACATCAAGTTAACAAAAATAAACATGTAAATCATGACCATTTCACTTATAATTTCTCAAATACCATAAAGAAATTGAATTACAATAATATTTTATATCTACGAGGCTTAAATCGAGCTTTAGGGACCTAATAATTAATCTTAAAACCCTCAATGACTAATTTGAAAAAAAAATCAAGAAATTTCAGGAAAATATAAAAATTTCAAAAATAGGGGACACACGTCCGTGTGGCTAGGTCGTGTGGAATGCCTTAAGCCGTGTAACTTTCAAAATTGGGACAACGCCCGTGTCCTAGCCCTTGTCCTTGCCCGTGTATTGAGTTGGGCCACACGGCCATGTCGCAGGCCGTGTAGCTCCCTGACTTGTGACACACGGCCGTGTGCTAGGCCGTGTAACACATTGACTTACTACACACGATCATGTCTCAAACTGTGTGTGGCACACAGCTGTGTGGCACAGGCGTGTCTCAAGCCGTGTGCACCTAAATGAACCTTAAACATCAAGTTTACCATTCTAGATTTCTTGAACACTAAGCATTTCATTTACCAACTATTAGACCTATTCAAAATGCCATTAAACAAGCTCAAATCATACTAGTTTAACCATCTTAAGTGCCTAACCAATGAACCCTCTATGGTACCATAAGTATACACTTTTACAACAATATAAATCATCACCCAAACATGTCAATTCACAACTTAAACTTCTAACCAATATGCCTATCATAGGCACCCCAATTCACAAGAATTCAAGATAACATATTAATCAAACATATGTTATAAATTTGTACCAAAGATATCTTCCTTCACTCATACATATATCACAATAAGTCGTCTACTTGCACTAAGACTCATTCTTTATATATTTACATACCAAAACAAAAGTAACTACAAAACAAGCCTATTACATGCCATATAATCCGAAACAAACGTTCAAAAGCTACAGAAATCTGATGGATAGTGTGACTTGAGTGTTGACCAATCGTCGAACCTTCAAAAGTATCTACAAGAAACAGAAATTAACACAAGTAAGCTTATTAAACTTAGCAAGTTCGATGTACAGAAACAATAAACCTTACCGAAGTAAATATAACAATTCAATCAAAAATAATTCAACAACAAGTGTTTCCTATCATCCACAATGTCAAACTGGTGAATTGCATAATTCAATTCAAAGCTCAAATGATAATTTTCGGGAAAACATATATGTCCACAACGAAGTTAATTCAAGATGTCAAATACATGGCATGTCATTCAAAATCATTAAATAAGTTATAATACAATGATTTACAACCTAATGAATGACTTACAGATACGAGTACACAAGTAATCCAACCTAAACAGGCCAAACGCTCATAATAGCTAATTCAATCGATAACACGCCACGACACCAAGTGCCTAGCCCGCAGGCTATACATTCGCCCCTATAACACGCCGGATCAAGGTAGTATAACATGAGAGTTCGTAACAAATGTTGAACCTTGGTATACTCAAGAAAAAATATAAAGCTCTCCACATCAATCTCCACTCCAACCTCGCATAACACGCCATCATTCAGTTGTACTTTATCTTGCGCTCATCCGGCCTAAGTATCGATATC
Source organism: Gossypium australe (assembly GCA_005393395.2). Classification (NCBI taxonomy): domain Eukaryota; kingdom Viridiplantae; phylum Streptophyta; class Magnoliopsida; order Malvales; family Malvaceae; genus Gossypium; species Gossypium australe. The sequence continues at coordinate 24,541,571 of CM016614.1, read as the reverse complement.
AACCACATTTTCGCAAACAACTTACATCATGAATAGAATAATTTATATAGATATTAAATTACAATCCTTACAAGCTTACCTGGACTGAGTTGTAATAGTTGCAGAAGTTCAGGGACAACATCGTAGTTTTCCCTTTTCCACGAAATCAACATGTAACCTCCCAAACCCAGCATAGCCGTTATGGCTAGATTGAGAAGGCTACATTAGCCACCGAAATGGCTAAGCTAACTTTCATTACTTTTGAAGACTTTAAATAAACTCATTTTAGAGAAAACCGTAGTTGTACTTTGAGTTAGCTTAAAAGCATTCATTCATTGGGTCGTGTATGCTTAGGATTCATTTTATTGTTGACAGTGCTGTTTTAGAAAAATAGTTTGCTTGTCGCTCTTCTCTAAAAAATCCTCGAAGTTAAACTAATGTAGCAGAAAAACCATTTTTCAAGTCATTTTGGAAAATTAGTTGCCTTATCGATTTGTTTTTCAAAAACAGTTCCTTTTCAATGTAGCGGAAACTAGGGAACAGTATCAAATTTTGAAAAGGAATAATACTTAATTTTGACCAGAAATAATTTAAAAAATACAAGCCAAAACCAATAAAGACTTGATAATACTTAATTAAAATAATAATAATCCGAGGTCCAAGTTGATTCTCTTAATGCTGAGTCCAGTCTTAATTTTGAGGTTTACCTGAAATGTTAAACACTATTAGGGGTGAGCTCATGAAAAGCTCAGTGCAAGTCGAATAATTATTTAAACGGGCAAAAACATCAAATACAGTGAAACATAATAACATTAACAAAAGAAAAAAGAACCATCATAGGAATTTCATGTCATTACATAGCCATTAACAAATTGATGTCAAACTGTGTATGAGCATAGGTCATCATTCATTCGAGTAACAATCATTAATTTCGAAACCATTCAATACAACAAAATATAATGTGTAGCATGAATAAATAACACTTGAATATGTCGTGCACATGATGCAATGCAAAAAGGTTCCTACCCATACCATCTGCTACACACCACGAGTTCCCCTGAACCCGTCTGCCAAACTCCAAAATATTATGAGCACAGCTCGATGTGGTAAAACCACTGAATAATTAATAATGCAGAAAATCTGCCGGATATCAAATAGTGCGATACAATCGCCCATAACATATTGTCGTAACCTTTTTTTTTTTTGAAAAACGGGGTCAACTTGGATTTTGAAAACGAAAAATAGGAGTCGGCACCAATCTTTTTTTGTTGAGGTGTGATCGGGTCACCTCGTAAAAATAGTTGTTTTTAATAAACAGTTTGATTTATCAAAACAAGGATTTTGGTCTACTAAATTCAGAAAATGGGTTCGAGAGTCGATTACTCATGAGGAAGGGTTGGCACCCTCGATAAGCCCAAAATTGGTACCTAGTTGATTAATCAATGTTTTAATGTTGAAGATTTGAAAACTTGAAAGAATTAAAAATACGATCCTTCTTTTATAGTGATGCTAAAATTTATTTTAAGCGAAATTGAAAATGTGTATCAAGGCAGTCTCGTCTCGAGGTAAAATGTCATATCCAATACATTAGGACACTACATCTCGATCTTCGAGGCTAAACTTGCCTTTTATTCAAAACTTATGTATTTAATTTGAAAGGATATTTGGTTACTTAGAATGAACGAGAAAGTCAAAGACCCAATACATTAGGGCACAATTTCTCGAGTTTCTAAATACAGAACATTGCCTTGGTTTAGAAAACCTTACCTCGAAATAACAAAACGTCACATCCAATGCATTAGGACACGATGTCTCAAATTCTCGAGAATAAAATTTTTATTTAAATGTATTTGTTTCAAAAGGATATTCGGTTATTTAGATTAAACAAGAAAAATCAAAACCCAATATGTGAGGGCACGACTCTCCCGAATTTCTAAATATGGAATATTGCCTTTATGAAAGAAATCAATTTTGTAAAAATTAATATGAAAATAAAAAAACAAATTATAATGTTAATGTATACCGCAGAATGATGGTAAATGCGTTAATAAAATAATAGTAGTAAAGGAGTAAGAATTAAAAATAACAATAATAATAACAAGAGAGAATGATAAAGATAATAGCGATAGTGGTAAAAGTAATACGAACAATCGTGATAAAAACAAAAGTACTAGCAATAATAACAAGAATAATAGTAGTGAAAATAAAATGATAGTAGTGGTGATAGTTAAATAATAAAAATAAAATAAGGATAATAACAAATAGCGGTAAAGAATAATATATATTATTAACAACAATAATAGTAAAGATAATAATAATAAAATAATAATAAAAATAATAACAATAATAAAATGATAATGAAAATAATAATAATAATAATAATAATAGGAATAGGATGATAATAAATGAAAAAAAACGTAAAATAATAATATATAGTAATAATATTAAGAATAGCATCAAACAATTATTAAATACAATAATAATCATTAAAATAATGATATAAATTAATATTAACATCAACAATAATAAATATGTAACACCCCAAACCCGGCCCAAACGCTATGACCGGATCTGGTATGTTACGGGTTAAATGTTAAAAACTTTGCTTTGAAGGGATTTGAAATTTCGGTTTGTTTATGTAGGTATTCGTTAACTAAGTGTTATTTGCAGAAAACCTTTGTGGGTTTTTTTTTTTAAACTTGTTTGAAAATCCCATTTTATTTCTTCTTATAAATAAGTCTTTGAACATAAATTTATAAATGTAAACATTGGCAAATATAAATTGATAACCTAAGCTATGGAGGCCTTATTACAAAAATAGTCCCAAAATTAAAACTTAAAGAAAAACCGAAAATAGTTTATGAGAATAAAAGACTTGATGGCCCCTCGAGTCCGCCTCGGCTCCCATGTCCACGATCTACCGCTCATCTGAAAAGTCAGGGAAATAAAAGGGTGAGTCACCAAGACTCAGTGTGCAAATCCCGAAAACACATAAAAGGCTTTAGGCCCACAAACACATTATGGGCCTTGGCCCATACTGTAACACCCCAAACTCGGTCTATGCGTTAAGACCAGACTTGGCATGCCACACAAATCGAACTTACATCTAGTCATCAATGCTTTTAATGAAAACAATTCTTCAAAACGATTTTGAAGATGGAGTTTATCAAAAATCGAGATTTATTTGAAAACCATGATTTTAAAACATAAGAGTTTACAATTTGATTTTCAGAGAAATAATTGGTTAAAATAAATTTATAAAAGAGTTTCCACAGAAATTTTAAGAGTAAGTGATATTTAAGAAAAATCCCTTTTTATACGAAAAATTAAGAAAAACATTATAAAATTTTAAATAGTCCCCTTTCAGTATTTAAAACATATTAAAATTCATCCACGCATAAAAATCCATAAAAATAATAACAGATGCCTTATTACATCGCAATTAAAATAGTGCATAAATAAAAATACTTAAAAGAAGTTCAAGTTTTTATAAACCATCATTCGTAGTATGGCCTCCACACGAAGTCATCCCCGGCCCAAGCCTCCATCAATTGCCATTACCTGAGATGGGTAAGAAAAACAGGGTGAGTTACTTAGAACTCAATGTGTAACCCACTTACCTTGTTCACTGGGCCAGAATCATTTAAGCATTTCATTTGGGCTTGAGCCCATTTACAAATGTACAATATATAAATCAAATAAATATGCATGTGATATGCAATTCCCAACCAAGCCTAATTTCCATCCGCTACACACCACCCGTACCAACCATCACACCTGTGGGGATCAAGTCAACCCACCCCGCCAACACACCAATCACAGGCATTAAGCCATTTTAAATATTTGTGGCAGAGCCACCGAACTAGATTGTGACAGAGTCACCAAACTAGAGGCATTAAGCCAATTAAAATATTTGTGGCAGAGCCACCGAACTAGATTTTGGCAACAAGCCTTTCTTCTCTTCGTCAATTATCCCAACCCATGCAGTCATGTATATATATATATAATGCATAACGATATATTCATAAGGTAAATTTCAACAAAAAGCCCATATTACAAATTATCAATTTGGCCCATTAGTCAAAATAGCAATTTGGCCCATTTAACGATCTAGCAAACTTTGGCCCATTTAACGATCTAGCAAATTTTGGCCCATTCAACACATGAGGCCTTTTTCACAATTTTCACACTTGGCCAACTTATCAAAATAATCATATGGCCCAAAATATCACTTTTTAACAATATAGCCCATTAAGGGCAAATCTGTAATTTTTTCCACAACCTTAATACCGGTTTCATGCATTCACACCAAAAAGTGCTAATATACCATATTTTCCAATTTTACCGAATTTACGATTTTTATTCTATTACTAAGGCATAGTATAACCCGTGAGATAAGTGTGAAGTTACACACCTGATTACGGTGATTTCTATACTTTCCCGCTCGTCGATACCTATATATTTATCATGCTTGATTAGAACACTAATATTTAATATAAAACTATTCTAATGATAAACGATCTAGATCTTTACCCTCGGAATCTCGAACAACAGCTATTTGTGATTTCTCCCTAATTGATGGTTCATAACCCGATGAAGAACCACGAACAGTCAAAGGCTCAGGAGTACGAATGACTTCAAATAATTGATTTTCGCCGGATGAAGGTCCATAACCCGGTGGAAAATCTCGGATTGCCGAAACAACCCTTCGCTTGAATCTAGAGGGAATAGCGAATCCACCCCTTTTCCGAACACTATTCACCACTCTTTTCGAACCTATCTTGTTTGCCTCCATTGACAAAGGATTATTAGTCCTAACAATATATCGGAAATTTAAGACTAATGGCTTAAAAGGGCGAACTCGGCTTACCTTAAAATCCTGAGTGATTTCCAAAGGATTCCTTGCTAGATATAATCCGAACTTGAATAACTTCAAGATGACTTTGACTAGATGGTGATTCGGCCCTCCACGGTTGTCCAAAACTTAATGGAAGAAATGATTGAGAATAAGGTCTATGAGGAAAAAGAGATTCGGCTATGATTTAAAGGATAGGAAAAAAAATAATTTCGACTATGGGGATGGTCACAAACATTCGACCATGGAAGGAAAATGAAGGAAGAATATGTTTGAATGATAAGTAAAATGGAGAGGAAAAGAGAATAGGGAGAAGAGAAAATAGAGGAGTTTAGGAAAAAATATGCATTCGGCAATGGGGAAAAAGAAGGAAAAAGAAATGGCTTTTTGTGTTGATAATTTCGGCACTAGGAGAGAAATAAAAGATGAAGCACTTGAGGGGTTTTGCAAAAATGACCAAATGGTCAAAAGAATGACCAAAAGAAACAAAACAAAGATTGTTTTCTCCTAACACAAGCACATTCAGCCAAGGGTGGAAAAGATGGGAGAAAGTTGTTTTTGGGAGAGCAAAATGACCAAAAGAAAATTCTATCAAGCTACCAAACTTTACCCAAAACTTACCACCCAAATTCGGCTCCCCCCTTTAGTCCACAAAGCCGTCCAAATTCATGGACAAGTAGGCCATTCCAAGTTTCTAAAACAAAGCCCTTAAGATATGCCTTATGTCCCCCTTACCTTCCATAAGCTTAGGATTTCCTTTCCCCAAGTTCAAGCTTATCTTATCCAATAGTCATCTTGCCATAAAAGAAAAAATCCAACCTTCCATAAGTAAGGCTTGACCGACACATGCTATATAGGTGCAAAAATAAAAGTCACCAAAATGCTATCCATGGGATTCGAACCTCTCCCATCAAACAACACTCATGGCGCCAACTCCACCTTGCTACTAGCTCATCATATGCAAACTTTTACCAATTAAATTCCCTTAAGCATCAGGGTCACTTATTCCACTTCAATAAAGTACTCATTACTATAATTTATTCTAATTCCGAATAAATCCCAAGCCTTCTTATGACTATAATAAGCACACAAATTAATCATTCATAAGCTAAACACCAAAACATGCAACATATTGATACTCAATTTTTTTTAAGATGTTACAATTCTACCCTCAAAGAAAATTTCGTCCTCGAAATTTACCTGGTTAAAAGAGGTGAGGATATTATTTCCGAATTGCATCCTCAGGCTCTCACGTAGCTTCCTCCGCTCCATGATTACGCCAAAGAACCTTAACTAACGGCACAGTCTTCTTTCTTAGCACCTTAACATCGCGGTCTAAGATTTTCACTGGTTCTTCCTCGAAAGACAAGTCTGGCCTTAACTCCACTTCTTCTACCGGTACTATGTGAAACGGATCCGATCCATAACGCCTCAGCATAGAAACATGGAAGACACTATAAATCTGACTCAACTCCGGAGGTAATTCAAGCTGATAGGCCACTGGTCCTACACGCTTCAACACACGGTACGGTCCAATGAACCTAGGGCTCAACTTGCCCTTCCTTCCAAATCTGAAAATCTTCTTCTAAGGTGAGACTTTCAGAAAGACCTAATCTCCCACCGCAAACTCAATATCTTTACGCTTCAGATCCGCATACGACTTTTGTCTATCCGAAGCTTCCTTTAACCGCGCTCGAATCACCTTTACCTTTTCTTCCGTCTCAGATATCAATTCAGGACCCAACAACTGTCGTTCCCCCAATTCAGTCCAATAAATAGGGGTACAACACCTACGACCGTATAACGCTTCATAGGGCGCCATTTGGATACTGGATTGGTAACTATTATTATACGCGAACTCAGCCAACGATAGAAAATCCTCCCAACTACCTCTGAAGTCAATCACGCAACCTCTTAACATGTCTTCCAGAATCTGAATTACTCTTTGTGACTGACCATCTGACTGAGGATGAAAAGCCATACTGAAGTTTAACTTTGTTCCCAAAGCCTTATGTAAAGCTTTCCAAAGCCGTGATGTAAACCTGGGATCCCTGTCCGATATGATAGACACTGCTACCCCATGCAACCTAACGATCTCAGATACATATAGCTTAGCCAACTTCTGCAGCGAGTAATCCGTAGGAACTGGTAGAAAATAAGCAATCTTCGTCAATCGATCAACTACCACCCAAACAGAATTTTTCTTAGTAGGTGTTAAGGGTAACCCACTAACAAAATCCATCGTTATCTGTTCCCATTTCCATAGAGGAATCTTTACCGGTTGCAATAAACCTGACGGTAATTGATGTTCCGCCTTCACTTGTTGACAAGTCAAACACTTACCCACAAAATCAGTAACCCCCCGCTTTAACCTTGGCCACCAATACTGCTCACAGAGATCCTGATACATCTTATTTTCTCCGGGGTGCATAGCATAAGGGCTACTATGCGCCTCTCCTAGAATCATTTGTCTCAAATCCGAATCCATGGGCATACAAACTCTTCCACGAAAACACAGTACGCCATCCTTGTTCAATCCAAAATCCTCTATTATACCACTTCCAACTTGTTGCATTAAAGGACCCAACTTTTCATCTGATAATTGCTTTTCCTTGATTTGCTCCAACCACAGAGGCTTCACCTGAAGTTCCGCTAGCAAACTGCCATTCTCATACAAATTGAGATGAGCAAACATTGCTCTCAACTCCGATACAACCTTACGACTCAACGCGTCTACCACAACGTTAGCCTTTCCAGGATGGTACTCAATTGAGAAGTCATAATCCTTTAACAACTCCACCCATCTCCGCTGTCTCAAGTTCAACTCCTTTTGGGTAAGGAGGTACTTAAGACTCTTATGATCCGTAAAAATGATAGACTTCTCACCATAGAGATAGTGCCTCCAAATCTTTAAGGCAAACACCACCGCAGCCAACTCCAAGTCATGAGTAGGATAGTTGACTTCGTGCAGCCTCAACTATCGAGAAGCATAAGCTACCACTTTTCCACTTTGCATCAACACACATCCTAAACCCGTGTGTGATGCATCACAGTAAACGATAAACTCTTTTCCAGCCTCAGGTTGAAACAATACTGGCGCTTCCGTCAAAATCTTCTTCAGTTTCTCGAAACTTTCTTGTTGTTTATCAGTCCACACATACGGTACTCCCTTTCGCAACAGCTTAGTTAGGGGTGCAGCAATCAACGAAAACCCCTCAACAAAGCGTTTATAGTAACCAGCCAAACCCAAGAAACTCCGAATCTCAGCCAATGACTTCGGCGGTTTCCAATCCAACACTGCCTCTACCTTTCGAGGATCAACTCTTATTCCTTCGGCTGACACCACATGACCCAAGAAAGTCACTTCCTTCAACCAAAATTCGCATTTACTGAATTTGGCATAAAGTTGCTTATCCCGCAAAATTTGCAACACAATGCGCAAATGTGAGTCATGCTCTTCTTTATTCCTCGAATATACCAGGATATCATCTATGAACACCACTACGAACCGGTCTAGATAGGGTTGAAAGACTCGATTCATCATGTCCATAAATGCAGCTGGTGCATTAGTCAAACCAAACGGCATCACCAAAAACTCATAATGTCCATAACGAGTTTGGAATGCCGTCTTATGAATGTTTGCCTCTTTCACCTTGAGTTGATGATAACTCGATCTCAAATCAATCTTGGAGAAAACTGAAGCTCCTCTCAATTGATCAAACAGGTTATCAATTCTCGGCAATGGATACCTATTCTTGATTGTCAACTTATTCAACTGCCTATAATCAATGCACATACGCATCGACCCATCCTTCTTCTTGACGAACAAAACCGGTGCTCCCCACGAAGACACACTCGGTCGGATAAATCCCCGATCTAAAAATTCTTGAATTTGAGCTTTAAGCTTCGCTAACTCCTTTGGCGCCATTCTATAAGGAGCAATGGACATCGGAGCCGTTCCGGGCAAAAGCTCAATGCCAAACTCTACTTCCCGATCTGGAGGTAGACCTGGAAGTTCCTCAGGAAAGACATCTGGAAATTCTTTCACCGTTCTCACACCTTCCACCGAGAATTCCTTGGCATCCAAAGCACTAACGAAGGCTAAGAATGCTCCATACCCTTTCCGCACCAACTTTTCTGCCTTCAAAGCAGATACCACATTTGCCAAAAAGTTCCTTCGCTCGCCTATCATTACTACCTCCTCATCATCCACAGTCCTTATTGACGCTTTTCGGCACAATCCAATTGTGCTTGGTGCTTCACCAACCAATCCATGCCCAAAATAAGATCAAACTCGCCAAAAGGCAATTCCATCAAATCCGCCAGAAATATTTCTCTTTGGATTTCTAAGGGCACGTCTCTAAACAGTTTATTCACAATTACCGACTATCCTAAAGGACTAAGTACCGTCATCTCTCTATCGGTAATCTCAGATCTAATGTTCAGGTTTCTAGATATGGCACTAGCAACATACGAGTGTGTAGACCCGATATTTATCAAAGCAGTAACAGGTACATCAAAGATGAAGAACGTACCAGTTATCACATGAGGTGCATCGCCATCTTCCCGACGCCTAACCGCATAGACCAACCCCGACTATCTTGCCTTCGCGTTACCTCTAAAACCATTACCTCGACCCAGTACACCTTGACCACGTCCAACACCATTACCATCACGACCTCTTGGTGGCTGCTGAGTACCCCTAGTTGGCTGAGCATCAGGGTTACGAGCTTCCTGAGTCGTATCAGTCCGTCGAGGGAAATTCTTATACTGATAATCCTTGGAACCATATTTATAGCAGGCACCAGTTTTCCTCCAGCATTCCCCGGGGTGTCGTCTCCCACAGTCGGCACAATTTCGACTCTTATTGGTAGTCACAGGTGCTCTAGCTTGAACTGGCTCGTCATTCCGTGGCCTCTTCTGAAACCTTTTAGAAGAACATGTGTACTTAAAATCCCTTTTGCCTCTGACTCTTTCCCGGTTCTGGCGCTCTGAGTTCTTAGCCTCTTTGGCTATCTTGGCTTTCTCTACAAGCGAGGTAAAAGTCCGTACTTGTTGTGGGGCTCTCAGTACCCGCAACTCATCATTCAGCCCATCTTCAAAGCGTACACAGCGCTCATGATCAGTCGGCACTATTGTGCGAGCATAACGGCTCAAGCGAAGAAATTCTGTCTCATAAGCTGCCACCGTCTTATTTCCTTGAACCAGATTTAGGAATTCCTTCCTCCGGGCATCTACATAACTTGTCCCGACATACTTCCCTTGGAAAGCAGCTTTGAAGAAATCCCAAGTAATTAATGCATCCTCGGTGCCTTCTCGAACAGTAAGCCACCATTGATACGCCTCGTCCCTTAACAAGGACACGGCTCCTCTTAGCTTCTGCTCGGTGGTGCACTCCAAATCGTCCATGATTCGTTCCACTGCCTCGAGCCAATATTCCGCAACATTCAGAGCTACACCGGAGACACCTCTAAAAACCTCGGCACCACTTGATTTAAGTCGTTCTGATATTGATCCACGAACTGCTGGGCCAGTTCTAGTCCCAGCAACCCTTTCTAAGACTCGCAACATTGCTTGAGTCAAAGCTTTGTCCTCTCTCGTATGGTCATGTGATCCAGTCTCACTTTCGGGTGACGCAGGTGCATCCATTTTCGGCATATGACCCGGCGCTTCAGACGCAACCCTAGCACCTCGTCCTCTACCACGGCCACGTCTACCGCGTCCACGACCACGTCTTCTAGTACTCATAATGACTAATTCGGTTTAATCTGATTACAAGTTTTATGAATTAGAATACTATTTCAGTGTTTATTAACGATATTATATGAGATATAAGAGGTAAAGTTGTTTTCGCAATCACATCCTATAGTCTCAATCTCTACCGTTTTCAACACCTAAAACTAGAAGTTCTAGAGTGTTCCTATGATCATATCAAAATAATGAACATTCAATATACAAATACTTACTTGACTTGCTGCCGGATGCTCGTGGTGCCATACTACCTTTAAAACATCAATTTTATATATTCAAAATAATTTCAAACGAAAGTTGTTGTTGAACCCAAACCACAGCCGAGTTTTGAAACTGGCTCTGATACCATAAAATGTAACACCCCAAGCCCGGTCTATGCGTTAAGACCAGACTTGGCATGCCACACAAATCGAACTTACATCTAGTCATCACTGCTTTTAATGAAAACAATTCTTCAAAACGATTTTGAAGATGGAGTTTATCAAAAATCGAGATTTATTTGAAAACCATGATTTTAAAACATAAGAGTTTACAATTTGATTTTCAGGGTTAAAATAATTTATAAAAGAGTTTCCACAAAAATTTTAAGAGTAAGTGATATTTAAGAAAAATCCCTTTTTATACAAAAAATTAAGAAAAACATTATAAAATTTTAAATAGTCCCCTTTTAGTATTTAAAACATATTAAAATTCATGCACGCATAAAAACCCATAAAAATAATAACAGAGGCCTTATTACATCGCAATTAAAATAGTGCATAAATAAAAATACTTAAAAGAAGTTCAAGTTTTTATAAACCATCATTCGTAGTATGGCCTCCACACGAAGTCATTCTCGGCCCAAGCCTCCATCAACTGTCATTACCTGAGATGGGTAAGAAAAATAGGGTGAGTTACTTAGAACTCAATGTGTAACCCATTTACCTTGTTCACTGGGCCAGAATCATTTAAGCATTTCATTTGGGCTTGAGCCCATTTACAAATGTACAATATATAAATCAAATAAATATGCATGTGATATGCAATTCCCAACCAAGCCTAATTTCCATCCGCTACACACCACCCGTACCAACCATCACACCTGTGGGGATCAAGTCAACCCACCCCGCCAACACACCAAGCATTAAGCCATTTTAAATATTTGTGGCAGAGCCACCGAACTAGATTGTGACAGAGTCACCGAACTGGAGGCATTAAGCCAATTAAAATATTTGTGGCAGAGCCACCGAACTAGATTTTGGCAACAGGCCTTTCTTCTCTTCGTCAATTATCCCAACCCATGAGTCATGTATATATATATAATGCATAACGATATATTCATAAGGTAAATTTCAACAAAAATCCCATATTACAAGTTATCAATTTGGCCCATTAGTCAAAATAGCAATTTGTAACACCCTGGTTTTAAGGGTTAGGTTTTTGGTGCTTAGCTCAGGTGTTGGCACACTTTAGTGTGTGGTTGGGTTAGTTTTAGGGGTCCAGAGAACCCTAGGTAGTGGTGGAATGCTTTGGAAAATTTTTAGTTTTAGGGGTTAAAAGGGGATAGAGGGGGCCTTAAGGGAATTTTTGGTGGAAATAAGGCACAAAGATTGGTGTGGCAGAGTGGCAAGGAGGCGCCACTCTAGAGCTTGGAAGGTCACGCCATTTGCAGGAGGAAGGGGTCTCAGGTTCGATTCGCAAGGGCAGCAGGAGGGCTTTGTTTTTGCGTCAACTTGGTAAGGTGTTGGACGGTTTTTGGAGGCTTAAAAGATGGATGAAGACTTGGTCTTCCTTTTTTTGAATTCGGCTAGGTAGGTAAGGAATAAGGTTTGACTTGTTCAAACCATTTTGAATGGATGGCTAGGAGGAGAGATGTGATGGTTTTTATTTTGAATTATTTGAAGGGTTGGTGGAGAGTGAAAGTAGGAGGATTTTTGGGATTGGGTGGGGGATGAGTTGTTGGCCGATTTAGTAGTATAAATAGGGGGGAGGTGTTCATCTTTTTAGTTTTTCCCCATTTTCTTGCTTACCGAAAGGTTTCTCCATTTGTTCTCCCCCACTCCACTTGAGCCGAAACCTCTATTTCTGTCTTCCTTCTTTCTATTCTTTTTAACCCTTGGCGAAACCACCCACCCTTCCATCGCTCTTCTCTTCCATTTTGGTAAAACAAAAGTACACCCCCACACCTATCTTACCCTCTTCTCAAACCTCTGGCCGAAACCCCTATTCCCTTTCCTTGATTATCTTTTATTGATAGCCGAATCTACACTCCATCCTTGTGTCGTGCTTCTTTTTTCTTTTATTTGGTAACACCTTGGCCGAATATTAGCTTAGACCTCTTTGGGTTTCGTTGCAATCGTTGTTGAAGGGTATTCTGGGATTTTAAGGCTTTCGGTCTAGTCTCAGTAGTTAGCAGTTGGCTTGGTAAGTGGTGGTAAGGCTTTTTGGTAAGCTATGTATATGGTATTTTGATTAATCTAAAGGTTGTTAAGTATTTGATGCTAAGGCCAATTGTAGGGGGAGAAGAGCCTAACTCAGGAGATCTTTCGTGAGGCGATTAGTCAACGGTTGCAGAGGCATAAAGAAGCGTTTCGGGATTTGAGTCATTTGTATCAATTAGGTGCGTAATCATCGCACTATTTCTCGGTTATTGCTTGCTAATGTTTATTCATATGCATGATGTGTGGTAGCCGATTATGATGGCTTGTGTGGTGAATGGTTATATGGGGTAATCGTATATCAGGTGAGTAAAGTCTTTGGTATGAAATTATTTGTGATATATACACATGATATGGTATTTAACATGAGATGCCTACTCTTTTGTTATGATCTGACATATTACCTTTTTACATACATACATGGGAGGTGGATTGATTGATGAAGGAAGGAGTGTACACATGATGTACGTGGTCTAATGTTAGTCTCGGCTACATTAGCGCTTGATGGTTAGCTTTGTGCTACCTCAAGGGAGATGTTGGCTAGGTGCCCATCTCAGCAGTTGATGGCTATGTGCATCACCGTAGACGGAGCATGTTGTTGGGATCACTGTGGTTGATCGATGGCTCAGCCACGGCCTTGAGCAGCGAGTTAGCCAAGGTAAGATTTATGGATCACGATGTGATCAGTGGTGGGTTAGCCACGGCCTTAGGCAGGGAGTCTGCTAAAGTTGGTGTCACGGTTGGATAGTAGGTTGGGCTGAAATGCATTCTTGCACGATTTGTTTCGATGGCTGTGTGGGTATGGGCCAAGCCCATACGGATGGAAATATGTGTTGTGATTATGCACTGAGTCAGTGGACTCACTCTTTTCATTAACCATTTCAGGTGATGCGTAGATTGGACTGGGATCGGAGAAGACACATGGTGGCCCATGCAGAATGAAGAGTTTAAATATTTTTAAGCTTATTTATATTAAGTATTTGGGTTAAATATTAATGTAATAAGGGCCTTGTGATTTTTATTTAATTTGGGCCTTAGAATTATTTTATTAGTATTTTTGGTACTACTTTTATTTTTAATTTAATTATAACTTGGTAAGATTAAATTACTAGCTTTTAAAATGATTATATTCTAATCTACTTATTCAAAGTATTCATAGGTTAATAAAGTGTTTTTAATATGGACATTTTTTTTGTACAATATCAAAGTTTTTCATGCAATATCAAATCAACATGGATTTTCAAAGGTTAATAAATTTACTGTTTTATTTTAAGTCTAAAAATAATTTTTCCACCGTCTTTCCCGCAGTGACATAACCAGATTCGGTCGTAATGAATGGGCCGGGTTTGGGGATGTTACAAATTGGTATCAGAGCCCGGTTCAAAACTCGGCTTTGAGGGTTTTGGGCCCGAACAGTTTTCAAAATGGGTTTTTGGAATGTGGGCTTTTATAAAAAGTTTTTTCAGGTTATTCTGGCATGGCACCTGTGTCTCCGGCCCGAAGTCCACCAGGTAAGTACTTCTCGCTCTTGAAGTGTTTTGTTTGTGTGATTTATTATGGGCTTAGGTTGGGCTCGTAGATTAGAATATTCAGGCTATTGGACCCTAGGATTAGTCTACTCAAACATTTGCGTAAAACTTAAAGCTCTTAAACAAACCTGTGAAGCAAGTCGCCGAGTTAAGGTGTGGTAACCACTGTACGCATGTCTAGGAGTGGCATTCAGTAAGAGCTTGGTATTTAAGCAGTCCTAGCGACTCACCTCCTCTTTACTTGAATCCTACCTGGTGTGTAGCTACGGTTCACCTTAACCAAGAGGACTTGTTCATAGGCTAAACCGGTTATTAAAACCCGAAAGGGAATTAGCCTTGTTGTTTTTGTTTTAAAACCCTTGGTTTTAAAATTTTTCAACCTTACCCCTTTGGTTTGTGAAACCCTAAATCTGATTTTGAAAGACGTCTGTCGATTTACCAAAATTCCCAAAATGCCCTAGTGGCAAATTACAAAAATGCCCTTATATTGCAAAATTACCATACTACCTTCAAATTTTGATAAAATGATTTTTACTTTATAAAATACCAAAATTTTGCGGTTTTGAAATATTCAGATACCCTGGTTTGTGAAAATTTACGAAAATACCCCTGGTTGATAAAATTACCAAAATGCCCTTGGTTTCCAAATTCTCTCTCAACTTTATTTAAAATGTTTTCACTTTACAAAAATACTGAGAATTACTGTTTTACAAATATCAAGATATCCGGACTTGGAGAATTTACGAAAATGCCCATGATTTCCAAAATTACGGAGATAACTCCAATCTCTGCAATTTTTGCAACATCTTCGTTTCGAGAAACAAAATTTTCAAGATGACCCCTGAGATTTTGTAAATTTTGAAATACCTTTAAGTTGGAAAACTATTTTCAAAATTGACCCTGAGTTATTACCGAAATACCCTTTAGGAAAAATGACGAAATTACCCTTGGGTTGAGAATGAAACTTTGATTGCTCGAAAGAACTACTCCCGAAAGCTTCTATTCATAACATTTGCTCGTGGATAAACAGTGAAACAAGAATTTCTAATGCATAAAACTTTTTAAACAGACTAAATCGAGGCGCTAGATATGAGTTCTAGGGGGCGTGGTCGCAATACTCGTGGACGTGGTGGAGGCAGGATGTCAGTGTCTGAACCGGTTGGGTCTCTCCATGGGTTAGAGAGTGATGTGCCGCCAGCTGTTGAGGTTGAACAGCAGGATCAGACTGGAGGAGGCGACGTAGTATCGCAGGCTATGCTGCGGGTGCTTGAGCGAGTGGCAGGAGCCAATGGGGGCAGTGGGACTCGGAAGTCAGTACCCGAAAGGCTTAGGTCGAATGGAGCTGAGGTTTTCAGAGGAGTGTCTGGGGTAGCTCCGAACGTGGCAGAGTATTGGCTTGAGGCAGTGGAAAGGATTATGGACGACTTAGACTTAACTGCTGAAGAGAAGCTTAAGGGTGTTGTTTCATTGCTGCGAGATGAAGCCTACCAGTGGTGGCTCACGGTTAAGGAAAGTACCCCTGCTGATCGAGTGGACTGGGGCTACTTTAAGATCAAGTTCAAAGGGAAGTATGTCGGAGCGAGCTATGTGGATGCTCAGAGGAAGGCGTTCCTCAATCTGGTTCAAGGTAGCAAGTCAATAGCGGAGTACGAAGCTGAGTTTTTACGTTTGAGCCGGTATGCTCGGGGCATCGTGGCAACAGATTATGAGAGATGCGTCAGATTTAAAGATAGGATACGGGATGAGCTACGAGTTTTGATTGCTCCACAGCGGGAAAGAGACTTCGCTGTATTAGTGGAGAAAGCTCGGATAGCTGAGGAGGTCAAGAAGGCTGAGAGACAGAATAGGGACAGAGAAAGGAACCGTGATAAGAGAAGTGTTGGATCGCCAGAAGTGTTTGAGAGGGTTCAGAAAAGACCGAGAGTCGAGACTCCTGTTCGTATTGCTAAGCCAGCCGCCGGAAATCCGGATCGTCCGTGTGCTCAATGTGGAAGGTATCATGTTGGTGAGTGCTGGAATTGGGTTCGAGAATGCTTTAGATGCAAGTCCAAGTCTCATCTGGTTAAGGATTGTCCCCAGAATCCGAACAGGACTCGAGCAGAGGTCCAAGGTTATGTGCAACCAGGCAGAGGTGGTCAACAGGCGACGAGAGGTCGTGGTCTGAACCATGGAGGGAATGGTTCCGGCCGAGGTCGTGGAGCTTTAGGCCACGGTAATGGTGCCACTGAGGCAAGATAGCCAGGTCTGGTTTATGCGGTCTGCCGGAGGGAGGACAATGATGTGTCAGCGGGTAAGTATCTTATGTCTGGAAAATTCTCTGTTGTTTTACTCGTTTGGGTGGTTGTTTGTTTTGTTGCTCGTAATGTATGTGGAACCTTGAGTATGTTAGAATCTGTGCCTAAAAGTATGTTAGCTCTTTAAAGATCAGAGTGCGCAACCATAGTGTAGTGGGAGGAATTGGATGGTTAGTCTAGACAAGTAATTTCGAGGACGAAATTATTTTAAGGAGGGTAGAATTGTAACACCCTGGTTTTAGGGGTTAGGTTTTTGGTGCTTAGCTCAGGTGTTGGCACACTTTAGTGTGTGGTTGGGTTAGTTTTAGGGGTCCAGAGAACCCTAGGTAGTGGTGGAATGCTTTGGAAAATTTTTAGTTTTAGGGGTTAAAAGGGGATAGAGGGGGCCTTAAGGGAATTTTTGGTGGAAATAAGGCACAAAGATTGGTGTGACAGAGTGGCAAGGAGGCGCCACTCTAGAGCTTGGAAGGTGACGCCATTTGTAGGAGGAAGGGGTCTCAGGTTCAATTCGCAAGGGCAGCAGGAGGGCTTTGTTTTTGCGTCAACATGGAAAGGTGTTGGACGGTTTTTGGAGGCTTAAAAGATGGATGAAGACTTGGTCTTCCTTTTTTTGAATTCGGCTAGGTAGGTAAGGAATAAGGTTTGACTTGTTCAAACCATTTTGAATGGATGGCTAGGAGGAGAGATGTGATGGTTTTTATTTTGAATTATTTGAAGGGTTGGTGGAGAGTGAAAGTAGGAGGATTTTTGGGATTGGGTGGGGGATGAGTTGTTGGCCGATTTAGTAGTATAAATAGGGGGGAGGTGTTCATCTTTTTAGTTTTTCCCCATTTGCTTGCTTACCGAAAGGTTTCTCCATTTGTTCTCCCCCACTCCACCTGAGCCGAAACCTCTATTTCTGTCTTCCTTCTTTCTATTCTTTTTAACCCTTGGCGAAACCACCCACCCTTCCATCGCTCTTCTCTTCCATTTTGGTAAAACAAAAGTACACCCCCACACCTATCTTACCCTCTTCTCAAACCTCTGGCCGAAACCCCTATTCCTTTTCCTTGATTATCTTTTATTGATAGCCGAATCTACACTCCATCCTTGTGCCGTGCTTCTTTTTCTTTTATTTGGTAACACCTTGGCCGAATATTAGCTTAGACCTCTTCGGGTTTCTTTGCAATCGTTGTTGAAGGGTATTTTGGGATTTTAAGGCTTTCGGTCTAGTCTCAGTAGTTAGCAGTCGGCTTGGTAAATGGTGGTAAGGCTTTTTGGTAAGCTATGTATATGGTATTTTGATTAATCTAAAGGTTGTTAAGTATTTGATGCTAAGGCCGATTGTAGGGGGAGAAGAGCCTAACTCAGGAGATCTTTCGTGAGGCGATTAGTCAACGGTTGCAGAGGCATAAAGTAGCATTTCGGGATTTGAGTCATTTGTATCAATTAGGTGCGTAATCATCACACTATTTCTCGGTTATTGCTTGCTAATGTTTATTCATATGCATGATGTGTGGTAGCCGATTATGATGGCTTGTGTGGTGAATGGTTATATGGGGTAATCGTATATCAGGTGAGTAAAGTCTTTGGTATGAAATTATTTGTGATATATACACATGATATGGTATTTAACATGAGATGCCTACTCTTTTGTTATGATCTGACATATTACCTTTTTACATACATACATGGGAGGTGGATTGATTGATGAAGGAAGGAGTGTACACATGATGTACGTGGTCTAATGTTAGTCTCGGCTACATTAGCGCTTGATGGTTAGCTTTGTGCTACCTCAAGGGAGATGTTGGCTAGGTGCCCATCTCGGCGGTTGATGGCTATGTGCATCACCGTAGACGGAGCATGTTGTTGGGATCACTGTGGTTGATCAGTGGCTCAGCCACGGCCTTGAGCAGCGAGTTAGCCAAGGTAAGATTTATGGATCACGATGTGATCAGTGGTGGGTTAGCCACGGCCTTAGGCAGGGAGTCTACTAAGGTTGGTGTCACGGTTGGATAGTAGGTTGGGCTGAAATGCATTCTTGCACGATTTGTTTCGATGGCTGTATGGGTATGGGCCAAGCCCATACGGATGGAAATATGTGTTGTGATTATGCACTGAGTCAGTGGACTCATTCTTTTCATTAACCATTTCAGGTGATACGTAGATTGGACCGGGATCGGAGAAGACACATGGTGGCCCATGCAGAATGAAGAGTTTAAATATTTTTAAGCTTATTTATATTAAGTATTTGGGTTAAATATTAATGTAATAAGGGCCTTGTGATTTTTATTTAATTTGGGCCTTAGAATTATTTTATTAGTATTTTTGGTACTACTTTTATTTTTAATTTAATTATAACTTGGTAAGATTAAATTACTAGCTTTTAAAATGATTATATTCTAATCTACTTATTCAAAGTATTCATAGGTTCATAAAGTGTTTTTAATATGGACATTTTTTTTTGTACAATATCAAAGTTTTTCATGCAATATCAAATCAACATGGATTTTCAAAGGTTAATAAATTTACTGTTTTATTTTAAGTCTAAAAAGAATTTTTCCACCATCTTTCCCGCAGTGACATAACCAGATTCGGTCGTAATGAATGGGCCGGGTTTGGGGATGTTACACAATTTGGCCCATTTAACGATCTAGCAAACTTTGGCCCATTTAACGATCTAGCAAATTTTGGCCCATTTAACGATCTAGCAAATATTGGCCCATTTAACGATCTAGCAAATTTTGGCCCATTTAACACATGAGGCCTTTTTCACAATTTTCACACTTGGCCAACTTATCAAAATAATCATATTGCCCAAAATATCACTTTTTAACAATATAGCCCATTAAGGGCAAATTCGTAATTTTTTCCACAACCTTAATACCGGTTTCATGCATTCATACCAAAAAGTTCTAATATACCGTATTTTCCAATTTTATCGAATTTACGATTTTTATTCTATTACTACGGCATAGTATAACCCGTGAGATAAGTGTGAAGTTACACACCTGATTACGGTGAGAACTATACTTTCCCGCTCGTCGATACCTATATATTTATCATGCTTGATTAGAAAACTAATATTTAATATAAAACTATTCTAATGATAAACGATCTAGATCTTTACCCTCGGAATCTCGAACAACAGCTATTTGTGATTTCTCCCCGATTGATGGTTCATAACCCGATGAAGAACCACGAACAGTCAAAGGCTCAGGAGTACGAATGACTTCAAATAATTGATTTTCGCCGGATGAGGGTCCACAACCCGATGAAAATCTCGAATTACCGAAACAGCCCTTCGCTTGAATCTAGAGGGAATAGCGAATCCACCCCTTTTCCGAACACTATTCACCACTCTTTTCGAACCTATCTTGTTTGCCTCCATTGACAAAGGATTATTAGTCTTAACAATATATCGGAAATTTAAGACTAATGGCTTAAAAGGGCGAACTCGGCTTACCTTAAAATCCCGAGTGATTTCCAAAGGATTCCTTGCTAGATATGATCTGAACTTGAATAACTTCAAGATGACTTTGACGAGATGGTGATTCGGCCCTCCACGGTTGTCCAAAACTTAATGGAAGAAATGATTGAGAATAAGGTCTATGAGGAAAAAGAGATTCGGCTATGATTTAAAGGATAGGAAAAAAAAATAATTTCGACTATGGGGATGGTCACAAACATTCGGCCATGGAAGGAAAATGAAGGAAGAATATGGAGAGGAAAAGAGAATAGGGAGAAGAGAAAAGAGAGGATTTTAGGAACAAATATGCATTCGGCAATGGGGAAAAAGAAGGAAAAAGAAATGGCTTTTTGTGTTGATAATTTCGGCACTAGGAGAGAAATACAAGATGAAGCACTTGAGGAGTTTTACAAAAATGACCAAATGGTCAAAAGAATGACCAAAAGAAACAAAACAAAGATTGTTTTCTCCTAACACAAGCACATTCGGCCAAGAGTGGAAAAGATGGGAGAAAGATGTTTTGGGAGAGCAAAATGACCAAAAGAAAATTCTATCAAGCTACCAAACTTTACCCAAAACTTACCACCAAAATTCGGCTCCCCCTTTTAGTCCACAAAGCCTTCCAAATTCATAGAGAAGTAGGCCATTCCAAGTTTCCAAAACAAAGCCCTTAAGATATGCCTTATGTCCCCCTTACCTTCCATAAGCTTAGGATTTCCTTTCCCCAAGTTCAAGCTTATCTTATCCAATAGTCATCTTGCCATAAAAGAAAAAGTCCAACCTTCCATAAGTAAGGCTTGACCGACACATACTATATAGGTGCAAAAATAAAAGTCACCAAAATGCTATCCATGGGATTCGAACCTCTCCCCTGAAACAACACTCATGGCGCCAACTCCACCTTGCTACTAGCTCATCTTATGCAAACTTTTACCAATTAAATTCCCTTAAGCATCAGGGTCACTTATTCCACTTCAATAAAGTACTCATTACTAAAGTTTATTCTAATTCCGAATAAATCCCGAGCCTTCTTATGACTATAATAAGCACACAAATTAATCATTCACAAGCTAAACACCAAAACATGCAACATATCGATACTCAATTTTTTTAGGATGTTACACATGCACAATGGCAACAAAATATCTACATGCAACATGGCCCAACCCAACCTAATAGTCCATCCTCTACACACTAGCCCTTACCAGCCATCACACATTGGGGATTTCTACAATCAACCCACCAACCTCTACACACCATATCGACAGTCATGCTGCCTAACGTGGCTTAGCCACCGATCACTTTTATGACCTAACTTTACAATTCGTGGTTTAACCACCGATCACCAAGTGACCTATTAACATGCTCTTCCCCTTCATCATATTTATCCCCATCCCATGCATACATCCATGCAGAATCAAAACAATATACTACTTAGAAGATCACAGACTATCACATACATCGATACACATAGAGAAGTTTCTATGATTACGTACCTGGCATCCCTTTCCTACCCTTTTCGGGTAATACGACTGTCCATACAGCCTTTTTTCGGCTTTTAGCCCATAACATACATAATACAGATTAATTAGTGTGATAGAGATCTACACACCTGATTACAGATAATACAAGACTTTCTATGTCGACACTATCAGAAGCCGATACGACTGCTATCTGTCTAAGATGTTCTGAAGCCGGTCCACAACCCGGCGGCCAATCCCGAACTGCTGACACCGCTCGTTTCTTAAACTTAGGATTGCTTTTATAGATCCAATCCCCTCTTTCGCCTGATCGACATGTGATTCCATCAAAAGACCTTATCAGTTGCTACCATCACAACGTATGGTTGTTAATCCATATTACGATAAACGAACCTAACAAAAATCTAAAGAGAACCCCTTACCTTGAAATTCTGAAAGGAGATTGAGACTCAGAGATTAGTAGTTTCCGGCTTTTAGATCTAAACGATCTACTTTGATTCCCGACGCCACCCAACAAGAAAACATTAAACCATTAATCAAACGTCAATCTTACCAATCCTAATAGCCTTTCGGTTTTAGCTTCCAAAAACCAAAAAAGAAAGTGAAGAGAAGAAGATCGGCACTTACCCTATCACAAGAGATTCGGCTACTCCTAGAAGATTTCGGCTTTTTGTGAAAATCAAAAAGAGAAGATGATAGAAATAAATCTATGTAGATTCGGCTTTTAGTGAAGAGATCGGCAAAAGAGAATAGGAGGTATTCAGCTATGGAGATGAGAAGAAAGTTCAGAGTTTTGGCTTTTGAAGGGAAAGATGTTGAGAAGAATTGGGTGGTTTCGGCTCTGTAGAAGAAAACAGAAAAAGAATAATAGACTTTCGGCTTTTGCATAGAAGTGAAGATGAGAGAATAGGCTTAGGGATTTTGGCTTTCGCAGAGAATGGGAGAACAGAGAAACCCTAACGTCGAAATTGAAGAAGAGAGTGAGAGAATAAAACCCTACTGCCGAAAATAAAAAGGTATTGCCCTCCCTTAAACAAAATTTCGGCATAACTTAAAATTGATCAACTAATGAGGGAAATTTCGGCACCCCTATAGTATAACAAAACTGATTTCTCACCCTCCAAGAGATGGAAATTCGGCCACCACTGTTGATCAGCAGATAACTCCTACCCTTTCTCCCTTATCTTTATCTACTCACACCTCCGAAAGAGGCCTAAATAACACCACCTCTTCCTTCCTTTATCTGCCATATTATTAGCATTATCCACTCGAGTAAATCTTCCTATTTTTTAAGCCTTATTGTCGTCCCACTCTATCCATTTAAATGCCGAAAATTAGCTAAAATTTAATTAAAGGAATTGGGCTTCATGCAACTTGAATTTGGGCCTCCCCAATTGACGCCACTTCCCTGTTCTTTAAGTGGCGACACTTTGCCACTGGCCACAAGCCCATTTTGTATTTTAAAACACAGATAACATTTTTTAAGCCTTATCCTAACTGGCTTTCCACTAGAATGTCCAAACAGAAAATTTGATTAAGGCCTCAACCCAATCCCTGAGCCCAATCTGAACCCTTTAAACACTCTAATTAACACATTATACGTACACACAACAAATGCAAAGGCCCATTAATTCAGGATGTTACAAAATATGATAGTAATAATATAAATAATAATACATATAATAATGATAATAATTTTAAAAGTAATTAATTTAATAGAAAATAATTAAAATAATTAAAAGAGGGATTAAAAATCAAATTAAATATGGATTATCGGGGCAAATCCGCAATAAAATAAGGAGGAAAGGGCCTATTTGAAACGTGTGGATTACATGAGGGACTAAAAAGGGCAATAACACTTTCCTCCCAAAACGCGCAGCATAGGCAAGGACTCGATTGAAAACCAAATGGACATTTTGTAACATCCTGGAAAGGGCCTATGCATTTTCGGTTTAATTGTACGAAGTGACATGTTTTATGTACTAGGAATAAATTTCGAACATTTCTGGAAACCCGAAAATGAATGGAAATGATTTGGAAATGAACATTTTTGGAAACCTGAAAATGTATAGAAATGTTAAGTTTAAAAATGGAAAGTGAACATTTTTGGAAACTAGGAAATGTAAGGAAATGATCTGGAAATGATTCAAAAGAGGAAAGTGAACATTTCTGGAAACTTGGAAATGTAAGGAAATGTCAAGTTTATAGAGCCGAACGAAAATTTTTGGAAACTTAGAAATGACTTAGAAATGTCGAGTTTTAAAGTTTAAAAGAGGAAATTAAGGCAAGGTGGCCTTAAAAGAAAAAAAGTTTGTGAAATTTGACACACAAACAGGCTTGGAAAAGTGGCCTGGAGATGCCACTTAGGGCCTCTGGAAATGGCGCCACATGCAAGGTGTTGGGCCTGGGTTCGAGTCACTTGGGAAGCAAATAAAAGGAGTTTTATTTTTGCTTCCAGAAGCAGAGGAGTGGACGGCAAGGCTTCTAGAAAAAGGGAGTTTTATTCCCTTTAAATTTTGGCAACTAATGGGATAAATAAGGGATTTAAATTGGATTATTTTTTTTGAAGAGATAATAGATGGATAAATATGGATTTATTTCTTTTATTTTGATAGATAAGGAAGAGATAAAAGAGGATTATTATTAGTATTATTTTTATTAAGAGATAAGAGATAATAAAGGATATTTCTTTAATTATTTTAAATTAAAGAGATAAAGCTATCAAATAGAAGAGTGGTGGCCAAGTAAGGGACTCTAGCCTAGTAATTTTGGCTATAAAAGGAAGAGTAAGGCTATTCTTCATTCATTCTTTTCTCTTCAAGAAAACCTCTGCCGAAATTCTCTAAAGTTTATCCTCTTCTCTCTGCCGAATTCTCTCTGCCATATTCTCTTTTTCTCTTTTCTTTTCTTCTTCTATTACAAACACAATCAAAAGCCAAAGATACCAATAGCCCGAGTCGATTTCTCACTAAGCCTCAAGAGCCAAAATTATTATCCACATCAAAGCCATAGCCGAATACTGCTAAGGGTTCAAGCAAGAGTTCCATCAAATTCTTCAGTAAGGGTAAGATTAGGTTAGATTCTCATTCTATTTCTTTTAAGGCTATCGAAATTAAGATTCTAATACCCTTAATATCTGTTGCCGAAGAGATCTTTCGGGATTTACTAAGTATCGACTACAAGGAAGGAGAAGTTCTTTTCCCGAAGGTACACCATAAGCCGCGTGTTCCCTAGTTATTCCGTGAGTTTCGGGATTTAAAATCCACAAGGTAAGTGTCTATAGCATTCGGCCAAGGCCTATTTTAGTAGTTAGATCTATTATTATGTGTTTTAAGCCGAAAACTAACAGATTCAAGGGATCTAGTGAGTAGCCGATTTCGAAGGAGAAGAATACAAGTTTTCGGGATTTGACTATAGTCAATTCGACAACAAGGTAGGTTTTAAGAATACAAATCCTACTAGGATTTGGTTTTATAGGCTTTATGCTAACATATTAAGGTTACCAAATGTAGGAATTGAGATCTAAAGCAACAGATCATTTTTTTTCGGGATTTCAAGGAATTCGTTAAGCAAATCAGGTGTGTACCCTACCCTAAGTTTTGATAGGTTCATGGCTATGTTTAAATTAAATGTATTATTAAGAATGTGTGTACTCACATTAATTTTCGATATATCATATGGCAATTATTTTTAATATATGAATATGCATAAGAATGTGAATGTGGCTAAGTACCACAAATGTGGTAAGAGTACCCAAGTACGTTTCCTACTTTCGATAGGATTACGAATATGTTATATTGTTAACATGTGAATAATGAGAAATTAAGTATGTTATGCATGATATATGGGGCATTCGGGATATATGTGAAAGGGGAAGAAGGTGTTGACTTCGGTCTCACCAACGGAATATGGTGACTACGGTCACAAAATTTGAATATGGTAACTCCGGCTACGTTATCTGAATTTGGTAACTTCGGTTACATTATTTGAATATGGTGTCTAATGACACAAATTATATGGGCGATGAGCACGTCGACTGCAGCGACTGCCTTCGATGGTGTGCAGCGGATGGAGGGTTGACTTAGTAGTTCCCACGGTGTGACTGGCAGGTACGGGTGGTGTGTAGCGGATGGACCATTAGGTTTGGGTTTGGGTTGCATCATTTATTTTATATGAACATGAACCTGATATGAACTTTTATGCCTGATTTGTTGAATGTTAATGTTGTGTACACATTGAGTCTGTTGACTCACCCCGTTGTGGGAACTATTTTCAGGTGATGAACAGTGACGGACCGGGACGGTAGACCTTGAGGTGGCCATGCATCCATTTGAAGATTTTATTTAATTTGGACTTTATTTCTTTTTAGTACCTTTAATTTTATTATTGGGTTTTACTTGATGTAATAAGGCCATAAGGCCCAGTGGATTTTCTTTATTTTGCTTTACTTTTAATTATTATGTTACGAACAATTTTGATTAAAGTTAAGTACAAGAATGATTTCTTTAAAAACAAACCCTAAAAATTATTTTGTCACCTTAATAAAATTGGATTTTTAAATTAATTAAATGGGTTTCCCAACCTAAGCCCAATCCAAAACAATATTTTCCTAAAATTTTACAAATTTTCTCTAAGTAACAAAGAATTTGAAAATCGGTTTACTTAATGAACATACCAGATCCGGTCCGAGCTCGTGGGCCGGGTGTGGGGTGTTTCAGCTTGGTATCAGAGCCCAGTTTTAAACTCTCGGCCTGTGGGCTAAGGCCCAAAATGTTTTCAAATCGAGCCCAAATGTGTTTTATGGAAGTATTTCTGAAAATAGGCAGGTTATGGCATGGCACCTAAGTCTCCGACCCGCAGTCCACCAGGTAAGTACCCCTAACCATCTGTGTGATTATGTGAATTATTGAAGGGTAGAAAAGGAATGGAACGTAGAATAGTATGATAGGAACTTGAACCCTAGGACTAGTTTACCCCAACTATTACATAAGACTTAATGACTAATTAAACAAACCTATGGCTAAGTCGCCGAGTTAGGGTGTGGCAACCATTGTGCGCATGTCTAGGATTGGATCCGGAAGAGCCTGGTATTTAAGCAGTCCTAGTGACTCACCTCCTCTTCGCAGGAATCCTACCTGGTGCGTAGCTTCGGTTCACCCTAATCAAGAGGACTTATTCATGGGCTAAACCCTAACTAAAACCCGAAAGGGAACTAGCCGTATTTTTATGGAAACCCTAGTTTTAAAATGACTAAATTACCCTTTTGATTTATACAAGCTATCCCATAAAATTTTTCTGAAATATTTCTTGATTTACAAAATTACTAAAATACCCCTAGTGGTGAAATTACAAAAATGCCCTTGGTTTATGAAATTTCCAAAATACCCACAGTTCTTATTCAAAAAAAAAATTCATTACTTTATAACAAGTCCAAAAACCCTAATTTGCAAAATATCAAAATACTTTGATTTTGGAAAATTACGAAATTGCCCCTGACTTACAAAATTACCAAAATGACCCTGAATTTCAAAAATTTTGCAACATCACCGATTTGGAAAACAAATTCTCAAAAAGAACCCTCAAGTTTTGTAAATTTTAGAAATACCCTTGATTTATTAAGCTTTACAAATTTACTCTGATTTATTACCAAAATACCCCCGAGTTTCAAAATTTACCGAAATACCCCTGTAATTTAAAAATTTCTGAAATACCCCCGGGATTTCAAAAAAAAAATACCAAAATACCCTTATTGACAAAATCACCAAGGAACCTTATTTTGACAAATTACGAAAATACCCCTGTAGGGCAAATTACGAAAACACCCCTGGGTAGTGGAAAAACAACAACAATGAAAACTACAACATTTCTCTGAATGAACGAAAGTTCATAATTGATTGATGGATGTATGAATGAAAAGACTGTGTGCATGTATGAATACGAAAGAACCACTCCTAAAATCCTTTCCATAAAATTCTTCGCGAATAATCAGTGAAACAAGGACTAATTCATAAAACTTTTTACTCGGATTAAATCGCGACGTTAGAAATAAGTTCTAGGGGACGTGCACTTAGAAATTGTGCCTAGAAAGTATGATGGTTCTATTAAGATCAGAGTGCGCAGCGTAAGCATAGTGCTGTGAGAAGGATTGTACGACTGTTAATAAGTAATTTCGAGGACGAAATTATTTTTAAGGAGGGTAGAACTGTAACATCCTGGAAAGGGCCTATGCATTTTCGGTTTAATTGTACGAAGTGACATGTTTTATGTACTAGGAATAAATTTCGAACATTTCGGGAAACCCGGAAATGAATGGAAATGATTTGGAAATGAACATTTTTGGAAACCTGAAAATGTATAGAAATGTTAAGTTTAAAAATGGAAAGTGAACATTTTTGGAAACTAGGAAATGTAAGGAAATGATCTGGAAATGATTCATAAGAGGAAAGTGAACATTTCTGGAAACTTGGAAATGTAAGGAAATGTCAAGTTTACAGAGCCGAACGAAAATTTTTGGAAACTTAGAAATGACTTAGAAATGTCGAGTTTTAAAGTTTAAAAGAGGAAATTAAGGCAAGGTGGCCTTAAAAGAAAAAAAGTTTGTGAAATTTGACACACAAACAGGCTTGGAAAAGTGGCCTGGAGATGCCACTTAGGGCCTCTGGAAATGGCGCCACATGCAAGGTGTTGGGCCTGGGTTCGAGTCACTTGGGAAGCAAATAAAAGGAGTTTTATTTTTGCTTCCAGAAGCAGAGGAGTGGACGGCAAGGCTTCTAGAAAAAGGGAGTTTTATTCCCTTTAAATTTCGGCAACTAATGGGATAAATAAGGGATTTAAATTGGATTATTTTTTTTGAAGAGATAATAGATGGATAAATATGGATTTATTTCTTTTATTTTGATAGATAAGGAAGAGATAAAAGAGGATTATTATTAGTATTATTTTTATTAAGAGATAAGAGATAATAAAGGATATTTCTTTAATTATTTTAAATTAAAGAGATAAAGCTATCAAATAGAAGAGTGGTGGCCAAGTAAGGGACTCTAGCCTAGTAATTTTGGCTATAAAAGGAAGAGTAAGGCTATTCTTCATTCATTCTTTTCTCTTCAAGAAAACCTCTGCCGAAATTCTCTAAAGTTTATCCTCTTCTCT
Organism: Gossypium australe; assembly: GCA_005393395.2. Taxonomy (NCBI): domain Eukaryota; kingdom Viridiplantae; phylum Streptophyta; class Magnoliopsida; order Malvales; family Malvaceae; genus Gossypium; species Gossypium australe. Next base: position 24,512,668 of record CM016614.1, on the reverse strand, counting down.
CTGCCGAATTCTCTCTGCCATATTCTCTTTTTCTCTTTTCTTTTCTTCTTCTATTACAAACACAATCAAAAGCCAAAGATACCAATAGCCCGAGTCGATTTCTCACTAAGCCTCAAGAGCCAAAATTATTATCCACATCAAAGCCATAGCCGAATACTGCTAAGGGTTCAAGCAAGAGTTCCATCAAATTCTTCAGTAAGGGTAAGATTAGGTTAGATTCTCATTCTATTTCTTTTAAGGCTGTCGAAATTAAGATTCTAATACCCTTAATATCTGTTGCCGAAGAGATCTTTCGGGATTTACTAAGTGTCGACTACAAGGAAGGAGAAGTTCTTTTCCCGAAGGTACACCATAAGTCGCGTGTTCCCTAGTTATTCCGTGAGTTTCGGGATTTAAAATCCACAAGGTAAGTGTCTATAGCATTCAGCCAAGGCCTATTTTAGTAGTTAGATCTATTATTATGTGTTTTAAGCTGAAAACTAACAGATTCGAGGGATCTAGTGAGTAGCAGATTTCAAAGGAGAAGAATACAAGTTTTCGGGATTTGACTATAGTCAATTCGACAACAAGGTAGGTTTTAAGAATACAAATCCTACTAGGATTTGGTTTTATAGGCTTTATGCTAACATATTAAGGTTACCAAATGTAGGAATTGAGATCTAAAGCAACAGATCGTTTTTTTTCGGGATTTCAAGAAATTCGTTAAGCAAATCAGGTGTGTACCCTACCCTAAGTTTTGATAGGTTCATGGCTATGTTTAAATTAAATGTATTATTAAGAATGTGTGTACTCACATTAATTTTCGATATATCATATGGCAATTATTTTTAATATATGAATATGCATAAGAATGTGAATGTGGCTAAGTACCACAAATGTGGTAAGAGTACCCAGGTGCGTTTCCTACTTTCGATAGGATTACGAATATGTTATGTTGTTAACATGTGAATAATGAGAAATTAAGTACGTTATGCATGATATATGGGGCATTCGGGATATATGTGAAAGGGGAAGAAGGTGTTGACTTCGGTCTCACCAACGGAATATGGTGACTACGGTCACAAAATTTGAATATGGTAACTCCGGTTACATTATCTGAATTTGGTAACTTCGGTTACATTATTTGAATATGGTGTCTAATGACACAAATTATATGGGCGATGAGCACGTCGACTGCAGCGACTACCTTCGATGGTGTGTAGCGGATGGAGGGTTGACTTAGTAGTCCCCACGGTGTGACTGGCAGGTACGGGTGGTGTGTAGCGGATGGACCATTAGGTTTGGGTTTGGGTTGCATCATTTATTTTATATGAACATGAACTTGATATGAACTTGTATGCCTGATTTGTTGAATGTTAATCTTGTGTACACATTGAGTCTGTTGACTCACCCCGTTGTGGGAACTATTTTCAGGTGATGAACAGTGACGGACCGGGACGGTAGACCTTGAGGTGGCCATGCATCCATTTGAAGATTTTATTTAATTTGGACTTTATTTCTTTTTAGTACCTTTAATTTTATTATTGGGTTTTACTTGATGTAATAAGGCCATAAGGCCCAGTGGATTTTCTTTATTTTGCTTTACTTTTAATTATTATGTTACGAACAATTTTGATTAAAGTTAAGTACAAGAATGATTTCTTTAAAAACAAACCCTAAAAATTATTTTGTCACCTTAATAAAATTGGATTTTTAAATTAATTAAATGGGTTTCCCAACCTAAGCCCAATCCAAAACAATATTTTCCTAAAATTTTACAAATTTTCTCTAAGTAACAAAGAATTTGAAAACCGGTTTACTTAAGGAACATACCAGATCCGGTCCGGGCTCGTGGGCCGGGTGTGGGGTGTTTCACATTTGGGGCCAAATTAAAAAAACAAAAACTTGATTGCAAAAGCCTATAAAGGAGGAGGGACTGCGTGCATAAATTTCCCATTTTTATAAAAAACGCGGATCCTGAGGCTGGAGCGGGTCGGATCGGGTCAGGCCAAGGTGAAACGACGTCGTTTTGGGGCTTATGGACGCCGACCAAAATGGCATCGTTTTGTGTTGTATATATAAGTAAAAATTATGCCCAAAAACATCATTTCAACTACTTATTCTCAAAAAAAAAAAGGCTTCCCCTCTCCTTTTCTCTCAATCTGCTGGGAAGGAACCCAGATTCTGGTGAGGGGACCGCCGTCGCCGGCCACCGCACACCGTGGCCGGAAAAGGTAAAATTTTATTTTATTTTTTGAAAATTTTTTAATAAATAATAACAATATAGCATATATGTGTCGAAAAAGAGAAAAAAAATAGAAGAAAAAAGCTTCGAAAATATAAAGGAAAAAAAGAATCACCTTTGGTCTTTATTCTGACTTTTAGTGGTTTTTTAGTTTTTTATCTGCTTGCTATTTCTCTGATTCTGTTTATGTTTGAATTTTTCTCTTGACTATATTGATAAATCAGAAAAAATCCTCTTACAAATGAATACAATCGGCTTTTATAGCCACCCTCTATTACTTTCTGTCTATTCTCGTTTATTACTTGCAGGTGAGGGTGGTGGACGTGACAAAGGGCGGTGCTGCAGGCGTGGCAGTCGGCAGGAGCAGCAGAGAGGTCAGCAGCAGGCAGCTTTTAGGGTTTCTTGTTTGCCCCCTTTTTTTTGTTTTGGGTTTGTTAGGTTAGTAGCTTGATTGGGTTTTGGTAATTGGGCTTGGGTATGTTATTTGGTTATAATGGGTTTTAATTTGTTTGATATTGGGCTGTCTTTGGTGGGTTGGCCTGTTTGGGTTAAGTTTTGGGTAATTAGGTTTGGGCCAGGCAAATCTGGGTCTTACAGCTGCCACTCTTTGCTCGTTGTCGTGTAATGGGAACAGAGCAAAGACATAAAGAAGTCCCAATTTGCCCGGTTCTGCCGAACCTTGATTCTTCGGTGCTCCTATTCTTCATGTAGCCTCATTCCGGTCCACTGCATCTTGTTACTTCGATCCACTTCACTGCAACTTTGAAAGATGAGATTTGTAGTTATAGTAGCTTTAAGCCCACCTACTGCAACTTCAGAGGTATAGGATTTGTCGCTTTAATCCGCTCCATTGCAACTTCAGGGAGATAGGATTAACTACCTTCAGTCTACTCCACTGCAACTTCAAGGAGATAAGACTTGTTTATAAGAATTTTCATTTTAATCCACTCCACTGCAACTTCAGGGAGATAGGACTAATTGTCTTCAGTTTCCTCCACTGCAACCTCAGAGAGATAAGACTTGTTTTGATCTTCTCTACTGTAACTTCAGAGAGATAACCACTGCAAACTCAGGGAGATAAGATCTGATGTCTTCGATCTGCTCCTGCAACCTCAGGAATGCCAGATCTGCTATCTTCAATCTGCTCCACTACAAACTCAGGGAGATAAGATCTAATGTCTTTGATCTGCTCCTGCAACCTCAGGAATGCCAGATCTGCTATCTTCAATCTGCTCCACTGAAAATTCAGGGAGATAAGATTTGTATGGCAAATTCAATCCGACCTGCTGCAACTTCAGAGGTGTAGTATCTGTGGATTCGTTGATCTTGTTTCACTGTCCTTCGGGAGAACATGATCTATAGAATCAATTTGTGGGTTTATGCTTATGCATAATGATTAGGATGCCATGATCAGAATGAATCAAGTGCTCTTAGTATGCATGATGATTGGGATGCCATGATCGGAATGAATCAAATGCTCCTAACTAAATGTGTTTTGCATGAATGCAAAGTTTCATGAGAATGATCCCTTTTTAAACGCTTGGGGATTGTCATTGCCGATTGCTCTTCCAGGTCGTACCACTGACGTCGTATCCTGTCTTCTTGTTCAACCAACATTTTTTGAGGAAAAGGTCATTTGTTTGAGTTTCCTTCTCAAACATTTCCAACCCTTAAGCTTGGTGAGTTCTAAATAAAAGTCCTGTTTCAGGTTCTCGTATTATTTAAAAGTTTCCTGAGTAATATGCAAAACTCCTTATGTGAAAGTATTATTAGTCCATTAGTCATTACTTCAATACAAAATACTTGAAAATTACCATAATAATAGAATTTATCAGAAAGAGTCTAACAAGAATTGGTGAATCAAAGAAAGCAAACATTGCTTGAATACAAAATGATGGGGAGAAGAAATAGGTACCCCGAATATCGCAGCCTGAGCTTCTCTGTACGGACTTTCTAAAGACCACATTAAGCTTGATATGTGTTTTAGGAGATCAAGAGTACTCTGTCGATGCCCCAAGACGTGACATCTCTCCTCCTTAATTCAGATATAGCAGGACCACCGCATGCCCCTTCTTGATTACAATTTGAATTGCCCTTTTTGGGTTTTCGATTCAAAACCCCTTTGGTCTCAAGGCGCCCTTTGCGGGTTTTCACCTTGGCCTATCTATTTTTTTTTTTTGGAAGGTCTCAAAGTGCCCTTTTTGGGTTTTCACTTTGGCCTCTTTTCCCTTTTCAAGTATAATACTTTTTTACTGTATCCAAATTTATAGGATTGGATAAGTTTTTCCCATCCATTTCGGCCAAGATCAGTGCTCCTCCAGAGAAAGCCTTTTTCACCACATAAGGTCTTTCCCAATTTGGCATAGATTTTCCTCTGAAATCCTTTTGTATAGGGAGGATTTTTTTTCAAAACCAAGTCTCCCTCGTGAAACTCTCTTGGGCCCACCTTTTTGTCATACGCTCTCATCATTCGCTTTTGGTACATCTGACCATGACGGATAGCCCTTAGCCTTTTTTCCTCAACAAATTTAATTGATCATATCGAGCCTGGATCCATTCTGCTTCATCCAACTTTAGTTCAGACAAGACTCGAAGGGACGGAATTTCGACTTCGATGGGTAAAACTGCCTCCATTCCGTAAACCAAAGAGAAAGGAGTTGCTCCGGTAGAGGTTCTGACCGATGTTCGATAGGCGAAAAGCGCAAATGGTAACTTCTCGTGCCAATCTTTGTAAGTCTCAGTCATTGTCCCCACTATCCTCTTGATGTTCTTATTAGCCGCTTCCACTGCACCATTCATTTTTGGATGATACGGTGATGAATTGCGATGTCTGATCTTGAATTGCCTGCAAACCTCTGCAATTATGCTGTTGTTCAAGTTTAATACGTTATCGGATATGATCCTCTCAAGCATTCCATATCGACATATGATTTTCTTTTTTAAGAACTTACTGACTGCTGATTTTGTCACATTAACATATGAAGCGACCTCTACCCACTTAGTGAAGTAGTTGATTACCACAAAGATGAACCGATGTCTATTGGAAGCTTTTAGCGAGATTGGTCCAACGACGTCCATGCCCCACATGGAGAAAGGCCATGGGGAGGTCATAACATGTAGAGGTGAAGAAGGTGCATGAATCTTGTCCCCATAAATTTGGGACTTATGACATTTCTTGGCATAATCAATGCAATCTCTTTCCATGGTGGACCAATAATACCCGAATCTCATGCTTTGCCTAGCCATCATGAAACCATTGACGTGTGTTCCACAGACACCCTCATGGACTTCCTCTAGAATTGTTTTAGCCTCGGTGGAGTCCACACACCTCAGTAGTACTTGATCCTTTCTTCTTTTGTATAGGATCTCTCCATCTAAGACATAATCACAGGCTAGTCTTCTCAGCATTCTTTTGTCATTCTCAGTCGCCTAATCAGGGTATTCGTGATTTTTCACGTATTGCAGTATATCTTGGTACCACGGGTGATCATTTTCCTCTTCTTCTTCGACATTGTAGCAATAGGCCGGGGACTCATAAATACTCATTTGGATAGGTTTCATATCTTCATTTTCGTTTACTCGGACCATGGGAGCCAAGGTGGCCAGAGCATCAGCCATCTGATTTTCGTCTCTTGGCAGATAACTGAAAGTGATATCATCGAATTCCTTAATCAATTCCTGGACCAATCTTTTGTAGTTGACTAGCTTAGGATCTCTTGTCTCCCATTCCCCTTTGAGTTGATAAATTACCAGCGCAGAATCTCCATATACTTCCAGTACCCTAATTTTGCGTTCTATAGCTGCACGGATACCCATGATACAGGCTTCGTATTCTGCCATATTATTTGTGCAATCAAAATCCAATTTACAATTAAATGGATAACGATCTTCGCTTGGGGATACCAGAACCGCCCCAATTCCATTGCCCACAGCATTTGATGCCCCATCGAAATTCAGTTTCCAAGGACAATCTTCTGGGGTACCCTCTTCAGTGGCTGCCACATACACTAGATCTTCGTTAGGAAAATCAAAGTCCAAAGGCTTGTAATCTTCCAGAGCTCTGCTGGCTAGAAAATCCACTATTGCACTCCCTTTTACCGCCTTTTGGTTCACATAAACTATGTCAAATTCTGAAAGTAGAATTTGCCATCTGGCCATCCTTCCATTCAAAGCAGTAGACTCCATCATATATTTTAGAGGGTCTAACTTCGAGATGAGCCAAGTCGTATGATACAACATATACTACCTCAATCTCCGAGTCGTCCAGATCAAGGCGCAACACAGTTTCTCAATTGGTGAGTACCTTGTTTCACATTCAGTGAACTTTTTATTAAGGTAGTATATCACCTTTTCTTTCCTTCCTGACTCATCGTGTTGGCCAAACACACATCCCATTGAAATATTAAGTACTGTCAAATAGAGGATTAATGGCTTATCTGGATTAGGCGGCATCAACACTGGAGCATTGGACAGGTATTGCTTTACTTTGTCAAAGGTCTTCTGGCACTCCTCATCCCATACACCTGGATTGTGTTTCTTAAGAAGACGGAATATGGGGTCACAGTTCTTAGTTAGTTGTGAAATGAACCGGGCAATGTAATTTAATCTTCCTAAGAAACCTCAAACTTCTTTTTTAGTGCGCGGTGGGGGCAATTCTTGTATAGCTTTGACCTTGTCTGGGTCGACCTCAATCCCCTTTTCACTGACTACGAATCCTAACAGTTTCCCTGACCTGGCTCCGAAGGTACATTTTGCTGGATTAAGCTTTAGCTGGAATTTCCTCGCCTCAAAAATAATTTCCTCAAGACTCGTACATGCTCTTTTTCAGTTCGGGATTTGGCGATCATATCATCGACATAAACTTCAATTTCTTTCTGCATCATATCATGGAATAAGGTTACCATGGCTCTCCGATATGTTTCCCCCGCATTTTTTAGCCCAAATGGCATCACCTTATAGCAAAATGTTTCCCAGTTGGTTATAAATGTGGTCTTGCCCATGTCTTCAGGATGCATCTTTATCTGGTTGTATCCCGAGAAGCCATCCATGAAGGAGAACAGCGAATAACCTGTCGTATTGTCCACTAAGGTGTTGATATGAGGTAACGGGAAGTTGTCTTTTAGGCTAGCCTTGTTCAGATCCCTGTAGTCTACACACATTCGTACTTTGCCATCTTTCTTAGGGACGGGAACGATATTGGCTACCCATTCCAAGTATTTAAGCACTTGCAAGAAACCTACATCAAATTGCTTTTTGACCTCCTCTTTTATTTTGAACACAGTGTCGGGCCTCATTCTCCAGGGCTTTTGTTGAACTGGTTGGCAATCCTCTTTTATGGGGAGGCGGTGCACAACAATGTCGATACTCAGCCCCGGCATATCTTGGTATGACCATGTAAAGACATCCTTGAATTCTTGAAGTAAATCTACGAGGTCTCACCTCGTTTCTTTGGTTATGCATGTTCTGATTTTCACCGCCTTTCCCTCTTGCAAGGCCACGACCTCTACTGCTTCTTCGTGAGGTAGAATTTGTTTTTCCTCTTGTTCTACCATTCTTAACAAGTCTGAAGATAGGCCACGGTCTACGTCATCTTCAAAGTCCTGGGATCTCTCTAAACACATGTCTCGCTCAAAAGGAAGTTCTAATTCCCTAGCAGCGTTACTCGTGTCATTGATATCCGCGGGCCTGTTGTAGGTACACAGGAATATACAAAAGTAAACGAACAAATTTAAGAATAATTATTCATGTAGTATGATCATGCGTGAGGAAAAGAATATATGATTATGGATGAATTGGAAAGAATAAAGGGTATTTGCTCAAAAGATGCATTTTCATTGAATTAAAGACTTTGGGCCATAGTCCTATTTCACAAAAGGATACTTATTACTCCTAGGCCTAGAGCAATAAGTGTTCTGGGACATTACTCTGAAATAGTTCTAAACACTACGGGAATCTCCTTCGCATTCCAATTGTCCAGAACGCTTCCTGGCTCAAAGGGGCAGATATCTGACAAGTTTCTTCTTCTGGTTCTTTCCTCGGATGTGGCATTGATGTACGAGTTTTCCAATGTCCCTTGTTCAGGGTGAATGATTCCTCCAGATACAAAAGTCTTGGATATGTGGGGAAAAATCATCGACTCCCACTTGATTTCCTTCCCGCTCAGTCGTGCCCTTCTCCTCTCTTGCTTTTTTTCGAGTTCCTTCTATCTTTGTCTTGCATCCGGCTTAAACCCTAAGCCGAAGTGGTCTCGTTTGTCTTTTAACAATGGTACCTCAACCTTTCCTTGGAGGTATCTCCCAAGCCCTTTCCCCAGTGTGGCTCCTTTTCCAACAGTTAATCGTAGACCCATTTTGGTAGTCTTGGATATTTTAGGCGCCGGGACCTTGTTTTCTTCAACGATGAATGTAGCAGTTATAATTTCTAATGATCAAAAAGAACATTCGGTCGCTTCATCATTTGCCTCTAGATACGGTGCATTACTGATCACGGTCGTCATAATGTCTTCTTCTACATTTATGGTCACTGGTCGACCTTCTGTCACCAACTTTAGCTTTTGGTGTAATGTGGATGGAATAGCCCCTGCTGAGTGAATCCATGGCCTTCCCAAAAGACAGTTATAGGAAGGTTTGATATCCATTACCAGAAAATCCACTTCATATGTATTAGGGCTGATCAAAAGTGGTACTTCAATTCTGCCCATTACCCCTCTCTCTGTGTCGTCAAATGCCCTTACTATATTCTGGCATAGCTTCATGTGAGAACTGTCCAGTGGCAACCTATTTAATATGGATAAGGGCAAAATATTTAATGCTAAACCATTGTCAATCAAAACTCCTGGTAATGTGTATCCCTTGCATTGAGTGGTAACGTGCAGGGCTTTTGTAGATCCTCTTCCTCCAGGCGGTATTTCATCATCATTAAAGAAGATGAAATTATCAGCAGTGATGTTATTGACAAGACGATCGAGCTTGTTGACAGAGATGTCCTCCGTGACATAAGTTTCATTTAATACTTTCATTAAAGCATTGTGGTGGGTTTCTGAACTTAAAAGGAAGGGCAGTACTGATATGCGAGCTGGTTATTTATGCAGTTGCTCTACGACGCTATACTCGCTATGCTTTAAGAACTTCAAGAATTCTTTGGCCTCTTTCTCGATCACCGGCTCATTGATAAGTGATTCAGCCTCAGCTGTGTTCTCCATCATAGATTTTCCTTTAACAGAGTTAGTTTTTGCAGCTGGTGTATCGTAATGCTTCCTACTGCGTGTGTAAAAGCCCATTTTCGGTCTCTCTTGTGAAATGTCGACCAGGTCCTCCTTTCCTGGAATCGTCACATTATAGTCATAGCTCCAAGGAACCCTTTTGCTATCCCTGTAAGGAAAAGCTATAGGTTTTTGAATTATGACTCTTGGCATTACTTGTATTCTGGCTTCATCGACCTTCGGCTTTGAGATGATCACTACTGGGCAACTACCCTTTTGGACCCTTTCCACTGATCCTTCATTTGAGGCATAGACCTCCCGTCCTTCTGATCCCTTAATCTTCTCGTAAAATTCCATCTCTTTATTATCCATCAAATTTTGCACTATAGCTTTGAACTCAGTGCATTCCTGGATCCCATTCCCTTCTTTATTATGGAACATGCAATGGTTCCTCTTTCCTTCAAACCTTTCCTCTGAATCCAATACAATCAGTCCTCTCTCCACCATCTCTTTCCAAACTTGTCTCAGTGGGGTTTTGACTTCTGCAGCGTCGTATTTGACTTTTCTGTGATCACCTGCGTTTATTCCATTTACTCCTTGATCAGTATGATTAGGTAAGGGGTTTCCCGCTACATTTGGTATGGGTGGGTCGTCAAACTTTACGATCCCCATTTTTATTAGCTTTTCGACTACTTTCTTGAATGTAGTGCAATTTTCAATTGAATGCCCCGTGATTCCAGCATGATATCCGCATTGGGCGTTTGCGTCATACCCCTTAGGAAACGGGGGTTGCAGCAGTGTTAAGTAGAAAGGGGACACCACATGTGCATCGAAGAGGTTTTGGTACAGCTCTCTATACATCATAGGTATAGGTGTGAACTGTATCCTTTCAGTGTTCCCTCTGGATTCTTGTCTCGAGGGACCCGGATGATTGGTGGTTGTTGTTTTTGGTTGACTCACCATTATCGCTCTTGAATGACCCTTGTTATACGTACTCGTGTTATTCACCTCATTCTCTCTCCTTCTCGGGGCTGGTCTCTTAGCACTTTCCCCTGCTTCAATCTTCCCACATCTTATTGTGTTTTCTATCATCTCCCCAGACATTACAATGTCAAAAAAGGTTTTAGTAGCGCTTCCTAGCATGTGATTAATGAAAAGAGCCTTCAAATTATTGATGAAAAGCATGGTTGTTTCCTTCTCTAAGAGAGGTGGATGAACTTGTGTTGCTATCTCTCTCCATCGATGGGCGTATTGTTTGAAGCTCTCGCTTGGCTTTTTCTCCATATTTTGTAGCGTGATCCTATCAGGAGCTATGTCTGCCACGTGGCCATAGTGTTTCATGAAGGCCTGTGCCAGGTCCTTCCATGCCTTAATCTGGGCACGACTGACCTGATTGTAACATTTTGTTGTAGACCCGGCCAGACTGTCCTGAAAACAGTAAATCAGCAATGATCATTATTAACGTGTCCCGCCATTCTTCGACAGAACATCGTGATGTGCGCTACGAGACAACTAGTCCCATTATACTTTTCAAAATCTGGAGTTTTAAACTTCGGCAGGAGGACCAGATCTAGGACCAAGCTTAAATCCTTTGCGTCGATCCCGCAATGATAATTAGTGGTTTCCATTACTTTAAACTTCTCCTCCAACCACTTACACCGTTCCTCCAATTGTTTTTGTGATTCCATCTTTGCTTTTTCCTCCTCTATCACCTCATCCAAGTCGGGAACAATTGGATTATTGGAATCATTGCCTAGGTTCGAGCCTGAGCCAACTTGGAAAATTATTGGTATCGAGGCTTCAACCTGAAATGTTGTGGCCTGATGGTGACAGACGGCCGTTGTGGATTTATTCCGGGTTGTGCTTGTGTATGCGATGGAGTAAAACCAAAGGGGTGTTGAGGATACTCAGTATTCTCCTCTATATTAATCATGGGGCTCTTTCCTTTATCCATAAGCCCATTCAACAGCTACGTCATTTGAGTCATTTGAGACATCATATTTCTCTGAGATTCCATCATTTTGTCCGTCATGTCCTACTGGATCTTAACCAGCTGTTCCTGCATTTGTGCTTGCATCTGTTCTTGCATCTCTTTCTATATTTGTTCCAACCTTTCTAGTCTTTTGTCCATTGCTTTAGTTTTTCCTTGTGCACCGTAACAATGTTCCAGAGTAACTGGCATAATTTTAGGGTCCCTTTGTGAGATTTAATGCGCATGATGCAATGTAATGCTGATGCATGAAATGTATGCAACAAAAAGGCATTGATTCTGATTCAATGAAATTAGGATAACTTTTCTAGAACACAAATTTCTTTACATAAAACGGATTACATATACAGCCTTGCCCTAATACTTAAAGCCTTGACTTTCTTAAGAAGCCAAGATAACTCTTGACCTCGCTTTGACTCTGACTCGTACTTTAAACTTAGTACATCAACCTGGACTGCTAAAGTCTGTAAGTGATCTGCCACTTCTCGTACTTGAGCCACGGCTTCGCCCATAATGTAGTCCCAATCTATGACTTGACTCTGGGAGTGATGAAGCTGTTCTTTCCAACGCTCTTCATTGACTTCAAGAAGTTCTACCCAAAGCTCACAACCATGTAAAGCAGACTCTAGCTCTTTTATTCTTGCTTCCATCTCTTCAATTTTGCTCATACTAGCCATCAATTCGACTATAGAATTACGACTACGATACTGATATAATGATCTTTCTAACTCTGACACCCGAGTCTTTAGTTTCTCTTTCTCGTTTTAACTTTCTACCAAACTCCTTTTCAGAGTATCCTCTCGCTTTTGAGTATCTCAGAGTTTCCTTTCCCATTGACTGGCTCTATTCTTTTCCTCTTTAATTTCTTGACGCCATTGCTTTGACGTTTTTCCCAGTCCAGCGATTTTCATTGACCTTCGCAACTTCTTGTAGTCTATTTTCAAGCTATCCAAATCCTCTTCCGCCTTATTCTTCCCCTTTCTCATTTTCTCGGCTTCTAGTTTTTGAATGTCGACATCCAATCCCAGCTGCACTTTCTCTTCTTCTAATTGTTCTATCCTTTTCCCTAATTCCAAACTCTTTTTCTCAAAGTCCTGCTTGATGATTTCGAGCTCAGATGGGATCACCTGCAAGTGTTCTCCCAATGATCGGGTGTTTTCTTGGCCTGATATGGGGATTTTATCGTTGATTCTCTGACTCCACCACCGGTCATACTCAGGGGTTGTCATCAGGTTAGCAGCAAACCTTTTTACTCTACCAGTTTGGCTCTATGCATTCGATATTTCGCGAACCCTCCTTTTGTAATTATCCCCTTTATATTCAAACTCGCACTGAATTAAACCCTGGGTTGCTGGCGTAAACCGTCTCGACCTGTATTGTCTTAACAAGAGGAGAGGAGCGTACCGACAGCTCCCCATATTCCAAGCAGGGGAACCCAGTCAAAATCTCCACACCGATATAAAATATCATCAGGAACCATCAAAGGAGCTCTCCATTCTATATCTTTTTCTTATAGATTTTGCAGAATCATCATCCAATTTTCTTTCATAATATCGTCCCGTCTTGGCGTGGCTACTAACTTTTTCAGCGGAGAATAGTCCTCGGAGAAGATTCAACATGATACTTTTTCCACTTTCCAAAAATGACTGTGGAACCATGCTAGTAGGAGTTGTGCGCAACCAATGAATCTCCCTTCGCCTGCTCTTCGGCATACGCTTAGGGACCTGAAGGTTTCGGCTAGGATTGCAGGAACGGGTGTGATCCTTCTGTCTAATCTGTCAAATAAATCAGAGACTGCCTCATCTATATACTCCAGAGCTTTGGGGAAGACAACCAATCCATAAATGCTCAAAGCAAACACGTCAACCCTTTTCTTCACATCAGGATGCGCTATGATCAAATCCCTTAAATTCCTCCAAGGAATGCACTTACAATCTCCTTTTTGTTTTATCCGGGCTGTAATCCACTGCTCGCTCATCCCTGTAATATTCATCAGCTTTTTTGAGAATGTGGGGACATTAACAACTCTCACATAAGCCTTGTTGGTTTGAATCTTCCGACAACGGAGTAAAGCTGTGTACTCTTCTATAGTAGGTACCAAATCTACTTTCCCGAAAGTAAAGCAACTATAAGCAGGGTTCCAAAACTGGGTTATAGCTCGGAAGAGGTGCTGGTCTACCTTGATATCAAGCAGATAAGGCAAATCACCATAATGACAGTAGAATAGTTGCTTGATCCCGTCGTCCCATTGACTCCATATTTCTCTCATCTCTTGCAGATTATTTTGGGTAACGCTGACGCGTGTGAAATCCCATAATTCTAACATGTACCCCTCTGTAAGACTATCACCTTTCTCTTGCTGCACTGTCTCGGCCCTTATTCGGACGGCCGCGTTGTCCTCCATTTTATCAAGAAACCCCTTTTCCATGATAAGTTATCTATATAGCAACTGAATGTGAATCAACACCTTTTTGATGAATATACCATGCAATAAAAATGAAGCAAGTCAGTATTTCATACACAGTAAGAAGAGAATAAAATACCTAATTGGGTAACCACTAGGGTTTGGCGCGGCTCTACCTAGGGTGGCTCTTAAGGCTTGCTATATGGGGTTCAGTTCTAGAGTGAAGGTACCTGAACCAGCAAATTCCTCGATCCTCACCCATTATAGGCTCATATGGACCGAGTTCAGTTCAGGGGAATACATTTCCCTATGGCTGCACGGAGATGAAAATCTCACGAATACATAGGTACGGATGTATCCCGAAAGTGATCCACTATCCTGCACGGAGGTGAAGACCTCACGAAGGAATAGTTTCTCACTCCCACTTAAAGGGTATAATTGAGCGATCATGTAATGCAATGTGCAGAGACATATCAAACCAGAAAAGCGAATCAAAGTGACAAAAGTCGTAACAAAGACGAATGACATGTAACAAAAGGATCATATATTTAAAACAAGTTTTCAATTTTTGACAAAAAGGCAAAAAGTAATTAACTCGTGGCCTAACTCTTTTATTTAAATGTCTCCAATGGAGTCGCCAAGCTGTCGTAACCATTTTTTTAAAAACGGGGTCAACTTGGATTTTGAAAACGAAAAACAGGAGTCGCCACCAATCTTTTTTTGTTGAGGTGTAATCGGGTCACCTCTTAAAAATAGTTGTTTTTAATAAATAGTTTGATTTATCAAAACAACGATTTTGGTCTATGAAATTCAGAAAATGGGTTCGAGAGTCGATTACGCACTATGAAGGGTTAGCACCCTCGATACGCCCAAAATTGGTACCTAGTTGATTAATCAATATTTTAATGTCGAAGATTTGAAAACTTGAAAGAATTAAAAATGCGATCCTTCTTTTATAGTGATGCTAAAATTTGTTTTAAGCGAAATTGAAAATGTGTATCAAGGCAGTCTCGTCTCGAGGTAAAATATCATATCCAATACGTTAGGACACTACATCTCGACCTTCGAGGCTAAACTTGCCTTTTATTCAAAACTTATGTATTTAATTTGAAAGGGTATTCGGTTACTTAGAATGAATGAGAAAGTCGAAGACCCAATACATTAGGGCACGATTTCTCGAGTTTCTAAATACAGAACATTGCCTTGGTTTAGAAAACCTTACCTCGAAATAACAAAACGTCACATCCAATGCATTAGGACACGATGTCTCGAATTCTCGAGAATAAACTTTTTATTTAAATGTATTTGTTTCAAAAGGATATTCAATTATTTAGATTAAACGAGAAAAAACGAAACCCAATACGTTAGGGCACGACTTTCCCGAATTTCTAAATACGGAATATTGCCTTTATGAAAGAAATCAATTTTGTAAAAATTAATATGAAAATATAAAAACAAATCATAATGTTAATGTATACCGCAGAATGATGGTAAATGCGTTAATGAAATAATTGTAGTAAAGGAGTAAGAATTAAAAATAACAATAATAATAACAAGAGAGAATGATAAAGATAATAGCGATAGTGGTAAAAGTAATACGAACAATCGTGATAAAAACAAAAGTACTAGCAATAATAACAAGAATAATAGTAGTGAAAATAAAATGATAGTAGTGGTGATAATTAAATAATAAAAATAAAATAAGGATAATAACAAATAGCGGTAAAGAATAATATATTATTAACAACAATAATAGTAAAGATAATAATAATAATAAAATAATAACAATAATAACAATAATAAAATGATAATGAAAATAATAATAATAGGAATAGGATGATAATAAATGAAAAAAAACGTAAAATAATAATAATATATAGTAATAATATTAAGAATAGCATCTAACAATTATTAAATACAATAATAATCATTAAAATAATCATATAAATTAATATTGACATCAACAATAATAAATATGATAGTAATAATATAAATAATAATACATATAATAATGATAATAATTTTAAAAGTAATTAATTTAATAGCAAAATAATTAAAATAATTAAAAAAGAGATTAAAATCGAATTAAATATGGATTATCGGGGCAAATCCGCAATAAAATAAGGAGGAAATGGCCTATTTGAAACGCGCGGATTACATGGGGGACTAAAAAGGACAATAACCCTTTCCTCCCAAAACGCACAGCATAGGCAGGGACTCGATTGAAAACCAAATGGACATTTGGGGCCAAATTAAAAAAACACAAAAACTTGATTGCAAAAGCCTGGAAAGGAGGAGGGACTGCGCGCATAAATTCCCCCTTTTTATAAAACACGCTGATCCTGAGGCTAGAGCGGGTTGGATCGGGTCGGGCCAAGGTGAAACGGCGTTGTTTTGGGGCTTATGGACGCAAACCAAAACGGCGTCGTTTTGTGTTGTATATATAAGTAAAAATTATGCCCAAAAACATCATTTCAGCTGCTTATTCTAAAAAAAAAAAAAAGGCTTCCCCTCTCCTTTTCTCTCAATCTGCTGGGAAGGAACCCAGATTCCGGCGATGGGACTGCCGTCGCCGGCCACCGCGCACGGTGGCCGAAAAAGGTAAATTTTATATATTTTTTTGAAATTTTTTTAATAAATAATAACAATATACGCATATATGTGTCGAAAAAAAGAAGAAAAATAGAAGAAAAAAGCTTCGAAAATATAAAGGAAAAAAAGAATCACCTTTGGTCTTTATTCTGACTTTTAGTGGTTTTTTAGTGTTTTATCTGCTTGCTATTTCTCTGATTCTGTTTATGTTTGAATTTTCCTCTTGACATTATTGATAAATCGAAAAAAAAGGTCCTCTTGCAAATGAATACAATCGACTTTTATAGCCACCCTTTATTGCTTTCTGTCTATTCTCGTTTATTGCTTGCAGGTAAGGGCGGTGGACGTGACAAGGGCGGTGCTGCAGGCGTGGCAGTCGGCAGGTGCAGCAGAGAGGTCGGCGGCAGGCAGCTTTTAGGGTTTCTTGTTTGCCCCCTTTTTTTTTTGTTTTGGGTTTGTTAGGTTAGTAGGTTGATTGGGTATTGATAATTGGGCTTTGGTATGTTATTTGGTTATAATGGGTTTTAATTTGTTTGATATTGGGCTGTCTTTGGTGGGTTGGTCTGTTTGGGTTAAGTTTTGGGTAATTAGGTTTGGGCCGGGCAAATATGGGTCTTACACATATTATATGCGATAAAATCGATAATCCCCTCGGTACTCCAGGTGCAGTGCACTGACTACAAATAATGCGGACGTAAGATGCCGCCGATACTCCACGGAACTCCTCTGTCTACCACAAAATCCCAACTCAATGCATATGCAATATGTCACACAATCTCATACATAATCATATCTCAATACTTTTCACATTCATTTGACATGCTCAGCATGTCCTCAATAATCACATACTTTCAGTAAATGGAAATAGTGTTCCAATCTTTCAAATTATCATTGTGTTGATATCAATCAATACCGTTCAATTTCACATGCTTTACGGATTTTCATTGTGCATAAATAGCACCCTTTTCAGTACATAATATAACAAATATCTCATGCGTTTAAATCATACATAAGCTTAATATCTCACACATTATATCATTCAGTCAAACATTCTCATATGTCATAACTCAAATATGCAATTACAAACTCAATCAAACATCCATACTATCAAACTAGCAATTTTGCCAACATGCCAATCTTTTAATGTTCGAAACATACCTGATTCGGCCACTCACAAAATCAATAATTTGGTTATTAAGACAATCCATTCAGCAAGCTAATTTATCATATATAACATGATATTTAACATTTTCAAACAATTTTATGAGTTTAACACCCACACCTTATTTTTCGCTTCCTCGCAGCACACTAGCGAATCTTCCAATTTTCCTTAATAATTCCTTAAATGAACCTAAACCGAAATTCAGTATGAATTCAATCAATTTACCATTAAACCAGCCCCCAAACATCCACTTATGAGTTCAAACCAATCGTTGAAATTATAACTATTTTATGAATCCAAACTAGTTAGATTCCTTACACTGTATTAATGCAAACAATACGTACAATCGTTCTTCGCCTTTACGGATGATTTGGGGCATTTGGGTCAGCACCTAATTCAATAATATACTGGAAAATCAGTAGCTAATTAATGATTAAATTCCTTAACTTAATCAATTCATAACCTTTACCCAACAACTATGTCGAAATAACAAACTAGTTGCCCTTAATTGCACTTACACTTCACGATTTGTGGAATCCAAATGGCCAATCGATCAAGAACGTTTTTCCCTAATTGAAATGGGTTTAAAAGCTGATTAGGAGGGTTCAAGAACTCAAATTAATGTTGGAAAAATATAGGTAATAACCAAGAAACAAAACAGCCCCTTTTCTTGCCCATAGGTGCACGCACCACCACTCGCGGTGGCCAAAATTGGGACTAAATTTTAAAACGGCTTGAGATCTCATTAAAATCTGGAAAAAATACCTTTGAAATCATTTAAAATCCCCCAAATTCCATATCTGGAAATTTAGCCTTTTAATGGACAAGATTAATTAAGAAATTGAAGAGAGAAGAGACGTTACCCAAGCTAATCGAGAGAAACGGCAATGGCACTGTCTTGGCAATGTTCGGGATCGATCTTGGAGTTCAAGATTTCAAATTTGGGGCTGATTTTAAAGAGGAAAAATGACAGCAATATGGTGGAGAACATGTTAGCAAATCATTTGGCAAAAAGAAAAAGAAAGAGATGGTAAAACTAGGTCTAGGTGATGACAACAATGGGAGAAAGAAAGAAAATTGAAGAGAAAAAAAGAGAGGAAGAGGGTGAACGGCTTGGGTAGGTAAAAGTTGAATTAAAGGCTGAAAATTACAATAAAAAAGTTATATTTATACTTAGGATTTAAGGGTATGGACGGCACACACATTAAAAAAATAAGAGATTTTGTAAAATTTAATTATTTCACAAGGAAAGGGATTTGAACTTGAGACCTCATTTAATTTCCATGGTTTCATTTAATTTCCATGATTTCTCATATTTCTTTTAACCATTAGGCTTTTTCCTCATTCTTGAAATAATTTTGCAATATTTATTTTAAAAACAAGGCATGTCACATACTAGGGTTTAAGGTAAAATTTGTAAAATAATAAAAATTGTGAGAGAAAATGGATTTGAACTTGGGTTTCAAAGAACATTTCACTAACACTTAACCAACAAACCAATACCTCATTTATTTTCTGAAAATTCATAGATAAATTTCAAAAATTAAGGCATGACCACTCTATCTCTATTCACAAACCCGATTCTACTAACCCTTGATTTTTGGGATGTTACACAATAAGGTCTTGATCTAAAATATAAAATTTCCCAATTATTAGCTTAAATTTCATATTCTAGTTTATCCTACATTTTATACCCTTTTATTTTTCAAAATTACACAATTTTCCTTAACTTTTACAAGTATTGCAATTTAGTCCCTTAACCCGAAAATCATCAAATTAACAATTTTCTCAAGTCAATTTACAGCCAAATATTCAAAGCTTCTAAACAGTCCACAAAACACCTCTTATTCACCAATAAACCATGCGATTTTAACATTTTAACAATTTTATCCTTTAATCAAAAACTAACTAAAATCACTTTACAAAACAACCAAAAACCACAATCAAAGCTTCAAACACATAATTATCATAAAAAAATAACCAAGATTCATCAATGGTGTAACACCCCAAACTCGGCCTAGACGTTATGGCCGGATCTAGCATGTCACATTGAAGGGTAGTTGAAAAGCTAAGCGTTCGTTGAAAATATTGCATCTCTTTTGAAAACTCCGAGTTTCATTATTTGTTTATAAAACCCGATTTTCTTAATGCCCATTTTTATTAAGTTGTTATTATTTTGGAAAACTGTTTTTGTTGTGAAAATTGAACTTGATTAGTTGTGAAAACGTGATCTTTTGGAAAACAATTGTTAGCATTTTGGAAAACCTAGTATTCAAACATCTAACAATTTTAAAAATAGCCGCATTGAAAGTTAAAAGAAAGATAAAATCCAAAGGCCTTATTACAAAATAATAACCCAAAATAATTAAACTTAAAATAAAGTAAAAACAGAATTTACTAAGGTTCGCGAAAAATAACCCTGATGTATGGCCACCACCGAGTCCTCCACAGCTCCAAATCCTCTAACGATGGGGATTACCTGCAAGGTCAATAGAAATGGGGTGAGTTACGAGAACTCAGTGTGTAATCCCTTATACGATCTCTAACTAGGCCCGACCCCATATGACATCAAACTGGGCCTAAGCCCCATAATCATGATAGTGCAGATAATGTAATGCAACCAACCCAATCCAACCAATCACACCCCCGTACCAACCAATCGTCACCTGTGGGGATCAAGTCAACTCACCCCGCCAATCACACCAATATTGCAGACAAGCTGCTAATCACAATATTTGTGGCTGAGCAACCAGAGTCATAGTATATAAATATGTGGCATAGCCACTGAAACAGTATGTGGCAGAGCCACCAGGCTATACTTCTCTTCAGTCATTAACCCGCCCCATGCAATATGATAAAATGTCATGTATCAACGTGTAAAAGTGTAAATAAAAATCATACACACGATATTCAATCACAATTAAGAGTATAACAGTTATTTTCACCCACTCGGGGGTAGTTCAGTAATTTTACCTATCAAGGGTATTTTAGTAATTTCGCAACCCAGAGGTATTTCAATAATTTACCCCCAAGGGCATTTTTGTAATTTTTCCACCCAGGGGTATTTCAATAATTTACCCTCCAAGGGTATTTTGGTAATTTTTGCATTCAATGGCCTTTCCGAAGGCCTACTGTCGCCTCGAGCGACACAGAACTCTTTTTAAGCCACTACAGAGCTAATGGGCCTAAATCCATCTTAGGCCCAATGGGGCCCACATGCCCGTGTGGCCAATTTCGCATGATTTCGGTCTCAGATTTGCAGATTTGGCATTCGGAGTTATCATTCAACAATTTTTCTAACAGTTTTGCCCAAGTGGGTCGGATAGCCCGTTGGGCCCAATTGGCCCGTTTCGGCCCGGTTAGGCCCGTTACAGCCTCAATATCGTGAAAGTGTTCGTGACACTCTCCACGACTTAACGTCATGATTCGTATCTTGATTTACCACCACGAGCGCTTGCACGCTCGAGTGATCACAGTTGTCAGCTTTCCAGCTTTTCGGCTTTTGGCCGTTTCACAGAACACCACATGCAATCATCGAAGTGGGTGTGAGATTACACACCTTAGAGAGACGTACGATTTGCCCTTTGTATCAACCCTACAGATCATCAAATTCCTTATTAGCCAAAAGTTGTTTAAGGTTAAACACTTAAAGAACTAACCCAAAACGTTCCCCTCACCTTGATTGAGTAAACGTCCCTAAACACCCAGATCACTAGGCACGGTTGATTGGCTTCACGTCATAAGTGTGACTAAAACCGCGTACCACTCAACACCCACATATGGTACATTCGGCCAATCCAAGTTTTACGACAACGTACCTACCTCCTTTGAACAAAGAGTCTACAATCAAGATTTGATTAACACAACCCACTTGCTCTCCTTCGCCTTATAGAAATCCGCAAACCCAATGATGGCCAAAACACCTTAGCCATAGAGTGAAAGAGATAGCATATGATTTTTAAAGCAAAAGTCGAATGGGAACAGAGTTACAGACAAAGAAAATCTATAACTTACCGATTGTCACACCTCTTGCACAACCGTAAATAAAGGAAAAAGAAGCTAGCTGATGAATGAAGGTTCGGCTATGGAGAGAAAACGATTCAAGAGAGAAAAGAGCAGTGTGAGAAGAGGAGAGAAGTGTAGGTATTCGACTAAAAGAATCAAAGTAGAAGTAGGATGGCTATTGACTTATGAAGAGAGAAGAAGTGGATGCAACAAAAAGAATAGGTGAGTAGAAGAAAAGATGTGCATTCGGCTATAAAGAAAAGCCAAGGAAAAGAGATGAGAGGAGAAGAAAGAAAATGTTCGGCCGAGTCTCAAGGAGAGAAAAAGGAAGAAGTAGAAAAAATAATAGGATAAAAAATTAAGGAAAAAGGAAGAAGCAACAAGAGAAAAGCAAAGAAACAGCCTGAAATGTTCCCAAGTACCAAAATGCCAACACTTCTCTAAGTAAAATTCAAAGCAACAATTCGGCACTTCCCACACCCAAAACCAAATGTGCATATCCCCCAAAAGACCTTTCATGACCGAAATTGCTTAACCTCACTTCCCCATATTCGGCCACCACTTGCACACCCCTCTATCCCTTGATTTCCTCCACCATTTCCTCCTAACTTTGCTCTCCTTCATCCATTTGAAATATTTGACCAAGTCCTCCTTCTCTCCTGTAGAGTTTGTCTCCACTCAGCTACCTCCCTTTCCCGAGCACAAAATAAAACTCCCAAATGCTGCATGTGGGATTCGAACACTCTTCCTCTCTGCCTCCTTTGTGACGCCACACCACTAGGCCACTAAACTCCTTGTGTCTCCTACATGCACCCAATTATTCTTAAGTCCTACCGCCTATCAACCCTATCCACTAAAAGGCCAAAAATGAAAATTCTTCCTATGGCCTACCTTGAACCTGGGACTTCATAGAAACCCCGTAACCTTCCAAAATCACCTTCCTAACAAGCCCAACTTGAAATATGCCGTTCTCATATTCCCAAAAATTCTAGAATGCTTCCACACTCGGGCCCAATAAGCCCAATTCTCCTAGGCCCAATTTTGGGGAGTTACAAATGGTAACTTCTAAAAATTTTAACAGATTCAAAAATGAAGTTACGGGCTAGCTGGACCTAGTTGCAACAATCTCAAAAACATAAAAATTACAAGAAACAGGTATCAATTTCACTTACATGCATCCACCTAAAGCCATCAAAACTTCAAGCTTTTGAAAATAGAGGTTTCGGCCATCCAAGAATTAAAATGCAGAAAATGTTGGTCAATTTTCATTATGTTTTAAGTTAATTTCAACTTATTTACAAATTACCATTATCTAAATTTTCTTTCAATTTTTTTCTTTAAGTTTTACTCCAAAACCGTCCACTGTCAAACAATAAGGTCTAATTGCCTTATTGTCCATCCCGCATTTATTAGTTAAGTTATTATATCATCTAAATGCAATAATTAACAAGTTTCACACCTTTTACAATTTAGTCCTTTTTCTTTAATTAGCTATCGAAACGTTAAAATTTCTTAACCAAAAATTAATATGACTTTAATGAATCCGTAAATATTTTATAAATAATATTTACGGGTCGACATGACAAAATTTTTTCTTCCTGAAATCACTATTCCGTCACCACTGAAAAACGGGTTGTTACAGAGCTTCTGATAATCTACGAAACAAAGGAAAGTAACTACGTAAACAACTAATGCTTAGTAAGCTCGTACAAACTCGAACATAACTTACCATTTCCTTGGCACAATTTATAGAATAAGCATAATATCATTATCAAGACCATAAGCTTAGTAAAATCCAATGCAAGCACCATCAAACTCACAAGTGAGTAAGTTTATTCATAATACATATGAGTTCAATCATATCATAAGTAGATTTCATATACACATCATTTAATTCATCAACCTTTTCATAAGATCATGAATCATTTCAATTGTATACATACCATGCCATTTCCTTTACTTACCCGTTGAACCATCTAGAATTGCATCGGATGCTCGGGAATGCTCACACATTGTAACACCCCAAACCCGGCCCAAACAATATGACCAAATTTGGTTTGCTACAGAGAAAACATTTTGAAAACCATTTTAAAACCGATTTTGAAATTAGTCGAAATGCCTTTCAATTTAAATTTTCTTTGTTAAAAACCAAACTTAAAATATTTGTTGAGTCGAGTTGTTTTAAAAATTTCAAATGTACCCGATGGTACTTTAAAACATTTTGCGTTTAATTTGAGAAGACATGTGCAACCGTTTTAACATCATCAAGTAGTTTAAACCAAACATTCAAACATGCAGCAATAATAAAATCATCCTAGGAGGCCTTATTACAATTAAGCAACATAAACCCAAACGAAAGATAGATAAAATCCAAAATTTATTTATTAAAAATCTCCACTGCATGGCCACCTCGAGTCCATCCGGCTCCTCACCCGCGATCTACGAGTCACCTGAAAAATTAAAGGAGAAGGTGAGTCACCAAGACTCAATGTGTAACCCTTCCCCGATTTAGTGCAATAACATACACAAATCATAACCAATTAACATGCATAAGTTTAAAATGCACCCAACCTAACCAACCAAACGCCTTTCTCTACCCCGTGTGGTACCAAACCACTGGTGGTGCCAAACCACTGGTGACATATTGTCACAGATGTGATGCCAAATCACTGGAGATACCAAATCTTTGGTGTCCGAAGACACAAATCGAATGATGGGGCCAACCCATCGTGTGATACCAAATCACTGGCAGACGATCCCATATCTCAAAGTGGGGCCAACCCACGGTGGTATCAACCACAGGGACAAGTCGCTATGAGGTGCCAAACCTCTGGAGGTACCAAACCTCTAGTGACCGTAGTCACAATGTGTTACCAAAACACTGGTGTCCGTCGACACGAATATCACTGCCCCCTCCACTCATCAACCCATATCAAACAATTATGTATATTTACTGAAATTTGAAATCATGCAAAAAGGTTTATTTTAACAATATTAATAAATTTATCATTGCCATATATCCAATAATACACATACCAAATGTGTCATGCTTCCCAAAAGCATCAAATAGTAATCTCATAGTCACAAAGTCTTACCCGAATCTTTGTTAATACCATGATGGTATTACATCCATATCTACACAAATCGATTAGGCATAATATAACATTTAGCATATTAAAAAGTTATAAGGTGTGTATGTACACACCTGATACTAACGAGAGTCCTAAATCCCGAATAGACAAATCGTCCACACAAGTTTTCCTTGCCCCTATATTCGGCCAAAAATGGACATTAATGACATGGCCTATTCGGCCAAACCAAAATAATTGAGAAGGGTTCCTTGTGAACCCGAAACCTTACCCAAAAGCCTTCGAACACTAGTCAACACACTCCTAAATGTGAATCGGCCTCCCTTCCCTACAATCAACCATCATCATTAAGGTTATTAGCCTTCGGCTTAAACGAAAACTTAAAAGAATAATCCTTTGAAATAAACCCTTACCACCTTACCAAAATCGATTGACAGAAAAGTCCCGAGGAAAACTATGCTACCTTTAATATTCGGCCAAAGTGATTCAAGATAGGAGAAGAAAATTTTTGGCACAACAAAGAGGTATATTCGGCTAAAGAACAAAAAGAAAATAATAGGAAAAGGGAATAGAGTTTTGGCAAAGAAGAGAGTATAGGAGATTTTTGGTGTTTAAGCAAAACAAATAGGAGAACAAGATGTTGATGAAAGTTTCGGTTTTGAGAGAATGAAATGGAGAAAATAGAAGATGAGCAAAAATGACCAAATGGTCAAAAGAGTTTAGGCTTATCAAAAGGTAAAATTCGGCCAAAAGAAAAGAAAAGAGATTGAGAGAGAATTGCAACCTTTTGCACCAATTGCTAGAAATGACCAAAACACTCCTAAACCTTACCAATTACTAGCATATTCGGCCAAATCCCCCCTTTAGCCACAATGCCGTCCAAGTTCATGGTCAATTGGCCATGAATTAGTTTCCAAAACATTTTCCACAAGCCAAGCCTTTTGTCCCCTCAATTTACCATAACTTCAAGATATCCTTCCATAACCTTAGGAATCTTATCCCTTTTTCCATGCTTTCCTTAAAAATAAATTCAACTTACCAAAAGTTATTAGTCCACCTATCATAAACATAGGTTGACCGGCCATTAATGCTATCATGAAATAAAAACCTCAAAATGCTAAACATGCTACTCGAACCACTAACCTCAAGCAACCTTTCAAGAGCCTTAACCAACTTGCCACTTACTCCTCTTATGCTTTAAATGAACACTGAATTAACTTAAGTGTCAAGCTCACTTAATCCTACTTCATTAAATAAACCATACTAAAAATTATTCTACTAAGCCGAGCTTATTCAAGACCCCTAATTGAGTCTTATAATTCCACAAATAATATCACAGAAATTCAAACACAAGAAAATAATTCAATCACAAATAACCCCTATTTTGGGATGTTACAGTTCTACCCCCCTTAAAAATAATTTCGACCTCGAAATTACCTGATCAGAAAAGATGGGGGTATTGCTGCCTCAACACATCCTCGGGTTCCCACGTCGCTTTCTCCGTTCCATGGTTTCGCCATAGCACTTTCACCAAGGGTACTGCTTTCTTACGCAAAACCTTGACATCACGATCTAAGATCTGAACTGGCTCCTCCTCGAAAGATAAGTCGGAGTTAACCTCAATCTCTGCTATTGGCACAACGTGCGATGGATCCGACTAATACCGTCTAAGCATCGACACATGGAAGATATCATGAATCTGACTCAACTCTGCTGGCAGTTCGAGCTGATAAGCTACCGGTCCTACTCGCTTCAACACAGTATACGGGCCGATAAACCTTGGGCTTAACTTCCCTTTTTGCCCAAAACGCAACACCTTTTTCCAAGACGACACCTTCAGAAAGACTTTATCTCCTACCTCAAATTCCATTTCCTTGCGCTTGAGATCGGCGTAAGACTTCTGCCTATCCGACGCTTCCTTGAGACGAGCCCGAATTACCCTAACTTTGTCCTCAATTTCAGTCACCAATTCTGGACCCAAAACCTGACGTTCACCCAACTCCGTCCAACACGTAGGAGTACGGCACTTCCGTCCATACAGTGCTTCATATGGTGCCATTTGGATACTCGCTTGATAACTATTGTTATAAGCGAATTCCGCCAACGGTAGATACTCCTCCCAACTGCCACTGAAATCCAGAACGCATCCTCTGAGCATATCTTCTAAGATCTGAATCACTCTCTCCGATTGTCCGTCGGACTGCGGGTGAAAAGTTGTGCTGAAATCCAATCTCGTTCCCAAGACTTGATGCAAAGCTCTCCAAAACCTTGATGTAAACCTCGGATCCCTATCCGAGATAATCGATATTGGCACACCATGCAATCTTACTATCTCGGCTACATATAACTTTGCTAGCCTCTGAAGCGAATAATCTACCCTTACAGGTATGAAATGCGCTGACTTAGTTAATCGATCCACAATCACCCAAACTGAATTCTTCTTGCTAGGCGTAAGAGGTAATCCACTGACAAAGTCCATAGTGATCCTCTCCCACTTCCACTGAGGAATCTTCACCGGCTGAAGTAAACCAGATGGCAACTGATGTTCAGCCTTAACTTGTTGACACGTCAGACACTTACCCACGAACTCAGTTACTTCCCGTTTCATACCTGGCCACCAAAACTGCTCTCTCAAATCCCGATACATCTTGCTACCTCCGGGATGCATAGCATATGGGCTACTATGTGCGTCTCGAAGAATCCTTTGTCTCAACTCCACATCCTTCGGCATACAATCTCTCCCTTTAAAGCACAAAACTCCATCACTGGACGGACTAAAATCCTCTAATCCACCATTCTGAACTTGCAACCTCCGATCATTCAAACCATCATCCTCTAACTGCTTCTCCTTAATCTGATCTAACCAAGTCGGTTTGACTTGCAATTCTGCCAAAAGACTCCCATCGTCGAATAGACTAAGTCGAGCAAACATTGATCTTAAATCCGATACAACCTTACGGCTCAACGTGTCTGCCACCACGTTAGCCTTACCAGGATGATACTCGATCGAACAGTCGTAGTCCTTCAACAGCTCAATCCATCTACGCTGTCTCAAATTCAAATCCTTTTGAGTCAAAAGATACTTAAGACTCTTGTGATCCGTGTAAACTATCGACTTCTCTCCGTACAAGTAGTGCCTCCATATCTTCGAAGCGAAGACTACAGCCGCTAACTCCAAGTCATGAGTCAGATAATTAGCCTCATGTGGTCTCAACTGCCGAGATGCATAAGCCACTACCTTCCCTTCTTGCATCAACACACATCCCAAACCAATATGTGATGCATCGCAATAAACCGTGAATTCCTTGCCTGCCTCAGGTTGAATCAAAACCGGAGCTTCAGTCAGAATCCTCTTCAATTTGTCAAAACTTTCTTGTTGCTCCTCGGTCCACACAAATGGAATTCCTTTCCTCAACAACTTGGTCATCGGTGCAGCAATCAAAGAAAATCCTTCCACAAATCTTCGGTAATACCCGCGAGACCTAGAAAACTCCGAATCTCAACCACAGACTTAGGCGGCTTCCAATCCAACACTGCCTCAATCTTTCGAGGATCCACTCTAATCCCTTCGGCTGAAACAACGTGACCCAAGAAAGTCACCTCCTTAAGCCAGAATTCGCACTTACTAAATTTCGCATACAGCTGCTTTTCCCTCAAAATCTGCAACACCATTCGCAAATGCGCATCATGCTCCTCCTCTGACTTCGAATACACCAAAATATCGTCTATAAAGACCACAACAAACTGATCTAAAAACTGCTGAAATACCCTATTCATCATGTCCATGAATGCTGCCGGTGCATTAGTCAATCCAAACGGCATCACCAGAAACTCGTAGTGTCCATACCGAGTACGAAATGCCATCTTATGGATATCAGCCTCTTTCACCTTCAGCTGATGATATCCAGACCTTAAATCAATCTTAGAGAAAACCGCAGCCCCTTTAAGCTGATCAAACAAGTCATCTATCCTCGGCAAAGGATACTTGTTTTTGATCGTCAGCTTATTCAACTGGTGGTAGTCTATACACATCCGCATCGCACCATCCTTCTTCTTGACAAAAAGTACCGGCGCTCCCCAAGGTGAAACACTTGGTCGAATGAAACCTCGATCCAACAACTCTTGAATCTGAGCCTTCAATTCCATCAATTCCTTCGGTGCCATCCTATACGGAGCTATAGACACTGGCGCCGTTCCGGGTAACAGATCTATACCGAATTCGACCTCACGATCCGGAGGCAATCCCTGAAGTTCTTCAGAAAATTCGCCAGCAAATTCCTTTACAGTTTGAACATTCCCCACAGAAGACTCCTTAGCTTCCAAAGCACACACATGAACTACGAACGCCTCACAGCCCTTCCCGACCATCTTCACCGCTTTCAACGCAGATACCACATTGGATAGATAATCTCTCCTATTACCTATCATGACCACTTCTTCACCTTCAACCGTCTTCAAAACCATGCGCTTAGCAGCGCAATCCAAACTTGCTTGGTACTTGACCAACCAATCCATCCCGAGAATCAGATCGAACTCCTTAAACGGCAGTTCCATCAGATCAGCTACGAACACTACCCCTTGGAGTTCTAGGGGTACATCTCTATACAGCTTATCTACTTCTACAGAGTAACCTAAAGGACTAAGTACGGTCATCCTCCTAGAAGCAGCCTCAGGAACTAAACTCATGGTCTCAACTATGCTACTAGCAACGTAAGAATGCGTCGAACCCACATCTATCAAAGCAGTATATGGAACACTAAAGATTAAAAACGTACCGGTTATGACGTCCGGTGCGTCTCCTTCCTCACGACACCTCGCAGCATACACCAAACCAGGCTGTCTAGACTCCGTGTTGCCAATACCTCTGCCAGCTACTCCGCGACCTCCACTAGAGCCATAGCCACCTCTACCATTACCACGACCTCTCTGCGGTGCTGGTCCCTCCTTTCTGAACTGAGCACGACCTTGACCTTCAGACTGATTCCTAGCTTGCTTA
Source organism: Gossypium australe (assembly GCA_005393395.2). Taxonomy (NCBI): domain Eukaryota; kingdom Viridiplantae; phylum Streptophyta; class Magnoliopsida; order Malvales; family Malvaceae; genus Gossypium; species Gossypium australe. The sequence goes on along the minus strand of CM016614.1, from coordinate 24,483,005 downwards.
CGTGGACAGTCTCTCACACGATGATCCAACGAACCACACTCGAAACATCCTTTCCCTCCGGTCCAACATTCTCCCCAATGGAACTTCCCACAACGATTACACTGGGCCGGTCTCTGATTAGCAGCTGTGGACCTTCCTGCCTGATTTGGCCCACTCTGCCTAAGCCTTTTCTGAACATTACCACCTGACCCAGACGATCCAAAGCCTCTTTTCTGCTTGCTCCTATCATAACTCTGTCTCACGGACTCCTTGACTCCTTCGGCTACCTTGGCCTTCTCCACCAAGACAGCAAACTCACGTTCTTACTGCGGAGCAATCAGCAACCTTAACTCATCTCTAAGTCCATCTTCAAAGCGGACACAATGATCATGCTCCGATGCCACTATTCCCTGAGCATAGCGGCTCAACCTCAAGAATTCCGCCTCATATTCCGATACAGACTTATTTCCTTGTACCAACCCCAGAAAAGCTTTCCTCTGTGCATCAATGTAACTAGAGCCAACATACTTCTTCTGATAAGAAATTTTGAAATACTCCCAAGTAAGATCATCTGACGTAGCACCATCTCGAACCGTGAGCCACCATCGATAGGACTCATCCTTGAGAAGCGACACCGCTCCTTTCAGTTTCTCCTCATTTGTCAAATCTATCTCATCCATGATTCTTTCGGTTGATTCCAGCCAATACTCAGCCGTATTGGGCGCTACACCGGACACACCTCGGAAAAATTCAGCTCCGTTAGCTCGAAGTCTCTCAGGTACCGACTTCCGAACTCCTCCACCTCCACCCATTCCAGCTACCCTTTCCAGAACCCGCAGCATCGCTTCTGACACAGCGTCATCACCCGTCTGATCCTGCTCCTCAGCTCCAAAGGTTGGGGGTGGTGGTGGCGGTGGTATCTCGTTCTCCGATCCCTGACCCGACCCGACAGGTTCTGACACGGTCATCCTACCCCTTCCGCGTCCACGACGGCCACGTCCTCTAAAGCTCATTCTAACTATCGCGCTTTAATCTGATTAGGAAATTTTTATGGATTAGTACATGTTTCACTTGATTATCCGCGAAGAAATTTTATGAAAAGAGTTTAATAGAGATTCTTTCGATCAAACAAGGTTTTAAGTCTTCTATCCTATTTACACAGAAAATACATCCATTCCCTAATACCTTTCATACCTATCACTCTTCGAACATTTCTGTCCGTTTCTAACCCAGGGGTATTTTCGTCATTTTCCTAAAGGGTATTTTTGTAATAAACCGAAGAAAATTTTAAAACTCTAATAAATGAAAACATTTTGTGATTTTTAAAACTGAGGGTATTTTTGAGAAATTATCAATTTGAAGATATGACAAAATTTTGAAAACCAGGGGTATTTTGGTAATTTTGTCAATCGGGGATAATTTTGTAACTTTCCCAAAGTCAAGGTATTATTTTGAAATACAACATTTTTGGGTACTTTTGTAAAATAAAAGTTTGATAAAAATTGGGGTAATATGGAAATTTTAGAAACCAAGGGTATTTTCGTAATTTTGCCACTAGGGGCATTTTGGAAATTTTGGTAAACCGGGATTATTTGAAAATTTTCGAAGATAAATTTGTCCTATTATCAAAAAGAGATAATTTAGTGATTTTAAAACCGAAGTTTTCCTTAAAACATGGCTAGTCCCTTTCGGGTTTTATTTAGGGTTTTGCCCATGACCGAGTCCTCTTGGTTAGGGTGAACCGAAGCTACGCACCAGGTAGGAATCCCGCGAAGAGGAGGTGAGTCACGAGGACTGCTTAAGTACCAAGCTCTTCCGGATCCAATCCTAGACATGCGCACCAAGATTTCCACACCCTAACTCGACGACTTGGTCACGGGTTGGTTCTAATTAGGCCATTAAAGTCTTATGTCTTTGTTTGAGATAAACTAGTCCTAAAGTTTAAAATACTTATCACTATCTACGTCCCATGCTTCCTACCCTTCTACAGTAAATAATTCATACAAAAAGTTAGAGGTACTTACCAGGGCGGATCGGTGCCGGAGACTCGGTGCCATGCTTATTCAAAACCAAATATTTTCAAAAAAAAAAAGGCCTACCAAAAAATTTTTGGACCTTGGGCCCCCACAGCCGAGCTTTGAACCGGGCTCTAATACCAATTTTGTAACACCCCAAACCCGGCCCAAACAATATGACCGAATTTGGTTTGCTACAGAGAAAACATTTTGAAAACCATTTTAAAACCGATTTTGAAATTAGTCGAAATGCCTTTCAATTTAAATTTTCTTTGTTAAAAACCAAACTTAAAATATTTGTTGAGTCGAGTTGTTTTAAAAATTTCAAATGTACCCGATGGTACTTTAAAACATTTTGCGTTTAATTTGAGAAGACATGTGCAACCGTTTTAACATCATCAAGTAGTTTAAACCAAACATTCAAACATGCAGCAATAATAAAATCATCCTAGGAGGCCTTATTACAATTAAGCAACATAAACCCAAACGAAAGATAGATAAAATCCAAAATTTATTTATTAAAAATCTCCACTGCATGGCCACCTCGAGTCCATCCGGCTCCTCACCCGCGATCTACGAGTCACCTGAAAAATTAAAGGAGAAGGTGAGTCACCAAGACTCAATGTGTAACCCTTCCCCGATTTGGTGCAATAACATACACAAATCATAACCAATTAACATGCATAAGTTTAAAATGCACCCAACCTAACCAACCAAACGCCTTTCTCTACCCCGTGTGGTACCAAACCACTGGTGGTGCCAAACCACTGGTGACATATTGTCACAGATGTGATGCCAAATCACTGGAGATACCAAATCTCTGGTGTCCGAAGACAAAAATCGAATGATGGGGCCAACCCATCGTGTGATACCAAATCACTGGCAGACGATCCCATATCTCAAAGTGGGGCCAACCCACGGTGGTATCAACCACAGGGACAAGTCGCTATGAGGTGCCAAACCTCTGGAGGTACCAAACCTCTGGTGACCGTAGTCACAATGTGTTACCAAAACACTGGTGTCCGTCGACACGAATATCACTGCCCCCTCCACTCATCAACCCATATCAAACAATTATGTATATTTACTGAAATTTGAAATCATGCAAAAAGGTTTATTTTAACAATATTAATAAATTTATCATTGCCATATATCCAATAATACACATACCAAATGTGTCATGCTTCCCAAAAGCATCAAATAGTAATCTCATAGTCACAAAGTCTTACCCGAATCTTTGTTAATACCATGATGGTATTACATCCATATCTACACAAATCGATTAGGCATAATATAACACTTAGCATATTAAAAAGTTATAAGGTGTGTATGTACACACCTGATACTAACGAGAGTCCTAAATCCTGAATAGACAAATCGTCCACACAAGTTTTCCTTGCCCCTATATTCGGCCAAAAATGGACATTAATGACATGGCCTATTCGGCCAAACCAAAATAATTGAGAAGGGTTCCTTGTGAACCCGAAACCTTACCCAAAAGCCTTCGAACACTAGTCAACACACTCCTAAATGTGAATCGGCCTCACTTCCCTACAATCAACCATCATCATTAAGGTTATTAGCCTTCGGCTTAAACGAAAACTTAAAAGAATAATCCTTTGAAATAAACCCTTACCACCTTACCAAAATTGATTGACAGAAAAGTCCCGAGGAAAACTATGCTACCTTTAATATTCGGCCAAAGTGATTCAAGATAGGAGAAGAAAATTTTCGGCACAACAAAGAGGTATATTCGGCTAAAGAACAAAAAGAAAATAATAGGAAAAGGGAATAGAGTTTCGGCAAAGAAGAAAGTATAGGAGATTTTTGGTGTTTAAGCAAAACAAATAGGAGAACAAGATGTTGATGAAGGTTTCGGTTTTGAGAGAATGAAATGGAGAAAATAGAAGATGAGCAAAAATGACCAAATGGTCAAAAGAGTTTAGGCTTATCAAAAGGTAAAATTCGGCCAAAAGAAAAGAAAAGAGATTGAGAGAGAATTGCAACCTTTTGCACCAATTGCTAGAAATGACCAAAACACTCCTAAACCTTACCAATTACTAGCATATTCGGCCAAATCCCCCCCTTAGCCACAATGCCGTCCAAGTTCATGGTCAATTGGCCATGAATTAGTTTCCAAAACATTTTCCACAAGCCAAGCCTTTTGTCCCCTCAATTTACCATAACTTCAAGATATCCTTCCATAACCTTAGGAATCTTATCCCTTTTTCCATGCTTTCCTTAAAAATAAATTCAACTTACCAAAAGTTATTAGTCCACCTATCATAAACATAGGTTGACCGGCCATTAATGCTATCATGAAATAAAAACCTCAAAATGCTAAACAAGCTACTCGAACCACTAACCTCAAGCAACCTTTCAAGAGCCTTAACCAACTTGCCACTTACTCCTCTTATGCTTTAAATGAACACTGAATTAACTTAAGTGTCAAGCTCACTTAATCCTACTTCATTAAATAAACCATACTAAAAATTATTCTACTAAGCCGAGCTTATTCAAGACCCCTAATTGAGTCTTATAATTCCACAAATAATATCACAAAAATTCAAACACAAGAAAATAATTCAATCACAAATAACCCCTATTTTGGGATGTTACACACATAGTGTGTCTTTCCTTATAACCGTCACATTTCCTTTTCAATAGTGCTCACACGAGCTGTGAAATGGGCCTACTCACAAGATCTGTGTGTCGAAATGTTAGCTACATGGTGCTGCTCACACAAGCTATGGAGATTTTGCAACAAATGCAGGACCTCAACCATCGATAGGACATTCAAGACTAGCACCCGAAACATGAAATCCTTAATGACATGTCATTCGTATCCGTAGACTTAAGGTTCAACTGGGATCATTTATCCGTCAATTATTCAAAGCATCGATACATGTATATTCAAGTCCATTATAACTAAGACAATATAATAGATAATCAATTTAACTAACATTAATACGATAACAATCAATACGAACTTACCTAGATAACTATAGTCATAGAATTAAGGTTGAAAACTAATTCGAACTTTCACCTTTCCTCGATTTAAATTTGATTGTTGTTTATCTTGATCTAAATAGATAATTCCATTCAATTAAGTACTTCAAGTATTCAATTCAATCAATAATTCATATTTATGTAAAATTATGAAATTATCCTTAATATTTTAATTTTTCACAATTTAGGCCTTAAGTTCATAACTTGAAATTTAACCAATTTAACCTAAACCCATGTTAACCAATTCTACTAGGGACCCTAGACAGCCCATAATTACTAACATTTCACAATAAAACTCATGGATTTACACTTTCAATAATTTAATCACTAATCCAAAAATTCATCAAAAAACACTTAACAAAACAAGTTTGTTTAACAACTAAGATTGATAATCTATCAACTAACATCAAAACACATTCAAAAACAATCATGGTAAGTCCCTCAACCTTTAACAATCTTGTAAATTAACCCTCAGGCTAGCTAGATTAAGCTAATGCTAGCTTAAAAACATAAAAATCAATAAAAATGAGGCTTGAAAACCTACCATGCATGAAGAAATTCCATGACCGTAAGCTTCCCCTCTTTTAACAATGGCTAATTGGTTTTGAAACTATCAAATGAAGAAGATGATGATTTTAACTTGTTAATTTTTATGTTTATTTACTAATTTACCACTTTGCCCTTATTATTAATTAAAAATTTCAATTAAACGTTGTCCATAATTATCCACTAACTTAATTATGGAATAATTACCATATTAGTGTAACATCCCGAAATAGGGCCTAAACGGAATAGTGGTTGTGAAACCATGAATCTCAGATAGAAAATTTTATTACCGATTAATTATTATGATTTACCGAGTGATTAAATACATGTGTTAGAGTATCGATAAGAAATTTTATTGATTGCATGCTTAAATTGCCTATTAGGACTTGTTTACAAAAGTTGCTAAATAGGGGTTCTAATTCATAGAGTACTTGATTGAAATGGAGGTTTGAATTAGGAGTCCTTAAATGGTAATTAGACCATTATATTTTCCATGGACAAAAATGGACATACATAGATAAAAATAACTAAAGTTTTAATGAAGGGCATTTTAGTCATTTGGAATTAAAAAGGAATTAAAGGGGAAAAAATGGCAAAATGTTGTCCATCTTCTTCATTAGGCCGAAATTTCAAAGGGGACACCATAGCTAGGGTTTCTTCAACTTCTCAAGCTCATAATAAGTGCATCTAAGCCCCGTTTTTAATGTTCTTTACGTTTTTTGGAGTCCCGGTAACTTGATTTAACTTAATCTAGCAATAATTTAACCTAGGGTTCATATTTGGAAAAATACCCAAAGGTGAAATGTGTTTATTTTGATGTTTTATGATAGAATATGATGTCTAAAATTATGTTAAACAACTTTTGCTAAGCGATTTTAAGTGAAAACGAGTAAAACGGCTTAATCGGTAAAAATACCTAATGTTCATAAGTACATGTTAGAGTGAGAATTTGATGTTGTCATAGAAGGGAAAAAATGATCAGCATGTCATAAAACATAAGAATAAGGGATAAAGTTTAATTTTCGAGCTTTGGGACAAATGTGTAAATATGTAAAAGTTTAGGGCGAAATCATAATTTTGCCAAAGTTAGAGTCAATGACTGTTTTAATAAATGTGAGTACTAAATAAGCTAAATTTGCTATTATAGATAAAGAGGAACGAAATCTGAAGTTAGACTGGGGAAAGAAAAAGATAGTGGACTAAATCAATATAGTTGATCGTATTTTGTTCCGAGGTAAGTTTGCGGTAAATAAATGCAATATTCTATTATTTCACATTTAATACTATTAAATTCCAACATTTACATATTTATTCTGTAAATTTATCATTTAAAGACTCAAGCATGAATTGACGGAGAAGCAATCTCAAAAAGTCACGGTTGAACCTTAGGAATGTGTAGGATACAAATGTCATGAAATTAGGGTTTAAGGAAATCAGGTAAGACCATGTCAAGACATGGCATTGATAAGTTTCTATAAGGCAAAGATCCCATGTAAGACCATGCCAAGGCATGGCATTGGTGAGTTCATAAGGCAAGGATACCACGTAAGACCATGTCAAGACATGGCAATGGTAAGTTTCAAAAGGAAAGGTACCCATGTATCCTTAGTATTCCATGTGGTTCAACGGAAAATTCAAAGAGTAGACCAAAGGAAAGGTAAGACAAGTTCATGCTAAAAAGATACAGGTAAGAATTCAAGACTTAAGCATATTGAGTTAAAGGATTAAATGATCTTGATAAGAAAAGAATAAGATAATTCATTAAGAATGTTGTTATTCATTTACATGCAAACTTACTAGGATTTATGCTTACTCCCATTCCTTTCTCTCTTTTTATAGTATCGCAAGCCAACTCGGGGACCGCAAGGATGTCGGAGATCGTTTCACACTATCAAAGGATTATTTCGGTATTTTGTGACTTGAAACGTTTTAAGTTATGACATGTATAGGGACTTAGCCATTTTGTGTGTATGTCCTTATGATATGGCTAAAGAATGGCTTTTAATACTTGATAATGATTAGCCATTAATATGGCTAATTAAGAACACGTTTTGGGTGTTATGTATGCCTAAATGATGGTTATTACAAAGAAATTATGAAAGAGTAAAATTTGCAATGGAACAGTTTTTGGACAGCAGCAGTGACGTAATTTTCAAAAATCACTAAGGATAGTAGAAATGGAATTAGGGTGTGAATGAGGTATAGAATTAAATCATATTAAGTCTATTTTTATATGAAAGAAACTTTGTACGCAAAAGAATTGTATATTACGAGATAATTGATTTTTAGTGAAGAGGGGTTAGAACCGTCAGACGGTGTAACAGGGGAGACTTTAACTAATAAACTGTACTATTTGGCCACACCAAAAATTCTGGAAAAATTATAGTAAAACGATATATGAGTCTAGTTTCAAGTAAAATTTACAGATCTAAATTGAGTTTCGTAACTCGAGTTATAGTCAATTTAGTGACTATGACGCAAATGGACAGTTTCATTATGAATAGGGAAATAAATTGTTTTGATTTGTTTAAGAAATCAGAAAATTTTTCAATGTTTCTGGTTTGGTCCCGAACCATTTCAATTGCTTGTTTTAGGGCCTCGAAGGCCCTTTTTTGGAACATATTGGATGTATGTGAACGAATTAATTTTAAAAGCAATTTTTTATACCTCGAACTAGTAAGTTAAGTCTGGTAATGCCTCGTACTAGACTCTGGCGACGGTCTCGGGTAAGGGGTGTTACACTTAGTTCATTAGATTTCCTTTCCATAGCCATTTAGCCCTTTAAACTAATAGATACGCACTTTTGCAACCTTTACGATTTAGTCCTTTTTACCTAATTAACCATTTAAACTTCAAATTTTCTTATCGAAACTTTAATATAACCTTAAAATAATCTCATAAATATTAAAATAATAACTCACTAGTCGAAATTGTGGTCCAAAAATCACTATTTTCAACACCACTGAAAATGGGCTGCTACACAATTTGTCTTTTGATGTCACCTATCATGCTCATCAATTGGCTCATTTGATCCTCAAACTGAGTTGATGTTCTTATTGAGTTGGTGCACTTAGATTGCACCTACTTTACGTCCATTCTCATTAATTGCATCTCCCCCTCGATTCTATCCAGATGTTGACCACATGTAGTATGGTCACTTGGGTTGACCCTATCCTGAGGTTTCTGCAAATAAGGAGGTTGATAGTTAGTGTTTTTAGCTTGATTCGGACTATTACCTCTTTATTGGTTTCCTTCCTATCTCAAATTCAGGTCATCTCTCCAGCTGGTATTGTATGATTTGAATAAGGGTTTCCACCCCTATTCCCGATATAATTCGTGTCCTCGGCAGGATTGTTGATGTAGTGGAAGAGCGATTTGTCTCCTCTACACATAAACGATGCATTGTTTTTAGATTCTATATGGTTAAGTCTACCCACTAACTATTGATACTTGTCATCCTCTTGGATAACTTTCACCATATCAGGTTTCTGGCCATATGCGAAATGTTCAATGAGCCACTGACAAGAGTTTAACGCCATGTTTTCAATTATTTCGTATGCATCCTCATACGTTTTGTTCATGGGGGCTCCTTCTGTTGATCCGTCTAGTATTAACCTTACATTCGCATTCAACCCATTATAAAACACCTATAATCGCATCTACTCAGGGAATCCTTCGTGTGAGCACTTCTGAAACAACGTTTTAAAATGTTCCCAAGCTTCATGAAAACTTTCTCTTTCCATCTGTCTAAAGACAACAATTTCTCTTCTTAGTTGAAGAGCTTTACTAATGAGGAAGAACTTCTGTAAAAACTTCCCAGCAAGCTCATCCCATGTCATGATAGATCCTAGTTCCTGCTAGTCTAACCAAGAAAAGGCATTAACAATCAAAGAAAAAGGGAAAAATCGATGATGAATAGTGTCATAACTGACCCTCGTTGTACTTGAAAATATCACAAAGTTGGAGAAACCATTTTAAGTGTTGATTCAGTTCCTCTGTCATTGTGCCCCTAAATTGAAAATTATTTTGGATCATCTGAATCACCTCTGGTTTGATCCCAAAATTATTCGCTGAAATAGTCGGCCTCGTTATGCTCTCTTGAATCATGTCTAGACTCGGTAATGTGTAATCTCTTAAAGTTCTCTCGTTACGAGCCATATATAAATTTGCGAGTAGCTGTGGTGGTGTCGGTGGATTTCCTAAAGTGTTATCGTTAGCATTGTCAAACAACAGATTCTCACATGGTACTTTGCCTACAATAGGTGGTGGTGGATCTTGCAACTGTTAATGTCGACCATTTCTCCTAATTATTCTCTCTGGATCTGTAACTGGCTCTATAGGTGTTCCCCTACTACGAGTCATACACTAAACCTAGAAAGAGAAGATTAATAACAATAAAAATTAAAAATCGTATTTACAACCTAAAAATTTCATAATTATTCTTTGAAGTGCAAAAAATTAAAATCAAACTAGTGATGTTGCCTCCCCAAAAACGGCGCCAACAACTCGATCGCCTCCAGATGTACTAACATCCAGAGTGTGAATATTGCAATAAAAGATATAAATACGAGGTGGTATCCGCAATTATACGGGTCTAGTTGTAATATAGTTACAATGGAGTAGCTAAGTACTCTGAGGATCATACCCAATGGAGGCTAATGCTAGATCAATTTTAACCTAAACATTAAAAGATCTAATTAGTACTCTAAATTAGTTATAGTATGGAAGCAAAAATAAAAGGAGTTTTTAAGGTATAATAATAAAATAACATAAAGAAATAAAATTCAAAAGATCGAAAAGGAGAATAAATCAAATCTGATTATGGGTGATTAGCTCGCTTCAGTAATCCCCATCGACTGCCGCTTTGGGTTTCTCGTCAATCAAATAATCGCTATCTCAGTAGGATCTTCTGATCTTTTACTCAAATAACGAGTCGGCAAAGACTACTTATCTTTTAACCTTACAGTCTAGACTGACTTGGGGTGAATGTGTTCACGAATAGACCATACCAATTTTGGGTTCATTCCCACATTGATAACTTCCTAGGGTTGTCAAGCCTAGGGTTTTAGGTTCTTCCTTTCCCAAGCAATTGATCCGTTGAGCAACCCTACAAAACAATTAAAGGATCATACCTCTACTCGCTAATCCCCTATAGAAGGATTAGTTCCTCATATAATAAAAATTTCTTAAAATTTGGAATAAATAAATAATAAAAGTATAAAACGTAATAAATACAATATTGTGCTCATATAGAATCAAAATTAAGCCTTAAAATCAAACTCAATATGATTTAAACTCAAATTAAAGCCTGAAACTCATAATTTCCCATAATAATTCTGTCCAAAAATTTTGGTCACGCAATCTTTACTAAAATGATCATAACTTGAGCTCCCAAACTTGAAATTGAATGATTCAAAGTGGGTTTTGAAGTTAAGAGATAACTCTTTGAACTCTATGTAGAATGTCAGTTAAAAAATGACTAGTTCTCATCCAAAAAGTCATCACAAGTCGATTGATTTTCCAAACTTGAAAATTGATAATTTTAGTGAATTGAATTTAACAAATTTCACCCCATCCATGCATGTATCACCATGTCTGGATTAGGGTTACAGAATATTAAAGTACAATTTAGAATATTTAACTTCAAATAGAAACTATTAATCAAATTAAATACTAACACTCAAATACGCATTCTTTTTATAGCATAATTGTACTTAAAGGCCTTAAATCGAGCATAAGGGGCCATAAAAATAGTTTGAGAACATTTAAGGGCTAATTTGAAACAAAACTAAAAAATTGGAAAATTTTGGAAATAGTGGTCACACGGCTGTGTGGCATAAAGACATGTTTATGTGTATAATCGTGTTCAATTTAAAATATGGGACACACGGTCGTGTCCCAACCTATGTGCCTGCCCGTATGTGTATTAAAAATAGGGTCACATAGCCGTGTCTCAAGCCGTGTGTGCATTCGAAGTTAGGTCACACGACCGTGTTGCCAGGCTGTGTAGCTCTCTATGGTCGTGTGGTGCATCCTAAATTCAAAATCAATAAGACACACGACCGTGTGAGAAGGCCGTATGCAGTTAAATAACTCTCATTTTCAAACCATAACAACTATTCTTACTTAGACACCAAGCCATCCCATCTCAAACCCAAAATAACCTATTCAAAAACACATTTAACACACCTAAAACATACCAAATTCATACAACTTATGCGCCAAACCAATGTGTCCTCATTGACACCACAATTTATAAGAAAAAACAAGTAATTCACCTAAAATTTTATCTTCTCATACATATTATACAATTAACAATAATGCCTCTAGAACACTAAGTACCAAAATTACATACCAAAGGCAAACATACATAAACATTATCAAATGTTACCTACCAAATTGGTCATACCATATTTCAAACACCACCAAAGATACCAAACCAAAACAATGCTTAATAACAAGTGTACCAAACATTACCATACCAAAATAATATCAACCTGAAACATAGTTTACCAATTCATAACCATAAAAGCTTAATTACAATTCAACTAACATATTAACCTTAACAACATCAAACCCTATATACACGCCACAAACCAAAATAACCCAAAAAACAAAAGCTACCAAAAAGAGTCTGGATAATGTGAGCATTGAAATTGATCCGTCTAACCCGTTTCAGAAAACGTTAACTACAGAAAAAAAAACAGGTAAGCTTATGAAGCTTAATAAGTCCATAATTAAAAATTCAATTTAACTTACCTTAACTTATAACTGATTACTAATTAAACTTAAATCATTATAACCTTGACAATCATTTCCAAAATCTCATATTATTAGTACCAAAACAGTCAATCATATAGTTCAATATACACAATGCCTCAAACCAAAGTAATCCATGCTTCCATACATATACATATATACACAAACAACATAAATCCAACTCAAATAGTAATTTACCATTTAAACGTAAAATTTCATGGCCTGTTGAACTATAGCAAATTCACTCAGATACTCGGGTTTCCCCAAAACACACCAGAGAGCATCGAAATGCTAACAGAGGCACCAAAGTGCAATCTAGTACAATCGCATGTACTAACCCTATTGGCATACCAATTGAATCCTAATCGTTTATTATGCTCAACCGGGCATTATACTTAAATTCATAATATCAGTAGATCAACCATTCATAAAAACTTCTTATTTCCGTACCCATGCTATAAATCTATTACATTCATTTCAATATTGTGCAACCACAAGATTTACCACTACTAAATATTCATTTTCCATTTGTACTTAATTGCAACATTTAATAATTTACAAGTAAACAATGAAATTTCACATTTATTACAATTAACTAAAAACTAATATATATATATATATATATATATATATAATCATAAAGAAACACACATATACATATTATTACACTATGAACTTACCTAGATTATGCTTTCTCTCAACTCGTAAGGACTAATCCGTAACTTTCTCTTTTCCCTGATTAATCTCCGTACGATTCAATTCTTGATCTATATAATGATTAAATTCAATATATCAATTTCAAATATACCAAAAAAACTTATTTCTATGCATATACCCTTAATTTTTTAATATTTACAAATTTTCCCTAAATTTTTCATTTCTCTCAATTTAGTCCCTAAACCCAAAATTTTCAATTTATCACAATTTCATCCATTTCCATGATAGCCGAATTTTTACTAATACTAGACCGACCTATAAATATTCAAAATTCACATGAATTTCATGTAAATATTTATATTTTATCAATTTAGCCCTTTAACTAAAAACTAATTAAAATCACTTTACAAAATAGTCCTAATCATCAACCAAAATTATAATTCTTTCATAAAACATTCAAGAACAAAATTCATTAACGGAAAAATCCAAAATCTTTGACAGTTTCAAAAACAGAGGTACGGGTTAATTAAATCTAGTTGTAACGATCTCAAAAATATAAAAAATTACAAGAAATTGGTGCAAAATTCAATCACATGCAAACAAATAAAGGTGGCTGAACCTTCAAGCCTTCAATGGAGTTTTCTTGTTTCAATTTCGGTGGAAGTAAATGTTTTGAAAGATGACCATTTAATTTTTTTATCCGTCCCACTATATAAAGATGGTATATTTACCATTTAAATCCTTCCACTTATTTAATTAATCCATTTAATCATTATAATTCAATAGTGATTTAGTTTTATATATTTTACAAATTAGTCCTTTGTCTTTAATTAACTAATTAAGCAATAAAATTTCCAAACCGACCCTTCATATACCTAAATATAACTTCGTAAATATTTAATAAAAATATTTATGAGTTCGATTTACAGAAACGAGGTCCCAATACCTCATTTTTCGGAAACCACTTGACTTACGAGACAACCACTTATTCTTAATTATTTATTTAATTAGCTAAAATTCTTCAAATCAAAAGTCAATATAAAAATTATAATAACTCATGTAATTTAAATTCTAATTATTACGAACTTACTTATGTGATTTGTGGTCCCAAAACCACTGTTTCCAATGCCACTGAAAACGGGTTGTTACTTTGATACATGTGTTCAAACTTTGAAAAGTTTACAGTTTGGTCATCATTCATGCTCAAAATAACTTTAAAGCTTTCGTAAGCTCAGTTAAGTCTCAGTTTTGTTTCTAAATCATATTACACATGAAAATATGAAATGAATTAATGTTTAATTGAATTATTTTTGTATGAACTGTGTGAATTTGCTCTGGTAACTATAGTAGCATCCCCTCTCTCGGATCTAGCGACCGGGCCGAGTAAGGGGTGTTACAGTATATCTCTTGGAAGGTCTTATTGATAATTGTTAGGGTTGGGCTCATTAGTGGAAGGACCGCTAGTACTTAGGTTGGCCATGTTGGAACGCCGGTACCCCATGGCACAGCAGAATAAAATTAGATCCGGCGATCCAAATCATGGATCCATGTGTGAGGAGCGAATCGGGGTGAAATAAAGGTTTCGAAATTACCAAAACTTCAATCTGAGTAGACAGCGACGCCTTGGCAACAAGAGTTTTGATCTACTGTCGAATCAAGCCTCAACCTTTTTCGATGTCGGCCTCTACGTAATCCACCCGGTTTGACTATGAACGGAAGAAATCTCCAAAACTGTTTTGGAGGCTTATTTGCTTGACGGCTGCTAGACCTAACAAGCAATCACTTAGGGTTTTCATGTTGAGTTTTGTCTCCTTTTAATACCTTTTATAATGGGTGCCTTTCTCATTGGGCCTTTTATAATAGGTATCCTCTTAATTGGGCCTTTTATAATTGGTATCTCTTGAATGTATTACAAGATTAAATAAATACAATAAAGTTTTTAACCGAAAATTATAATTACATTAATTATATCTAAAAATTATAATTACATTAATTATAATAAGGATTCCGGTAAACTATATTTATTTAAATTTATAAATGAATCAAATTCATATATTAATAAAATTATGTTCTCATTATGTGTACAACATCATTGTACATATAATATGTTCAATATTTGATTGCCCAATTAAATTAATTCTTTAATTAATTTAATTTATGTGACAACCAAGCACAATACCAACTATATTTTATTCCGTTCATTTCAACCATAGGGTGTGACCCTGTAGGTTCTTGCAACGTTAGCAGTAATACTAGAACGATTCTATTGTCACAGACAATGAGTGGCATCTAGCAATGCATCATTGCTACTAAGTTACAAGAAGTCATGATTCGACATAACCTTTCGTGATTAACCTTTCATGCATTAATCCTTAAGTTCTTTATCTCTGGAACGGATACAAGTCATGGGATAGTCACACTTGCATAGTCCATCCCATGTTTCTTGATATCTTGAGTAGACTATGATATACAAATTAGTATGACATCTCATATCAACTTATTTGAGCATGGCCATGCATTTCTAGTCTCACTCAATCAAGTGGCCTAAGATATTATTCCTATTATGTAGGAGGGACTTATCCTTTATTGATCAACCATATCCCTCTACATAGATTGTGGTATATGCAACATCAGCCTTTATAGAACAACCTGTTACGGTGTACGTTTGACTGTATCAAAATATACAACTCACGATGCTGGGATAATAATGATCTCAAGTCTGAGGATCATATACATATTAATCACTATGAGTAATGTTGTGACAATTACATAATAATCCAAGAAACATACTCATAGCGGGTCAATCCAATATGTTGTTCTCTAACACACATATTCATGCATTGATTTTGACACTCCATATCAATGACAACTCTTTATCATCAATCAACTACATGTTAGTCTTAATGCATTATTATTGTCCTAGTCAACAATAATACTCGACTAAGGATCTTTTAAGAATAATCATATTATTCTCAGGACATTATTATAAAACAGTTTATCTATACACACAGAAAGAAAAACTGAAATAATAATGACAACGCTTTATATTAATAAACATGGTAAATTAAGTATGTTATTACAACCATCTCATGATTGATCTTTGGGCATACTCTTACAATCTCCCACTAGCACTAAGACCAATCACTCATATATCTAATACCAAGTGACTTAGTGTGATGATCATGCTTCTGCTATGTCAGAGGCTTGGTCAGGGGATCAGCGATGTTATCATCTGAAGGTACTCTGCATATCTCTACATCCCCTCGATCGATAATCTCTCGAATAAGATGGTAGCGTCTAAGTATATGTTTGGATCGCTGGTGAGATCTGGGTTCTTTAGCTTGTGCAATAGCTCCATTGTTATCACATCGGAGTTCTATAGCATCTGATATGCTAGGCACAACCCCTAGTCTAGTAATGAACTTCTTGATCCAAACTGCTTCTTTTGCTGCCTCACTGGCTGCAATATACTCGGCCTCTGTTGTAGAATCGGCTACTGTACTTTGCTTTGAACTCTTCCAGCTCACAGCACCACCATTAAGGCAAAACACAAAACCTGATTGCGATCGAGAATCATCAGCCTTTATAGAACAACCTGTTACGGTGTACGTTTGACTGTATCAAAATATACAACTCACGATGCTGGGATAATAATGATCTCAAGTCTGAGGATCATATACATATTAATCACTATGAGTAATGTTGTGACAATTACATAATAATCCAAGAAACATACTCATAGCGGGTCAATCCAATATGTTGTTCTCTAACACACATATTCATGCATTGATTTTGACACTCCATATCAATGACAACTCTTTATCATCAATCAACTACATGTTAGTCTTAATGATTATTATTGTCCTAGTCAACAATAATACTCGACTAAGGATCTTTTAAGAATAATCATATTATTCTCAAGACATTATTATAAAACAGTTTATCTATACACACAGAAAGAAAAACTGAAATAATAATGACAACGCTTTATATTAATAAACATGGTAAATTAAGTATGTTATTACAACCATCTCATGATTGATCTTTGGGCATACTCTTACAATCTCCCACTAGCACTAAGACCAATCACTCATATATCTAATACCAAGTGACTTAGTGTGATGATCATGCTTCTGCTGTGTCAGAGGCTTGGTCAGGGGATCAGCGATGTTATCATCTGAAGGTACTCTGCATATCTCTACATCCCCTCGATCGATAATCTCTCGAATAAGATGGTAGCGTCTAAGTATATGTTTGGATCGCTGGTGAGATCTGGGTTCTTTAGCTTGTGCAATAGCTCCATTGTTATCACGTCGGAGTTCTATAGCATCTGATATGCTAGGCACAACCCCTAGTCCAGTAATGAACTTCTTGATCCAAACTGCTTCTTTTGCTGCCTCACTGGCTGCAATATACTCGGCCTCTGTTGTAGAATCGGCTACTGTACTTTGCTTTGAACTCTTCTAGCTCACAGCACCACCATTAAGGCAAAACACAAAACCTGATTGCGATCGAGAATCATCCTTGTCGGTTTGGAAGCTGGCATCAGTGTAACCTTTTACACTTAACTCTTCCTCACCTCCATATAATAGGAACGTATCCTTAGTTCTTCTTAAGTACTTAAGGATACTCTTGACCGTGGTCCAGTAACCTTCACCGGGATCTACTTGATACCTGCTCGTCATACTTAAGGCATACGAGACATCTGGACGGGTACATAACATAGCATACATGATAGATCCAATAGCGGAAGCATATGGAATTTTACTCATACGTTCTCTCTCTTGTGGAGTTGAAGGACACATTTCCTTCGAGAGTGAAATACCATGTCTCATAGGTAGGAATCCTCTTTTAGATTCTTCCATACTGAACCTTTTCAGTACTTTATCTATGTATGTACTTTGGCTTAGACCTAGTAGTCGTCTTGATCTATCTCTATAGATCTTGACTCCTAAGATATAAGTGGCTTCGCCCAAGTCCTTCATAGAAAAACAACTTCTTAACCAAGTCTTAATAGACTGCAAGGTAGGCATGTCATTTCCCATGATAAGTATGTCATCCACATATAGTACCAAGAATGTGATAGTGCTCCCACTAACTTTCTTGTAAACACATGGTTCATCTTCATTTTTGATAAAACCAAACTCTTTGATTGCATCGTTAAAACGAATATTCCAACTTCGAGAAGCTTGCTTTAATCCATAAATGGATCTTTGTAGCTTACATATCTTTCTAGCATCCTTTGGATTTACAAAACCTTCAGGTTGTGTCATATACACATCCTCTTCAAGTTTCCCGTTAAGGAAAGCTGTTTTGACGTCCATCTGCCAGATTTCATAATCATGAAATGCAGCTATGGCGAGCAAGATCCTGATGGATTTAAACATAGCTACAGGAGAAAAGGTTTCATCATAGTCAACACCATGAATTTGGCGAAAACCTTTAGCGACTAATCGCCCTTTGTATGTTTGTACATTACCATCCATGTCTATTTTCTTTTTGAAAACCCATTTGCACCCTATAGGTTTAACCCCTTCGGGTGGGTCAATCAAAGTCCATACTTGGTTTTCATACATGGAATCCATCTCAGATCTCATGGCCTCAAGCCATTTCTCAGAGTCTGGGCTCGTCACCGCTTCTTGATAAGTCCTAGTCTCATCTTGATCTATAAGAAGAACGTCACCATGCGTTGTAATGAGAAATCCATATCTCTCAGGTGCACGGCGTTCTTTTAAAGATCTGCGCGGTGGTTGTGTTTCTATAGCAGTTGTTTGTTCCTCAATTTCTTGTGGAATTTGGTTTTGCTCAATCTCTGGTTCAGTGGTATCTTGTGATTCTTGAATTTCTTCAAGTTCAATCTTTCTCCCACTTCCTTTTCTAGAAGTAAATTCTTTCTCTAGGAAGACACCAGTCCGAGTAACAAAAATTTTGTTCTCAGTGGGATTAAAAAAATAATATCCTCTGGTTTCTTTTGGATACCCCACAAAAATACACCTTTCAAATTTAGGTTCAAGCTTAGTAGACGTCTGACGTTTAACATAAGCTTCACAACCCCAAATTTTCATAAAGGACATACTAGGACGTTTCCCAGTCCACATCTCATATGGCGTCTTTTGAACCGATTTAAATGGAACACGATTTAGTGTGAAGGCAGCAGTCTCAAGTGCATGTCCCCAAAAGGAAGTCGGTAGATCAGCATGACTCATCATGGATCGAACCATGTCTAACAAAGTTCGATTTCTTCTCTCAGATACTCCATTCCATTGAGGAGTACCAGGAGGAGTAAGTTGTGAGACAATCCCACATTCTTTCAAAAGATCATCAAACTCTAGGCTCAAATACTCTCCACCTCGATCAGATCGAAGTGACTTGATAGTTTTGCCTAGTTGATTTTGTACTTCATTTTTAAATTCCTTGAACTTTTCAAGGGACTCAGACTTATGGCGCATGAGATAAACATACCCATATCTACTGAAATCATCAGTGAAAGTAATGAAGTAGTGAAATCCACCTCTGGCCTGTGTATTTATTGGTCCACATACATCAGAATGTATTAGGCCCAATAAATCACTAGCTCGTTCACCTTTTCCAGAAAAAGGAGATTTAGTCATTTTTCCCAATAATCAAGATTCACATACTTCAAATTGTTCAAAAACAAATGAATTCAAGAGACCATCTCTATGGAGTTTGGATATGCGTTTCTCACTTATGTGGCCCAAACGACAATGCCAAAGATAAGTTTGATTTGAGTCATTTATTTTAGATCTTTTAGTATTTATGTTGTAAATGGGATTCGTTTGATCTAAAATATAGAGGCCATTAATCAATTGTGCCGAACCATAGAAAACATTATTGAGATAAAATGAACAACAATTATCCTTAATAATTATCTCAAAACCAATTTTGTCTAAACAAGAAATTGAAATAATGTTTTTAGTCAAACTGGGCACAAAATAACAATCCTCTAAACATAAATCAAGTCCACTAGGCAAAGATAAAGTATATGTTCCCACAGCTAATGCAGCAACTTTTGCTCCATTTCCAACTCGTAGGTCCACATCTCCTCTAGCCAAAGTCCTACTCCTTTGTAGTCCCTGTACAGAAGTACAAATATGAGAACCACAACCAGTATCTAATACCCAAGAAGTAGTAGTTGATAAATTAATATCAATAACATAAATACCTGAAGCAGACATTCCGCTTGCTTTAGCCTTCTTGACTTCTTCAAGATAGGCAGGGCAGTTCCGTTTCCAATGTCCAGTCACACCACAATGAAAACAGTTTCCTTCCTTAGACACCCCACCTTTAGGTTTCAGTGCAGCCTTTCTTTTTCCAAATTTGGGCTTACCTTTGCCCTTGGGCTTTGTTTGAACTTTGGCCTTTCCCTTGCCCTTGTTATTACGGACCATCAGTATGGGCTTGGGTCCAACCTTTTTTAGGTTGCCTTCAGCAGTTCGTAACATACTGAGCAATTGTGGTAGAGTCTTGTCAATTTCATTCATATTGAAATTGAGGACAAACTGGCTGTAGCTATCCGGCAACGATTGTAAAATAACATCAGTGGCCAACTCTTGGCTCAATGGAAACCCAAGCTTAGATAGGCTTTCAATATAGCCAATCATCTTAAGGACATGAGGTCCTACTGGGCTTCCTTCAGCCAACTTACATTGGAATAAGGCCTTAGAGATATAAAACCTCTCTTGCCGTGCTTGTCCCTGATAAAGTTCTTTCAGGTGCTCGATCATATCATAAGCATCCATGTCCTCATGTTGCTTCTGAAGTTCAGGATTCATAGTGGCAAGCATAAGACATCCAACATCTATCATGTCATCGAGATACTTCTTGTAAGCAACTCTATCAGTCCTCGAGGCATTAGCGGGTGGTTCATTAGGAAGTGGTTGTTCAATGACATATAATTTCCGTTCTTGTTTAAGGACAATCCTCAAGTTACGGAACCAATCAAGAAAATTCAAACCATTCAATTTGTCCTTCTCAAGGACCGATCGCAATGAGAGTGTGCTAGTGTTTGCAGCCATAATATATCTACAACAATTAAATATGCATGTGAGTAAATTTGCCAATTTTATATCAATCATTAAAAAGACTTTATTAAATGATATTCCCACTATTTTATTTCAAAATTAATAACCCTCGTATATTAATTTCGGAAAAACTTTCTCAAAAGTATTTCTAGTAGGTTAAGGATCCATATTTCACCACCTCTTAAGTCAGCTTTGGCTTTACTCTTAAGATTATGGTTATTTAGGTAAGCAACATTTGCTAATTACATCATATGTAACTCCTAATATTTGGTGAACAATTCTTGTTCTAATCATCTTATGATTTATCCAATTTACTTGCCTCTAGGTTTCTAATCCTATTAGAGTAACCTAGTTAAGTCATTAACCATTTTTTTAACCAGCGAATATCACTTGTTTATTCTTCGCGTTTAACCAAGATAAATACTAGTACTTCGCTTTGGCAGAACCTACATAGTATTGATCGAGGCCTTAACGAGGGCAAAATTGGAAGGCCATGTTGACTTAATATTTTAATAGAGGGATTTTATTAAGGTTGTTGCATCTCACCAATTATGGTCTACTTTAGCCCATTTAGTCTTCTAATCGATCTCATCAATTAATAGGGTTTATTATCAACAAGGTTTATTATCATCCATAGCATCTCATACATGAATAAATAAAGCAATAAATAAATGCAATAGTTATAGCCCATAAACTAAAGTGGTTCAACCCAAGCCAATGGGAAAACCAAAAGGAAACCTAAAGGTGTAAGCCCTTTCACAAGCTATCATTCACAATCATTGTCCCACCTTCCTTCTTGTTTGGCCCACAGCAACTCTTGCAAATTACAATATGCAGAAACTCGTTTTACATACGAGGGAATAAGATGAGAAGAGAAATACAAGAGAATAGTAGTAAGGCACGACACGCAGGCCGTATTTTAAAAAAAAATACAACCTTTTATCGAATGGGTCATTGGGCTATAACTATGCATTTCAAACACCGTGCATGTCAAAAATAGCATACATAATTCAATGCTTTTTTTGCTAAGGTGAATTATAAAATATCCTTTCAACCTTTTGT
Organism: Gossypium australe; assembly: GCA_005393395.2. NCBI lineage: Eukaryota > Viridiplantae > Streptophyta > Magnoliopsida > Malvales > Malvaceae > Gossypium > Gossypium australe. Next base: position 24,460,936 of record CM016614.1, on the reverse strand, counting down.
GGCCCATCAAGTTTATAAATTTCTTTTATTAACAATTTTTTTTGCGGGGGTCTGAGGATGTCAAATGAAGCCTCATGATTTGATAAATTTTTATCAACAGAATCGTGTTTTTAGGATTTTAATCCTTGAGGTTTCATATCGGAACAACCCTTGTTCCACTAGCCAGTTAACACTTACTGGAAACTATAAATACCACCGCCGCATTATTACAGATTTCTTAATAGTTAACAGTAATAACATAAAATCGAATAGGCCACAACACCATGATTAACATTTAATCAATTACCGAAAGGAACAATTATCAGATTATGCTTAAACGATTTAAACAATCGAAAATATAATAAGATCAAAACATGTATCTCATACAATTGCATCACCCAAGTATTTAAACCCGAGTTCGTATCACACAAGTGGCTCTGATACCACTGTTGGAACGCCAGTACCCCATGCCACAGCAGAATAAAATTAGATCCGGCGATCCAAATCATGGATCCATGTGTGAGGAACGAATCGGGGTGAAATAAAGGTTTCGAAATTACCAAAACTTTAATCTGAGTAGACAGCGACGCCTTGGCAACAAGAGTTTTGATCTACTGTCGAATCAAGCCTCAACCTTTTCCGATGTCGGCCTCTACGTAATCCACCCGGTTTGACTATGAACGGAAGAAATCTCCAAAACTGTTTTGGAGGCTTATTTGCTTGACGGCTGCTAGACCTAACAAGCAATCACTTAGGGTTTTCATGTTGAGTTTTGTCTCCTTTTAATACATTTTATAATGGGTGCCTTTCTCATTGGGCCTTTTATAATAGGTATCCTCTTAATTGGGCCTTTTATAATTGGTATCTCTTGAATGTATTACAAGATTAAATAAATACAATAAAGTTTTTAACCGAAAATTATAATTACATTAATTATATCTGAAAATTATAATTACATTAATTATAATAAGGATTCTAGTAAACTATATTTATTTAAATTTATATATGAATCAAATTCATATATTAATAAAATTATGTTATCATTATGTGTACAACATCATTGTACATATAATATGTTCAATATTTGATTGCCCAATTAAATTAATTCTTTAATTAATTTAATTTATGTGACAACCAAGCACAATACCAACTATATTTTATTCCGTTCATTTCAACCATAGGGTGTGACCCTGTAGGTTCTTGCAACGTTAGCAGTAATACTAGAACGATTCTATTGTCACAGACAATGAGTGGCATCTAGCAATGCATCATTGCTACCTAAGTTACAAGAAGTCATGATTCGACATAACCTTTCGTGATTAACCTTTCATGCATTAATCCTTAAGTCCTTTATCTCTGGAACGGATACAAGTCATGGGATAGTCACCCTTGCATAGTCCATCCCATGTTTCTTGATATCTTGAATAGACTATGATATACAAATTAGTATGACATCTCATATCAACTTATTTGAGCATGGCCATGCATTTCTAGTCTCACTCAATCAAGTAGCCTAAGATATTACTCCTATTATGTAGGAGGGACTTATCCTTTATTGATCAACCATACCCCTCTACATAGATTGTGGTATATGCAACATCAGCCTTTATAGAACAACCTGTTACGGTGTACGTTTGACTGTATCAAAATATACAACTCACGATGCTGGGATAATAATGATCTCAAGTCTGAGGATCATATACATATTAATCACTATGAGTAATGTTGTGACAATTACATAATAATCCAAGAAACATACTCATAGCGGGTCAATCCAATATGTTGTTCTCTAACACACATATTCATGCATTGATTTTGACACTCCATATCAATGACAACTCTTTATCATCAATCAACTACATGTTAGTCTTAATGCATTATTATTGTCCTAGTCAACAATAATACTCGACTAAGGATCTTTTAAGAATAATCATATTATTCTCAGGACATTATTATAAAACAGTTTATCTATACACACAGAAAGAAAAACTGAAATAATAATAACAACGCTTTATATTAATAAACATGGTAAATTAAGTATGTTATTACAACCATCTCATGATTGATCTTTGGGCATACTCTTACAGGCAATTGCCATCCACACTCATCACACCAAATTATAACCAGTGAGATTAACAATGAGGAGGAAATAGATGCTAAGATGGTGGTTCACCCACGACTGGGTGAAGAGCCACTGGATGATGGTGGAATGGCATGAGGAGATGGATCTTAGTAGCAAGAGAATAAGAGGAGATGACAGATGATTTCTGTGTCTTAGGATTCTCTCAGATGTTATAGTGAGCTTATATATGGGAGACAAAGATGCTCACGTGTCTTGAAGTCACTGACTGTGGAGTTATACATTGTTCTTTTGTAGTGGCGCTGATGTAACATCTTAGGATATAACTTCTGAGGGTAGTTAGGTAATCAATAAGTTTGAATTCCCATGTGCACTCTACACATACCTAGTGAGGGTGATCTTGCGAACATTCGCCAGTGTATGTGGTTTGAGGTTTGCCAGGTTCGCCCGATTGAAAGTTCGTTTGATATGGACACGTTTATCTATAACTTGGTTGTTAATAACAGTGGAGGAGATATAACAAGTTCTATGCTTGAATTTTAACTTAGGTGTGTTATATTTGTATTCAGTAGCTTTTTTATAATAGTACTAAAAATACTATTTGACTAAGTAAAAAAGAAATTGAACACAAACTTTTATTCAATTTTATCTTACTTTTAAAGATAAATGCAAGACTAAGGTCTAGAATTGCGTTCCATTCATGGAATTTGATATTATACATATAGAAAGGAAATAACAATAGAGCTAGCTCGCCTCCAACTCCAACCTTCATTTTTTCGATGCATCCAATTCTTGCTCTTCTCTTGCTACAACTTCACTGTAAAATAGAAAATAAACAATCTTTAGGGGAAAAAAAAACAAATGACGAAGCCTTAAGAAATTTGGGAAGAGAAATACCGGAGAGCATGAGTGAGTATGGCTGCCTTGTCAAGCTCTTGGTTTTGTCTAGCTTTCAAGATTTGGAACATTAGAGCAAGGCGGATTTGGGTTTTTGCACTTTGTTGTGTTATAAGCATAGTCTCTTTTCGAAGTTCCTCACATTGCAATTCAATGGCTTCAAATTTTTCTCGTACTTGTCTTTGCCCCTCTTTTATCTCTCTTTGCTCCGCAGTTATTTCTTTCATCTCCACTCTTAACCTTTTCATGCGAGAGGTTACACTTCTCAACCTTCTCCTCTGCTAAAATGTCATTTAATTTATTGTAAGTGTCCAAAATTTTAAAGTTTTCCGGAAAGAAAAAACAATTTTAAAGTCTTGGCTCAACATCAAATTTCAAAGGAGGTCACTAAGGGATAAGAAAAGAGATTTCCAATGTTAAAATTAAAACTCAAGACTTCTTGAATTCCATTTTTAAAGATTACTAGTTGAATGTAATTAGGTGTGATATCGGTTCGGTTAGATATTTTTGAACCGTCAATTATAATTCGGTTCGGTTCAACTCAATTTTGTTATCGATTTTTCATAGTAATTTTTTGTTTTAGATTTTTAGACATATTTTAACAAAATGAGCTTTGTTTTATGTCTTTTGAATATTATTTATCAAAATTTCAAAATCTTTTTCACAAATATTTCTAAACAAAAACAATAAGTTTTGAACAACTTTTAAATTGTTTTCACTAATTTAAATATAAAATATTTATTTTTTATATCATAAAAATTAAAATTAATTACATATTAAATAAAAATAAAATTTTAATCGATTTTAGGTAATCGTAGTTTTTAAACTTGCGTATCATAAATCGTTCAAACACCACAATTCAAATCGATTTTCAATTTTTTAATTTTTCTTACTCAATCCTAAACATAACATGGCACGAAAATTCCAAACTTTATGAAATTTAAATTTAAATATAAACTTGCATTCCAAAATGAAATACGTTTCAACTTTGACTCTAGTATTTAAAGTACAAGCATGGTTGGTATTGAATAGTTTTATATTTACTAGGAATTGAAGAACCTATTTTGTGGATGAAAAATAATAAAAAATATTAAAATTTGTCACTCGTAAAAAATAATATATTGTATATTTTTTATATTTTAAAAAATACGTATATATAAAATTTTACATTTTGATAGATAATAAATATTTTTTTAAAAAAGAGAAGTTATATAATCAACAGTTTATTCTTTTTCCGGTTTTTTTATGAAAAATGTGAATATAATTAGAATTTTCTAACAACGTGATTGTTTTAATATATATATATATATATATATATATATATATAATTATTGAATTATAAAGGTGAGTAAAATTCGATTCGATTCAAAAAATTGAAAAAAAATCGAATTTCGAATCATTCAAATCGAATTAATCAAATAAATTTGATTTTTTTTTCAAATTTCAAATTCAAATCAAATTAAATTTTAAATTAGAATAAAACGAATAATTCAAATAAACTAAATATTAAATCATTTTACTTCCCTTTCCTCTCAACCAGGGGCGAAGCCAGAATAATTTTTTAAGGGGTCGAATGAAATTTTATTTTTTTATAGTTTATATCTTTATAATTTTTAAAAGATTAAATCAAATTTTTATAATTTTAAGAAGAGAAAAAATATAATTTTACTTTTACTAATTTAATTTTCAAAAAAAATTAAAAATCTAAATAGTAATTTTTCATTTGAGCCCGCCTCCGTAGATTCGCCTTTGCTCCGAAGTCCCAACCCACTCCCCTCGTCGCCCCCTCAAACTCGAATGTATAAATTTGGTGTTGATATTATATGTCAGCCCATCCCAAATGTACCTGGCTCAGTCTAAGACCATGCGTGGCAGGCCGACTTTGCCGTACCAAACTCATTGATGTCCTTACAGTTTATTCGACCCAACCCCACGCTGCTTTATTTATCTTTATACCCAAACTAAACAAATTATATTTTAGCCTAAACTGTTAACAAATGCATTTCATTATTAAGTTAGCCATACATTAAATAATAAAATATTTTTAGGTATCATTAGTCTTAGTTTTACATAATTGTTTTATTTTTTATACGATTAACTTTTTTAATTACCTAATTATTATATTTCATATTCTATTAATGTATAACATATATGTAGAATAAATTAAAATTTCTAACTATTTATTTTATGTAAAATAAAATTCAATGATTTAATATTTATTAATATAGACAATACTTTATATTGATATAATAGAAAGATAAAATTGATTTCAAAATTTACATACATATTAATAAATTCAACCGTTAAAACATATTAACACATTAATCGTTATATATATATATATATATATATATATGTATATATATATATATATATATATATTCAAACTAACGACTCAAGACCGTTTACTTAAAACACATGTTGATCAATCTTGACCCCGCATTCGCATTAAAAAACTATTTGCGAAGTAGTGGTATTTGGGTAAGAATGACGAACCTTTACTAATCAAACACCTCTTTAACATGGACAGAGGCGTAGCTAGGGGGGCTGGCAGAGGCCCCAGCCCCTTAACATGAAAATTTATTATTTAGACCCTTCAAAAAATTTTAAAATTTTAAATTACTAAAGATAAAATTGCACTTTAGACCCTCTTGAAATTTTTAAAAATGACAACTTTTACTAATCAAACACCTCTTAACATGGATAAGAGATCATGCAACCTTGATATGGTGAAATTACTCTTTAATAAAGAGGAAGCCAGACTCATTCCTACTATTCCAATTGATCGTCCTCACATTGAAGATTGCATGATTTGGCACTTCCTAAAGAACAGAGACTATATTGTTAAATTTGGGTACCATCTTATTATTGAGTCCAGTCCAAATTTTGAAGAGCCATGTCCACAGTCCATAGCGAGACTATAGAAAAGCGTTTGGAAAGTTGAAGGGACCCCTTAGGTGAAGATGTTTCTATGGAGGGCTTGCCCCAATGCCTTAACCTCATATGAAATTCTAAAGCTTAGACACAGGGAAAGCTCCCTCCATGATGAAAATAAGCCCCTCCAGGGCTCCAACGCATTCCATTATTTCTGCTGTTGCCTTCTTTACGAAGGCTTCCGCGGTTTCTTGCATTAGTGGATTGAAGTTGTGAATGTGCTCCAAAGCCTTGGATAACATTTCGATAGAACTTATAGCTAGATTATTCTGGTTTATCTGGAAAGCACGACATGAATGGATTTTTAATTTTAGGCATTAAAGGGGACGTCGTTCAAACTTGGCAACACTGCCAGGACTACTCTGTAATAGAAGCAGCCGGACGAGCGAATGATCCCTCGTGGCCAACTGAGCTCAACCGACAGCTTGGTCAAAATTAATTGCGACCGCAATGTTTAAATCCAACTCTAATCAGGTAGACTTTGCAAAGTCGCACGAGAGTATAATGATACACTTATCGATCCAACCAGATGCAGATTATAATAATATTTAACGAATTCGAATTTATAACAGTATATTTGAATTCAAGTATTATTAATTTTTTTATAGAAAATATTATTAAAAAATTAATATATACGACACTAGCATTCCTATCTTTACTTCTTTCAGGGGGATTTGCTACAGTTTTTAGCAACCCTCTGGTTCCTCAAATCAATTATGTTTGATCATCCTAATATATATGAATAAAGAATAATAAAAATGGAACCTGATTCTGTCTTTGTGATGTCCTGTACTGCATTCTCGCAGCCACTGCTAGATTGAAGTTCCTCCTTGTCGCCTGCATTTTCCCTTTTTTCCTTCAAATATTTCAGGTCGTTCAAGTTTGGTATTCAATAGTCTGCATTTTGTTTGCCAACGTAAACCGCACATATATATATAATCATTTATCTTTTATATTAATTATATTATATTTTTTAAAATTTCTTTTTTAGAAATAGGTTGATAGCAATTATTGTAAGTCAATTATATGAGGTAGGTACATCTAGATAGACTTATCAAAAAACAAATATAAACAAAATATGTGTTATATAATTTTGAATTATGATTCAACAATTTCAATTATGATTAATACAATTAACCAAGCTAATGGTATAATGATAAAAAAATTTCCATTAAATGAAGTTTAGTTAGACATAAGGTTGAAGATTTGAATTTCGACATCTCCTCCCATATTTCCTTGATAATTTTTTTTAATACAATATATTTACAAGACACGTTAAAATACAACTAGACATGTTTACTACACACTAAATTATGACTTTAGTTGAAATGACAAAATTGAGATGGCAAACACTATAATGTTTTATGTTCAAATCTTATAATTCTTGTTGAAAAATATGGAATGACTAAAATGTGCCTAAAGAAGTGTCCACTTTCTTTATCAGTGCGACAGACTATCTTTCCACATTTAGAAGATTGATAATTTATTGAATTGTATCTTTCGGTTTAGTTGAGATCGTGATTTATAACTAGCTCATCAATGAAAATCATATCACTTGAAGAAATAAATCTGGAAGAATCGGATTAGATTGAGTCTATCTAATACCATGGATCAAGGAAGTTTGATTAGATTAGAACACTGAAGTTTGGTCCCCAACGGTTTTTGTTTACCTTGCTTGTTATTAATTGTTTTATTTTCAACAGTTTAATTGTTGTTTAATATGGATTGTGATAGATCTTCATTATGTTAGCAAGTCTCAAAATCTCTATATAATTTAAAGACTTGTATAGGTTATTGTACCAAGAATTGAGAGAACTTAATTTGTTCAAGTGAGAAAGATTATTGTAAGAGTGCATTTGATTATAAAACCTTTATGTTTTGGTTTTACAAGTTAAATTCGTCGGGGTGAATTTAATGGTGAGAGTTCCATTTTTCTAGGATACAAAAGTGAAGAAATTGCCACTGAAAGTGATATATTAGGTTCACTTGTTGTAAGGTTTAAAGATAGTGGATAATCATACGAGCACTTCTAGAGGGTGTTTTTATTTTGAAACCAACTTGGTTTCACGGTATAGCAAGAAACAATGGTTGATTTCTCTGTCTATATCAAAAGCATAATATGTTACAGTTGGAAATTGTTGTGCAAAATTGTTTTGGATAAGACAAATGTTAGAAGACTTTGGGATTGTTTTGCCCATTTCCTCGACCTAATGTGACAACACTAGTTCCATAAAGATATCAAAGAATCTTGTGCAACATTCAATGGAAAAAAACATCAATATCAGACAACATTTTATTAGAGAATTGGTAGAGAATGAGTCAATTGAGTTGAGGTGTGTTTCCACACAAAGTCGGTTAGTAGATTAATTCACCAAAACTGTAACACCCCTCACCCGGTTCAGTCGCGGACCCGAGTTACAAGATGCTACATCAACCAACGAAACTTAATCACATGCATATACGGTTTCGAATAAGAGCAACGACTACTAGAATTAACATTTAAAGAAAATTTCATGGCTAATTTAAACATTTAAACGATAATAGAAATAGTTTTAATTGTAATTAAGGTTCATTTTTAATAAATCTCGAAAAACCACGTAGGTACCAATACCGAATAAGCAGGTATCGATATTTGTATCACAAGTATCGATACTCGTATATGGGTATCGATACCAAAGATTCTATCATTTTTTGAAAACATCCTAACTTCAAGGTATCAATATTCATACCCCAAGTATCAATACATTTACCCAAAATACCAAAAATTCACAAGTTAAAATGTTATCCATGCTCAAAACAATGTTCTACTCAACACAATTATAGTCTAATTTAACTGAACTTATTAACATCCTTTAAACATTTATCATGCCACATCCATACATTTAAATAAAAACATCTAACATGCATTATCAACCTTAATCTCAAACGTCAATTTAGTCGCAAATGAAGTCCAAAACAACATCCATACTCTATCAATCCAATACCAAGATAGAATTAATAAAATAATGTTAATAATCAAAACTAAAACTCAAACCCACATTGACTTTATTTAGTGAGTTCAAAAGAATCGCAAAAACCACCTATTCAAAAATATTGCCTTGATTAGATCACTTCTTTCGCCGCTCCACTCACACCAAAAAAACTACTTATTTGCAAGATGTTAATGTGGAGTGTGAGCTTAAATAAGCTCAGTGAATGTTTGGGACTACTGTTAAGCATACACAACATCACATGTTAAGCAAGAACATGCTACGGCTCACTCATAACCATATTTTCATCAAGTCAGAATAACATATTCACGCTTCATTAAATCATAAACTAGCATATACTCTCACATGAAATTACACTCAACTCATATATATATATATATATATATATATATATTCATTTTACGATAATTCATCAAGACAAAACAACGTATTTTTACTTTAATGACTCAGAGAGTCTAACATATCCCATAAGTGTAGCATAAAGCTAAACACTCTCCAACACACCAACATATCCCAGTGAATGGAGCTTAGCTCAACATTCCCTTATTCCTCCAATCTTTCTCAAGGCCTCAATGTCCAAATCACAAAACACAAGAGTGAGCTCACAATTCTATAGCATGTCAACTATATCCAACGGTTTCAAGAGATCACAAGGCCAAAATATCCTCAAATACACACATTTAATTACTATTTTAATGCACATAATCTCTGTTGATAATCATCAATTCATATAACAAATTTGCACACAATGCATGCTTATCATATTCACATTTATTTGCACTTTAAGTGCCACAACTATGCTTATTGAGCCATCACATATCCGACCACATATGTGTACATTAAAATCAGTTTATCACATACAAGTATTCACACATATTACCTGTTATAACAACATCTCAATCCACAACTTGACATTCATTAAACATAATTTCACAACAAAGCAACAATATAAAAAAAATTACACTCAGAACTTAGAATAGGGGTTTAGGCTATTCCTAAGCTCCCAATTAATGCTACAAATTGCGCGTACCAACAACGACTGCGAACACTCACCAATCACGCTTCCGCTTACTTGCCAAAAGCTCAAACAAGCTATTCCTTGCCTTTAGACTTGCTCGTAGTGGCTCTTGAAAGATCTGACACTTTACACACATGAAAAACACATTCCAAACTTATCAAAAACAACCTATAACACAACCAAACAACAAGAAATAAACAATTCAAGCCTCTCCTTTTTCACTATTGAAAACTAGCTAGTTTTGTCAAAATTGAAGTTTCGACATCCTAATCTTGTTTCTAATCCTCCATTTTCATTTCAAACATCCTAAATATCATATAATTTCATATCTAAACCACTAATTTGATGAAAACGAAGATCTACAACTCTAATTCAGGATTTAAACTCAAGAAGAACAATGACAAATTTGGGGAAGAAAACATGATTTTCATTTGAAATTGGGGGTTATTTTGGTGTTTGGGGAGTTAATAAATCTGAAGAAATGAATTGATTTCGATAAAACTCTCTGATTTTAAGTTTTAGAAAACTTTTGAATGATTTGGGTTTTTTGAGAAGAAGGGGAAGACGGTGGGTGTTTTCTTGTAGGAGACTAATTTCAAAATTTGGGCAATTTGCCCTTTAGGTCACTCCTAATTCTTCCCTTTTTCAAAAGGGTCCTAAATCAATTAAAATCCATTTTTTTTTTCAAACAAATTAGACCTCAAAATTAAATTTCATTTTGAGCTAAATAATAAAATAAAAATCTGATTATGACACTCACATACTTAAATTACTAATTTATGACCCTATTTTTTTATATTTGACTCATCCTTCGGTTAAAAAACTTAATTCTACTAACCCAAAACTACTAGGCCAATTTTGGGGCATGACAATAACTTTGGTTTCCAACAAGTTGAGAACTTTAGAAGCTCGACTTGTAATGCCCCAAAATTTAAGAGTTTATTTGTGAGAATCTGCAGTAATTAAATGTCTGTATCTATGGTTCTGTGCTCTACTTCTGTGTTTAAGGTCTGGAGTTCGAGTTGCGTTGCTAAAAATTTTGTGATTGTTTTAAAACAACCTTCATCCATGCATTCCTTAGTTGAGTTCAAATTGAGGTAAATCAGTGACAAGAATGAGCCTTTTGGTTCACTGGTTAAGCATCCGTCTATATTTTGTCTGGTCTTGAGTTCGAAGCCCGTAGTATGCATTAGCAAATAATTTTGGCAATTGTCGAAAGAGGGTGGTTAAATTTTAAATTTTCTGAAGCATTTCTTTTCTCTTTACTTTTTCTTCTTCTCACTAAGTATTTTTTTTTCTTTTCAATCTTTCTTCTTGCTTTTATTTTTCCTTCTTTGAGATTCAATTCTACGTTAATTAAGAATTATTCGTTGCCTGTTAGGACGACTGTGCGGTTATTGAGTAAGTTTTATTGTCGCTTTCCTCTCGTTTTATGAGTTGGCCGAGTTAACAATATGATCTTGAAACGGGTTTCGTTTGGTTGTTTGAATGCTTGGTTTAATCGTTCACTTGGTTACTTTTTTAAGCAGAGATATTACAAGAGACGTTAATCTGCCATGTCAGTTTCCTATTTCGTACGAGGTTCCAGGTAGTCTTTGTAACATTCCTCCATCAAAGCGAAAACAGGTGCGTATCGGAAACCTTAGTTTTTACAAGTTTTGTCGCTGGAAATGGTGGATGTCGATGCCACACGGCCAAGCACACGAGCGTGTGACTAGGCCGTGTGAGCAACATGGGTGTGTGGCAAGCTGCGTGATCTGCCGTGTAACTCATTGTTTGTTGATTTAGGGTCACACGGGAGGGCACATGGGCGTGTGTCCAGGCCGTGTGTGGCCATGTTGGTGCAGGGTTCATAAGAACAACAGACACGGGCGTGTGTCTGAGCCATGTAACTTACTGTTTGTCTATTAAAACCATACGGCCAGGGACACGGGAGTGTGCCCAGGCCGTGTAACTCATTATTTATGCTTGAAAACCATGGCCAGGGCACAAGGGCATGTGACCTGGCCGTGTGACAGATAATTGGGCTGAAAACTGACTTTTGGGGCCGAAAATGTTACATAACCTTGATATTGGTTTTCTCAACGTAAAAACAATAGAATTTGGTTATATAAGATCTGTTTGATACATTGAGACTAATTCGTAAGTAACAGTAGTATATGTGCACTGTGATATCTACTCTGTTCTAGAATTATCTTAGTTGATTGTATAATGAATTAGAATGATTGAACGTATGATACAGGTAACTGCATCCTACATTAACATGTGGTTGAAGATTGTGATAAGGGAGGGCGTCTATATTGAAATCGTGGCAATGCCACAATGAGTTTTACTCTGATTCTGGCACTTGTTGCATATTGATTTAGCAGCTAAGCTACGTTTCTGTGAAAGTGTCATTGAACATTCTAAAGGTGTGCAGGGATGTATTGGCATTAAGTGTCCATAATGGTGTGTAGCGAATGGAAATAGGAACATTGCATCTGAATCGGATCTGAATTATATCTAAACTGGAATTATATATATACATATATGTAAACCTCTGCTCTGAATCTGGACTGAATATGCTTCTATGTCAAACCGAATCTCTGAACTAGAATTCCTTTATAGGCAACCATTATTGAATTACATTCCTTTTACGCACTAAGTTCACAACTCACCCTTTTATTGATTGGATTTCAAGTGGTAGCCAGTCTTGATCGGGTCGGTGTCACGGAAGCTCGGTCAAACAATTATCTTTCCTTTTAAGCATTACTATTAGGGACTTATGATTTATGATGTTATGGAATTTATGAAGGTTATATGTTTAAATTATTGTTGTGATGAATATTACGTGACAAATGGTTCAATTTGACTGTGTTATGATATAACGAATTTTAGTATGGATGATGTAACTCTCCAATTGGGTCTGGACGTCTAGGCCGGGGTTAGGGTGTTACATGATTAGGGTATGTCAAGCATGAGGAATATTGAATGATTATGGAAAGCATCCACAGGATAAGTCTTGATGTCATTTTGATGTATTTTGGGGTAATTATGTAGCTATTTATTTTTATTAGACTTTCTAGAGCCTAATAGTATTTTTTTTTTTTGCACAAGTTTTTTTTTGTGGGAATTTATTTTGGAGATATTTCTCTCTCATCGTATATTGGAGGGAATTTGATTTATTTTGAGAAGTGACAACTTGTGTTTTTATTATATCCCATCGAATCTCGTTTATTACTATTCAAAAATTCTCAAAAGTTTTACTCATCTCAATTCTTCAAGTTCTTACTCCTTTACCCTAATTCGTATCATAAGAAAGCATCTGTTCATCTTCAATGGCTTGTGTAAAAACTACTTCTGGGGATCAATTCTGGAAACAACAACAAGAGCAATCAATTGGTAAAAGGACCTCTAATCCCTTAATTGAGAAATATGACGAAGAAACAAGAGGAATGCCCACTTCCCCAAGCACATTACACTAAGAGGCTACTAAACCATCACAAGTTGTTTAACAAACAATGGAGGAAATTGATACCTTGTTAAAGAAACCTCCAATGCCAAAATATGCCATGATTCCTGAGCAAATAATTGAAACCCTTATTCAAGTAATCACAAGTCAAGGTGAACAGGTCTCGATCATTGACAACAAATTGGTGAATGTGACAGATGTTATTTTTGAATCGTCTTTGTCGAAACCACTTTTTTGGAAAACGAGAATCGAACTTGGGTTTTGAAAATAAAAATGGGAGTCGCCACCGACCTTTTATTAGGTGTGATCGGATCACCTTTTTGTTTTAATAAAAGATTTGGTTTACTAAAACAATATTTTTCGGTCCGCGGAGTTTTGAAAAATCGAGCTCGGGAGTCGGTTACGTTCGAGGAAGGATTAGCACCCTCGTCACGCCCAAAATTGGTACCGATTTGGTTAATTAATGTCCTTATGTCGAAAGTTGGGAATTTTAAAGGAATTTAAAGTTCTTGACCCTCTGTTAGAAATATTTGCCTTTTTCTTGAATTAAACCAAGATTTTCTCGTTTCGAAGGAATAAAATGTCGCATCCAATACTTTAGGACACGATAGTTTAAATCCTCGATCCCGAGATTATCTCGTGGTTTTCCAAAGCGCAAATTGAGACTTTCTCGTTCCCAAGGGACTAAAATGTTACATCCAATGCTTTAGGACGCGATAATTTAAATCCCCGGTTTGGAGATCATCCCATAATTTTCAAATTGAAAATGGGGATCTTCTTGTTTCAAAAGGATAAAGTACCACATCCAATACTTTAGGACATGATATTTTAAACCTTCGAATCCAAGATTATCCCGTAGTTTTCTCGAATTAAAAACCAAGATCTTCTTGTTCCAAAAGAATAAAATATCACATCCTATATTTTAGGACACGATATTTTAAATCCTCGAGCCCAAGATCACCTCATAGTTTTCAAAAGGATAAAGTACCACATCCAATACTTTAGGACATGATATTTTAAACCTTCGAATCCAAGATTATCCCGTAGTTTTCTCGAATTAAAACCAAGATCTTCTTGTTCCAAAAGAATAAAATATCACATCCTATATTTTAGGACACGATATTTTAAATCCTCGAGCCCAAGATCACCTCATAGTTTTTCCCGAATTGCAAATCAAGTCTTTCTCGTTCCAAAGGGACTAAAATCACATCCAATACTTTAGGACACGATAATTTAAAACCCTTGAATCCGAGATCATCCCATGGTTTCTTCAAACCTAAAATCAAGATCTACTCATTTCGAAAGAATAAAATATCACATCCAATACTTTAGGACACGATACCTTAAATCCTTGAACCCAAGACCATCTCAAAACTACAATTTACATAAAATGACGCAAATGAAAATGATCACAAAAATGCCGAAACAACAACAAAAAAAATTAAAAATAAAATGAGAATTTAAAAAAACAAAACAATGTCAATAATGGTGGAATTAGTAACAATCGGGATAATGAACATTATGATGTGAATACTATTACTACTACTAATAATAATACTAATAATAATAATAATACAAAATGCACAATAAATAATATAAATGTATTAGCAATAATAAAAATAATAATAATAGTATATTAAGAATAATAAATAAATAATGATACAAAAATATGTATATATGATAATATAATATAGTTGTAATAATAATATGGAAAATAATAATACATAAGGATGAAAAATAATAATAATCAATTAAAAGGGAAAAGTAGGACTAAATCGGGTTTAAAGCTTCAAGGGGAGATTTGAAATAGATAAAGACGGAAGGGCCTATTTGTGATGCGTCTAAGAAGTGGGGGGACTAAAATGGCTAGTAACCCTTCTCTTCAAAACGCAGAGCATTGAGTGGACCTAAATGAAATCGAAATAGAAGTCTGGGGGCAAAATTGAAAGCAACAGAAAACCTGATTACAAGGACATAAAGTAGCGGAGGGACCTGGGGCGCAATTAGCCCCTCGAAGGGGGGACGCGCGGATCCTGAGTCGGATTTTAACCCTAGTATAAAATCAGATTTCACCCTTTTTTTTTCATTTGCAGCTCATTTAAAAAAAGGAAGGGTTTCCCCTCTCCCTTTTCTCTCTTCAGGTCTGAGGAGGGGGATTTCCGCGATCCACGCCGCCGCCTATGCCGTGCCGGCCACGTGAGCGGTGGCCGGAAAGGTAAAATTTTCCCTTTTTTTGTTCTTTTTATTTTATCTTATATATATGTATATATAGTTATATGTTTTGCGGATATAAAAAAATTCGAAGAAAAATAATAAATAAATAATAATGCGAACCACCTTCGAATGTCACGGATCTGTCGTTCTTCCTCTGCTTTTTTGATTGAAAGTTTTTTTGTTTAGATCTCTTGTTGTTTGATTTTTTTGTTTCTTGTATATTGCCTGAAAAAGGAAAAAAAAAGGACCCTCTTTACAATGTTATATCGGCTTTTTTAGCCGAATGTAAAAACAAAAATAAAAATAAACTAGTCTATTTTCCATTTCTTGTTGTGGATCTGTTCTTGTCTTTGCAGATCATGGGGGGCAGGGGAAAGTGGAGGCCGGCGCTGGTGGAGCGATAGTGGGGGCTAGGGCGGCGGTGGATGTGACGTGGGTGTTGCGGGTTGCGGCTAAAACCCTAGTTTCTTCAAAAAAAAATTTGGGCCTGTTGTAATCTGTTTGGGTTTTGGGCTTTATCAGACTTTGTAATTGGGCCTTATCAGCCCGGGCAAATTTGGGCTATGACAGCTGCCCCTCTTTGCTCATTGTCGTGTAACGAGAATAGAGCAAAGACATAAAGAAGGCGGAATTTGTCCGGGTCCACTGAGTTTGGACTTCTTTGGTTCTCGTATTCTTCAAACAGCTTCAAACTCCACTGTAACTCGTTACTTTGATCCGCTTCACTGTTTCGTTATATCTTCAGGGAGATAATATTTCCACTGCTTCTTCCAGAGCATAGTAACTAGCGTCTTGATCGCCTTCGATGAGATTTGTAGCTTTGATCTTCTCCACCGGGACTTCGAGGAAATAAATTAAAACTTTTCAAACTGCTTCCTCACTATCTTCGGGGAGGCTTCGATCTTCAGTCTACTCCGATGCTACTTCCGAGAGATATGGCCTGTAGCTTCATTTTACTCTTGCTCAATCTTCTTTGTCCTCTGGAACTTCTTTGTTCAATTTGCTCAAGGTGACTTCAATCTTTCGTCTGTAAGTACCTCCGCGTGTGACCCGAGGCTCAAACCCCACCCTCATAATATGAGTTTTTTTTTCTTTTTTTTTTAAGACAGAAATTGAAAAACAGACATTGAACATACCTCGGCGGGGTAATATGATTTGATTCTTGAAAATAGAAATTGAAGAACAGAAATTGAAAATAGAAATTGAAAACAGAAATTGAAACGCCTCAGCATGCGACCTGAGGAGTTGATGCAAACAGAAATTGAAAGACGGAAATTAAAATGCCTCAGCGTGCGACCTGAGGAGTTGATTCAAATAGAAATTGAAAGACGGAAATTAAAATGCCTCAGCATGCGCCCTGAGGAGTTGATTCAAATAGAGATTGAAATGCCTCAGCGTGCAACCTGAGGAGTTGATTCAAACAAATATTGAAAAACAGAAATTGAAAAGCCTTAGCGTGCGTCCTGAGGAGTTGATTTTTGCGAATAGAAATTGAAGAACAGAAACTAAAATGCCTCAGCGTGCGACTTGAGGGGTTGATTCAAACAGAAATTGAAAGACGGAAATTAAAATGCCTCAACGTGCGACCTGAGGAGTTGATTCAAACAGAGATTGAAATGCCTCAGCGTGCGACCTGAGGAGTTGATTCAAACAAATATTGAAAAACAGAAATTGAAAAGCCTCAGCGTGCGTCCTGAGGAGTTGATTTTTGCGAATAGAAATTGAAGAACAGAAACTAAAATGCCTCAGCGTGTGACCTGAGGGGTTGATTCAAACAGAAATTGAAATGCCTCAGGTGTGCGACCCGAGGAGTTGATTTTTTTTCGCAAACCGAAATTGAAAAACAGAAATTGAAAAACAGAGATTAAAAATACCTCAGCATGCGACCTGAGGGGTTGATTCAATTAAAAATACCTCAGCGTGCGACCTGAGGAGTTGACTCAAATAGAAATTGAAAAACAGAAATTAAAAATACCTCAGCGTGCGACCTGAGGGGTTGATTTTAGCAGAAATTGAAAAACAGGACTTGAAAATACCTCAGCGTGCGACCCGAGGGATTGATTGAAAAACAGAAATTAAAAATACCTCAGCGTACGACCTGAGGAGTTAATTTAACAGAAATTGGAAAACCGAAATTAAAAATACCTCAGCGTGCGACCTGAGGGGTTGATTTTTGGCGAACAAAAATTGAAAAACAGAAATTAAAAATGCCTCAGCGTGCGACCTGAGGAGTTGACGTTTGCAGACAGGAAAAGAACTTAAAAAATGCCTCAGCGTGCGTCCTGAGGAGTTGACTTTGGAAAACGCTTCATCTGGTGGAACTCGGGTGCCTTCTTTCTCCTTGGTTCAGTACAGTTATTGTCAAAACTTCTTGCTTTACTGGTGTACCTATATGTGTCATGCGTGATGATGTCATGATATGCACGTGTCTATCTTAAATGCCTACATGATTATGTCATGTGTCTTGGGTTTGTTTGTCATGTGTCTCTTCTTGTTACAACTCTCATGATGACCTGCATTCACTGCTTCGACTCCTGACTTTCCTCAGGTCTTGTATCCGTCCTCAAGTTCTATGAGTAATCTGTGTTTCTTGTATATCCCTTTTCCTCAGGAACTCCTGACTTTTGTCCTTGCTTTGAGGCTCTCGTACTTACCCAATTCTCATCCAGGTAATGCTCAATATTCTTTTCGTTTAGAGCGTGTAATTTCACTACTTATCTCTAAAATGAAACATAAATGAAATGCATGAAAATGGCAAAGTAGGCATGAAAGGTGTTCCTCATATCTATATTTATTCCAAAAGCAATAACCAAAGAAAATTGACAAGGAATGACTCGATTAAGAAAGCATTATAAAAGGAAAACAAGTTCAGTTGTCGTAAGTGCTCTAGATATCCTACGTATGAACTTCTCTATGTTTCTTCATCCTGAATCTTTTCGAGCAAGATTTTTCGTGTAGAAGATTCTTGAGCTTCAGAGTCCGCTTCAATACTATAATCTCGCCGTTTGACTCCTTGTTCAAACCATTCCTGCTTTTTCGGACCAACTTTGCTTCCTTAGGATGCCCTTTCGGGTTTTCATCCTAAGCCTTCTCTGTTTATCAGGACGCCCTTTTTTTTAGGCGTAATATTTCTTCACGTCATATGAGTTCACCGGATTTGGTAACTCCTTCCCATCCATTTCAGTGAGAATCAAAGCTCCACCTGAGAAAGCCCTCTTTACGACGTATGGTCCTTCCCAATTCGGTGCCCATTTTCCTCGAAAGTCCTTTTGTATAGGGAGAATCTTCCTCAACACGAGTTCTCCTTCACGAAATTCCCTTGGCCGCACTTTCTTGTCATGGGCTGCGATCATTCTCCTTTGGTACATCTGTCCGTGACAAATTGCTTTCAAGCGTTTTTCTTCGATCGGATTCAGTTGGTCATATCGAGCCTGAACCCATTCAGATTCTTCTAGTCTTGACTCCATTAAGATTCGTAGAGAGGGGATTTCCACTTCGACGGGCAGCACAGCTTCCATTCCATAGACCAGAGAGAAAGGAGTTGCCCTCGTAGAGGTCCGCACACACATGCGATATGCATATAGGGCAAATGGTAGCTTCTCGTGCCAGTCTTTATATGTCTCAGTCATTTTCCCAATGATCTTCTTGATATTCTTGTTAGCGGCTTCTACCGCTTCATTCATCTTTGGACGATAGGGTGAGGAATTATGATGCTTGATTCGAAATTGCTCGCACACTTCCTTCATCATCTTGTTGTTCAGGTTTAAGGCATTATCAGAGATGATTTTCTCAGGCAAACCGTATCGACATATGATCTCCTTCTTCAAGAACTTGCAAACTGCGGTCTTGGTCACATTAGCAAATGAAGTGGCTTCTACCCATTTCGTGAAGTAATCTATGACCACAAAAATGAATCGATGTCCATTAGAAGCCTTCGGGGAGATTGGCCCTATAACGTCCATGCCCCACATAGAAAAGGGCCACGGGGAAGTCATGACATGAAGGGGTGAAGGTGCTGCATGAATTTTATCGCCGTAAACTTGACATTTGTGACACTTTCGTGCGTAACTAATGCAGTCACTTTCCATTGTCAACCAGTAATAACCGAGCCTCATAATCTGTCTGGCCATAGTGAAGTCATTGGCGTGCGTTCCACAAACTCCTTCATGGA
Source organism: Gossypium australe (assembly GCA_005393395.2). Taxonomy (NCBI): domain Eukaryota; kingdom Viridiplantae; phylum Streptophyta; class Magnoliopsida; order Malvales; family Malvaceae; genus Gossypium; species Gossypium australe. The sequence continues at coordinate 24,441,202 of CM016614.1, read as the reverse complement.
CCTCTTCGAGTATCTTTTTGGCTTCAACAGTACCCACACATCTCAAGAGCATTTGATCTTTCCCTCTTTTGTATAGGATGTCCCTATCGAGAACAAATCCCGCTGCCAATCTCCTGATCGTTCTTTTATCGTTCTCGTTTGCTTGCTCGGGGTATCTTTGATTCTTGACATATTCTAAGATATCATCGAACCATGGTCGTCCATCTGCCTCATTTTCAATGCTAAAATAATGCGCAGGGCCCTCGTATATGTTCATCTGGAGAGGCATTATTTCTGTTTCTCGGTTTGCTTTGAACATTGAAGCCAAGGTGGCCAGGGTGTCAGCCAATTGGTTTTCTTCCCGTGGGAAGTAATCAAAAGTCACTTCTTCGAATTCTTCAACCAATTCCGTGACAAGATCGCGATATTTGACCAACTTTGAGTCTCTTACTTCCCAATCTCCACGGATTTGGTAAATCACCAATGCTGAGTCCCCGGAGACTGCCAAGACCCTGACATTCTGCTCGATGGCTGCGTGAAGTCCCATGATGCAAGCCTCATATTCCGCTATGTTGTTGGTACAGAAGAAATTTAACCTGACAGTAAAGGGGTAATGATTCCCTTCTGGTGACACTAAAACTGCTCCGATCCCATGTCCCAATGCATTCGACGCACCATCAAAACTCATTTTCCAAGATTTCTCTTTCGATGATTCACATTCTTTTTCCGCAACGCATATCAAGTCTTCGTCTAGGAAGTCAAATTTCAATGGCTCGTATTCCTCTGTCGTTCGAGTTGCTAAGAAATCGGCTATTGCGCTCCCTTTAATCGATTTTTGGCTGACGTATACGACGTCATATTCCGATAGTAGGATCTGCCATCGTGCCATTCTTTCTGAGAGTGCGGGCGATTCCATCATGTATTTTATTGGGTCCAGCTTTGAAATAAACCACGTCGTATGGTACAGCACATATTGTCTGAGCCTTCGAGTTGCCCAGACCAGAGCACAACAGAATTTTTCGATTGACGGATACTTTGCTTCATACTCCGTGAATTTCTTGCTGAGATAATAGATTGTCTGTTCCCTTTTTCCGGACTCATCATGTTGCCCCAAGATGCAACCCATCGAGTTTTCGAACACAGTCAGATATAGTATCAGTGGTCTTCTAGGAGTCGGTGGTACTAGCACCGGAGGACTAGACAAATACTGCTTTATCTTGTCAAAAGCCTCTTGACATTCCTCGTTCTATTCTCCCGAATTGTGTTTTCGAAGGAGTCGAAAAATCGGATCACACTGCTTGGGGAGTTGGGCAATGAATCGAGCGATGTAGTTCAGTCTCCCTAGGAATCCTCTGACTTCCTTTTGTGTACGTGGGGGCGGTAGTTCTTGTATGGCCTTTATTTTATCCGGATCAACCTCGATACCTTTCTTGCTAACGATGAACCCCAGTAACTTTCCAGAGGTAGCCCCGAAGGTACATTTGGCTGGGTTAAGCTTCAGTTGGAATTTTCTCAGTCTTTTAAACAACTTCCGGAGGTTCTCAACATGCTCTCTTTCTCCTCGAGATTTAGTGATCATATCATCGACATAGACTTCTATTTCCTTGTGCATCATGTCATGAAACAATGTTACCATGGCTCTCTGGTATGTTGCCCCGGCATTCTTTAATCCGAACGGCATCACCTTGTAGCAGAATATCCCCCACATTGTCGTGAATGTAGTTTTCTCCATATCCTCGGGAGCCATCTTGATTTGATTGTAGCCTGAAAATCCATCCATGAAGGAGAAAAATGAATGCTTTGCCGTGTTATCTACCAATGTATCGATGTGTGGCAACGGGAAATTATCTTTAGGGCTTGCTCAGTTCAAATCACGGTAATCCACGCACATCCGCACTTTGCCATCTTTCTTCGGTACTGGACTATATTAGCCACCCATTCCGGATATCTAGAGATTTGTAGGAAGCCAGCATCAAATTGTTTCTTTACTTCTTCCTTTATCTTTAAGAGCATTTCAGGCCTTATCCGCCTTAACTTCTGTTGGATAGGCTTGCATTCTGGTTTCAATGGGAGTCTGTGGACCACTATATCTTCGTTCAAACCTGGCATGTCTTGATACAACTATGCGAACACGTCTTTGAATTCACGAAGCAAGGCGATCAGATCATTTTTGGTGTCTTCAGTCATGGAGGTCCCAACTTTTACCTCTTGCCTCTTTTCTTCGTTTCCTAAATTCACTGTCTCGACAGATTCTCGATAGGGCAGAATCTGTTTATCCTCTTGTTCTACCATTCTCAGTAAGTCTGGGGAAGAGACATAATCTTCAGCATCTTCTTCAGCCTCGAATTCTCCCACACAAATGGCTTTCTCGAAGTCGATTTTAGGACTTGTAACAGGATTGTTCGCATCGATGATATCTGAGCACCTGAAAAGTGGATGAAAAAGAAACTATAGAGGGGTATCAAGGTATTGGAACTCATAAGCATGATATGAGATATATGTAAGGACAGGCTATGAGATGAGGGAATAAATATGAAGACAATAAAACGTGACAAAATGCATGTCAATTGATGTTTATTTAAAAGATGAATAGGAAACATGATTACTCATAACAGATTCCCCTTATAACTTAGGGGCATACAACAAGTAAATATTGAGCATTACTCCGGAAAGGATTTGGAAACTACAAGGAGATCCACAGCAGTCCAATTGTTCAAGGTGAATCCTGGAGGACAAGGGCGTATCGTCGAAACATTTCCAATCGCATCATCTCCCTCCGTCACTGCATTCACGTTCCCTTCAGCATGGTTTGGGAGTGGATTTCCAGCCACGTTACCAGTACCGTCAAACCGTAAAATCCCCGCATCAATGAGACCCTGAACCCTCCTCTTGAAGGCCATACAATTTTCCGTAGAATGCCTCTGGTTTCCAGCATGATACATGCAGCTAGCATTGGGATCGTACCATTTCGGGTATGGAGGCTTTAATGGTGCTATGTAATGCGGTGATATCAATTGTTTCTCCAGTAATTTTGGGCATAATTCTCCGTATGACACGGGAATTGAGGTAAACTGAGGTTTTTCGAGATTTGGTCTTGTCGGCCATGGTTCATTTTTGGGTTGGCTCGGAGCGGTCACGGTATTTGGTGAGAATATGGTGAGTGGTCTTTGGTTATCAGCGGCATAGACCGGAGTAAGGAGGGGGTGTTTGATAGTAGAGGTTCTGAGGAGGAAAATAAAAATTTGGAGGTGGGCGGAATTGAGGTCATGGTTGGATTGGGTACGGATTAGAAGCGTAGTGGTTCCCAGTCCCTACCATATGGGTTTCAGGGTCTTTCTTCTTTACTGGCCTTTTCGAGCTTTCGGACCCTTCCATCCTTCCGCTCTTGATGTCGTTTTCAATGAGTTCTCCGGATATTACGACATCCGCGAAGTCCTTTGTGGCATTTCCTACCAGCTTGTCATAGAATGGCGCTTTTAAAGTGTTGATAAAAAGAACTGTGATCTCAGTTTTGGTCAGTGGGGGTTCTACTTGAACCGAGACGTCCCTCCACCTTTGAGCATATTGTCTAAAGGTCTCCGATGGCTTCTTTTCCATCATCTGTAGCATTAGTCGATCAGGTGCTATGTTGGAGACGTGCTTGTATTGCTCACAGAATGCTGTAGCTAAGTCATCCCATGATTGGATCCTCTCTCTGCCGAGCTGATTATACCACCGGAGGGCTGACCCGATCAAGCTATTTTGAAAGCAGTGTATCAACAACTTGTCTTCTTCTACATAACCAGCCATTTTTCGACAAAACATGATAAGATGCGCCTTTGGGCACCTTGTTCTATCATATTTTTCGAAGTCTGGCGCTTTAAATTTTGGAGGCAAGACCAGACCGGAAACCAAACTGAGCTTTTTGGCGCTCATTGCGGAAGAGGCTCTAGTTCCCTCTACCGCCCTGAGTCTTTCTTCCAGATCCTTATACTTGTCCTGAGCATCCTGATCCTTCATTCTTAACTTAGCTATTTCTATAGGATTATCCAAATCTGGGACAATAGGGTCAGCAGGGTTAGCTCCATGGTTTGATGCGAATACTCCTTGCCCTAGATGGGTAGGTGGTGGTACAGGTGGTTGTTCTGGGCCCGTAAATTCCCTTTAAGGCCAAGCTCCATGGGGTGGAGTAAATCCTGGGGGATGGCCTTCGCTTTCCTCCCCGGTACTAGTCGTAGGGTCTTTTCCTTTGTTTGTTATCCCATTCATCATCAAAGTCATTTGGGCCGTCATATTCCGTTGAGCCTCTATCATCTGGTCTTTCATTTCTTGCTGAAACTTCGTCATCTGCTCTTGCATCTCTTTCTGAAATTGTTCGTATCTTTGATCCATTGCTTTTGCCTTACGACGAGTGTTGTAATAATGTATAATAGGTTGGTTTTCGTCGGTTTCCAGGGTAACCTCTGTCACGATTTTAACCAATTAGACTCCTTTTGATGACGTGATGTATGCAAATGGATGAAATGCAATGCAAATGCGTGAAATGAATGCAAAAGGTGTCGATTCCCGTTCAATCTCTTATAGAAAGCTTATCTAAGGAACAAAATCCTTTACATAAAGCAGAGTCATATATGCGACCTAGCCCTTCGATTACGAAGTAAAGCCGTGTATTCTTCTATGGTAGGTACCAAGTCCACTGTCCCGAATGTGAAGCAGCTATATGCGGGATTCCAATATTGGGTTATGGCCCGAAACAAGTGTTTGTCCACTTTGATGTCAAGCAGATAGGGTAGATCGCCATAATAAAGGTAGAAAAGCTGCTTAGTCCCCTCATCCCACTGAGCCCACATATCTCTTAATTCTTGGAGGTCATTCTGTGTTATATTGATGCGAGTGAAGTTCCCCAACTCCGATGTATATTCCTCGGCTAGACTATCCCCTTTCTCGAGTTGTATCTTCTCTGACCATATACACACGGCCGCATTATCCTCTACTTTATCAAGGAATCCGTCCCCCATAACAAGCTTCTATCTTAGTAACTAAACGGAGATCGACACCTTTTAATGTGAAATGACATGCAAACATGGTCAAAATAAACAAGTTAGCTTTGAATAATAGCAACCAAAACGAGTAAAAGGACGTCAAACCATTGTATGAGTAACCACTAGGATTTAGTATAGCTTTACTTAGGGTGGGCCCTTAAGGTTCGCTATATGTGGTTTGGTTCTAAAGAGAGGTACCCGAACCAGCAGATTCCTCGATCCTTACCCATTATAGGTTCATACAGAACGAGTTCGGTTCAGGGGAATACATTTCCCTATGGCTGCACAGAGATGAAAATCTCACGAAGACATAGGTACGGATGTATCCCGAAAGCGATCCACTATCTTGCACGAAGGTGAAAACCTCACGAAAGAGTAGCTTCTCACTCCCACTTAAGGGTGCGACCATAACGGTCATGCAATGCAATGTGCGCAAGCAAACAGGAATCATATACGATGACACAAGCAAAGGCAACAAAAATGGTAGTAATTTTCACATCGAATTTTCAAACTTTCGATAAAGGACATAAAATAATCAATTTACGGCATGACTCTCTTTATGGTCCCCAGTGGAGTCGCCAAGCTGTCGAAACCATTTTTTTGGAAAACGAGAATCAAACTTGGGTTTTGAAAATAAAAACGGGAGTCGCCACCGACCTTTTATTAGGTGTGATCGGATCACCTTTTTGTTTTAATAAAAGATTTGGTTTACTAAAACAATATTTTTCGGTCCACGGAGTTTCGAGAAATCGAGCTCGGGAGTCGGTTACGTGCGAGGAAGGATTAGCACCCTCCTCACGCCCAAAATTGGTACCGATTTGGTTAATTAATGTCCTTATGTCGAAAGTTGAGAATTTTAAAGGAATTTAAAGTTTTTGACCCTCTGTTAGAAATATTTGCCTTTTTCTTGAATTAAACCAAGATTTTCTCATTTCGAAGGAATAAAATGTCGCATCCAATACTTTAGGACACGATAGTTTAAATCCTCGATCCCGAGATTATCTCGTGGTTTTCGAAAGCGCAAATTGAGACTTTCTCGTTCCCAAGGGACTAAAATATCACATCCAATGCTTTAGGACGCGATAATTTAAATCCCCGGTTTGGAGATCATCCCATAATTTTCAAATTGAAAATGGGGATCTTCTTGTTTCAAAAGGATAAAGTACCACATCCAATACTTTAGGACATGATATTTTAAACCTTCGAATCCAAGATTATCCCGTAGTTTTCTCGAATTAAAAACCAAGATCTTCTTGTTCCAAAAGAATAAAATATCACATCCTATATTTTAGGACACGATATTTTAAATCCTCGAGCCCAAGATCACCTCATAGTTTTCCCGAATTGCAAATCAAGTCTTTCTCGTTCCAAAGGGACTAAAATATCACATCCAATACTTTAGGACACGATAATTTAAACCCTTGAATTCGAGATCATCCCATGGTTTCTTCAAACCTAAAATCAAGATCTACTCGTTTCGAAAGAATAAAATATCACATCCAATACTTTAGGACACGATACCTTAAATCCTTGAACCCAAGACCATCTCAAAACTATCAATTTACATAAAATGACGCAAACGAAAATGATCACAAAAATGCCGAAACAACAACAAAAAAAATATTAAAAATAAAACGAGAAATTTTAAAAAACAAAACAATGTCAATAATGGTGGAATTAGTAACAATCGGGATAATGAACATTATGATGTGAATACTATTACTACTACTAATAATAATAATACTAATAATAATAATACAAAATATGCACAAGATAAATAATATAAATGTAGTAGTAATAATAATAATATAATAATAATAATAGTATATTAAGAATAATAAAATAATGATAATGATACAAAAATATGTATAATATGATAATATAAATATAGTTGTAATAATAATAATATGGAAAATAATAATACATAAGGATGAAAAATAATAATAATAATACTAAAATAATAATAATACAATTAAAAGGGAAAAGTAGGACTAAATCGGGTTTAAAACAAAGCTTCAGGGGGAGATTTGAAATAGATAAAAGACGGAAGGGCCTATTTGTGATGCGTCTAAGAAGTGGGGGGACTAAAATGGCTAGTAACCCTTCTCTTCAAAACGCAGAGCATTGAGTGGACCTAAATGAAATCGAAATAGAAGTCTGGGGGCAAAATTGAAAACAACAGAAAATCTGATTGCAAGGACATAAAGTAGCGGAGGGACCTGGGGCGCAATTAGCCCCTCGAAGTGGGGACGCGCGGATCCTGAGTCGGATTTCACCCTTTTTTTTCATTTGCAGCTCATTTAAAAAAAGGAAGGGTTTCCCCTCTCCCTTTTCTCTCTTCAGGTCTGAGGAGGGGGATTTCCGGCGATCCACGCCGCCGCCTATGCCGCCGTGCCGGCCACCGTGAGCGGTGGCCGGAAAGGTAAAATTTTCCCTTTTTTTTGTTCTTTTTATTTTATCTTATATATGTATATATAGTTATATGTTTTGCGGATATAAAAAAAATTCGAAGAAAAATAATAAATAAATAAATAATGCGAAACCACCTTCGAATGTCACGGATCTGTCGTTCTTCCTCTACTTTTTTGATTGAAAGTTTTTTTTGTTTAGATCTCTTGTTGTTTGATTTTTTTGTTTTCTTGTATATATTGCCCGAAAAAGGAAAAAAAAAAGGACCCTCTTTACAATGTTATAATCGGCTTTTTATAGCCGAATGTAAAAACAAAAATAAAAAATAAACTAGTCTGTTTTCCATTTCTTGTTGTGGATCTGTTCTTGTCTTTTGCAGATCGTGGGGGGCAGAGGAAAGTGGAGGCCGGCGCTGGTGGAGCGATAGTGGGGGCTAGGGCGGCGGTGGATGCTGACGTGGGTGTTGCGGGTTGCGGCGCCGCTAGGCTAGGGTTTCTAAAACCCTAGTTTCTTCAAAAAAAAAAAATTTTGGGCCTGTTGTAATCTGTTTGGGTTTTGGGCTTTATCAGACTTTGTAATTGGGCCTTATCAGCCCGGGCAAATTTGGGCTATGACAGTCTTCTCTAGAGAGTTCCATAAAAACTAAGGCTTTTACCAAAAATATCCAAGAACTAGTGATGGAACAAGAACAAGTTGTTAAGTTTTTTTAGAAGGATCCAATGTTGTCTGATAAAGAAAAGGCCAAAACTAGAGCTTCTAATCCTTAAGTAGAAATCATTAGCAAATTTCTCACTTCCTCTGCCCCTGTGCAAGCTCGCAATATGTGTACATTTTTAGTTGTGGCAAATGAGTTTTCCGACCTCACTACCTCAAAAACAAATGGAGAAAGGAAAACTACTTTTTGTTGTAAATTCATGTAAGATAAAGAAGTTTCTGAATTGTCACTATGGTGGAACTAGATGAGACCATGGGCTGGAATGCAATAGCCATAACCAACAATGTTCTTGGCCTGAGAAAGGTAATGTTTATGTTTTTTTCTCTCTCAACTATCTATTTTACCTTATATGTTATAACAACAAGGAATTAGCTCTCTAATAGCCAGAGGGATACTTTAAGTAAGAAGGGCGTAATCATATTGAGGAAAGTTGTTAAGTGGTCGAATTTTACTAGGGCTAGATGATTTTTTATGAGATTGTCAAGCACACTGAGAAGGCCCATGTTAGATGCCTTATGCCATTCCTTTCACTTATTTTCTAAATCTCACATAAACAATACCCCCAAATTGTTCGAGTCACCGAGAAAAATGAAAAGCCTAGACCATAACTTAAAATTTTCTTATAAAAGGATAAAGGGTAAGCATGCCATCCATGAACCAAAGGAGGAAAAAAAAACTAGTTCTACTAATGATGAACAAGTTGAAAAGCCACAAAACAAGGAAGTGCCTACTTCTTTAAGCCCCAACGCCATTCCTTCTAGTATTTGTAAATTGATGATTGAGGATGTTACAACCTATATTGATGCTAATGACAAGCACATTATAGATTCCATTTTAAAGCTAATACAATCAAGAAGATCAGAGATAGGTTAAAGGCTCTTATCTTATCCCTTCCTGACAAAGAGTAAGTTGACAATCTTGATGAAAAAGAGGGAGAATGAGAGTAGATAGGAGTTGCTGGTGATAGAGGGAGATTTAGATTCTGATTCTTCATATTTGTTGATATTACTATTGATTTATGTTGTTTTTTTAAACTTATGGATTTTAGAGGACTATTTCTTGATTCTTCTACTTTTTATTGAAGGGTTTCATTTGTTGAATAAATGGTGTTTACTTTGGTTGTATGCATTTTTTGTGATTTATTACTGTTGGATTAAAAGGGAATATGCTAAGTGGAAGCAGGTTGATAATTGATGTTTAAACTTCTTGGCTTGTTTGTGTTCTGTTAAACAAATTGCCAAAGAGGAAGATTGTTGAAAAAATATGGATGTGTTTGTGGAAGTGCCTACTCCCTTCACTACTGTGACAAACAACATATTTCCATATTTAGAAGATTGGAAATTTATTGAATCATATCTTTTGGCTTAGTTGAGATTGTGGTTTTTATCTAGCCATCAATGAAGATCATATCACTTGAAGAAACAAATCTCGAAGAATTGAATCGGATCGAGTCTATCTAATCCTTTAGGTAAAGGAAGTTGGATCAGATTAGAACGTTGATGCTCTACCTGCCAATAGTCTCAAAATCTCTATATAATTGAGAGACTTGTATAGGTCATTGTACATAGAATTGAGAGCACTTAATTTGTTCAAGTGGGGATCATTATTTTTAGGAGCACATTTGATTGTAAAACATGTGTTATGATTTTACTAGCTATGTTCATAAAGGTGAATTTAGTGGTGAGAGTACTGGTCTTCTAAGATACAAAAGTGAGGAAATTGTCACTGGGGCGTGATAGATTAGGTTCCCTTGTTGTAAGGTTAGAAGATAGTGGATATTTCTCATTGAGCTAGACTCTGCAAACATAAAGGAATTGAACTATATAAACAATCTTTGTGTCTTTTATTTTTGTGCATTGTTTTGTAGTGCTTGAAGAAGTGCAACTTCCCTGCAACTCTTTTCAAGCACATAGCTTGTTCATTAGCAATTTGCTTTTGAATTTACAGTTCTATTACTTAATAAAATTTTGATATATTTAATAATTTATTCTATATATTAAGGGTTCAATTGAGTTGGTGTCACCTATCAATATAAATCCCAACTCAGTTAGGAAATTACCAAAAGCTCATTTCTTCTACAAGATAAAAAAATATTATTTTAATAGTATTTATGTCTTTTTGTATTTTGATAAGTCTAAAAAATTAATATACCTAACGATAATAATAATAATATTGGCTTAAGGGTGTAAAAAGCCCTCAAACTTAAAAAGAAAAAAGAAACAATTAACACCTCCTTTTTTTTTCTTTCTTTTTTTTTGCACTCAATTGAGGGGAAAAATACCCAAATATACCAAAAAAAAAACTTTATTTACGGAAAAGGGCCGGTTTTAAAAAAATTTACGGAAAAGGGCCATTTCCCCACAAAACGCGTCCATGTCAGCGCGTTTTATGGGGATGCAGCAGGAAAGCGCTCCCTTGGGGGAGCGCTTTTGCCACATCAGCACAAAGCGCGCTGATGAGGACGCGCTTTGCTGATGTGGCAAAAACGCTCCCCCATAGACGCGTTTTAGCCCGTAATTTAAAAAATATATATTCTCAATTTTTTTTTAAAAATTTACGAGAATAAACCTTTATAAAGGCTCAAAATGACAACACCATTTTTTTAAGGTGTCATCAATTAATAAGGAAATATAACTTACAAAGGAAATCTTTATATAAACCCAAAGTCTCATTTCTCTTGTTTTCTTGAGCAAAGTGGGATATGAGATATGTGTATATATAGACTCATGAACAGTTTTGCAGCTTGTTCCTAAACAATGTGGGATTCTTTCCTCTTTTAACTAACAACATGAGATGACATGCTACACTATATTTGATTTTTTTTACAAAACAATTTCTCTTTTTTTATATTTTGTTAACATTTTCTTATATTATAAAATTATCTTTTGAGATCTTTAATCTTGTTGCATTTTAGAATTGTTAACATAAACAAAAAACTATTAAAAAAAAGAGAACAAATTGCACATATGAAATTTGTACATGCAATAATCTTCTATTCAATTTTAAATGTTTGAAGTTAATATCAATGCAATTCTAATTTTTAAAATAATTTTTCATTATTTAAATTTAGAAGTTATACTTTTAATTTTTTTATTATTTATTTTATTTTATATTATGAATGTTTGATTTAATAAATAAATGTTGAGTATTTGGTACTCAAATAGTATTTTTTTGTAATTTTAAAAAATTGATATATCTTTTTAAATATTTATTTATTTTTAATATTTTACTATACTAATTAATTTTTTTAATTCTAATTTAATTTAATTTTCATCACGTAATGAATGCCGATAAATTTATTTCAGATATATTTTGACTAGATAGATAATCTATTTAAACATAGTATATAATTATGTTAAATAAGTTTTTTTTATAGAAATATATAATATACATAAAATATAATAATTATTTTTCATATTTTATATCTAGATTAAATTACATTAGTAGTCACTTAACTATATTTTTTAGCTATTGAATTATAAAAACTTACAAAATGATCACTCAACTATTAATAATTTTTTAATATTTTACCAAATTCATTTTATATTTTATATTTTTTACTTATAGAGTTTAAAAGTTTTATTTATAATGTAACAAATGTTAACTTTTTGTAAAAAAATTTAAACTCTAAGTAAAAAATATCAAATATAGTGTAGCATGTCATCTCATGTTGTTAGTTAAAAGAGGAAGGAATCCCGTATTGTTTAGGAACAAACTGCAAAACTATTCATGAGTCTATATATACACATATCTCATGTCCCGCTTTGCTCAGGAAAACAAGGGAAATGAGACTTTGGGTCTATATAAAGAATTCCTTTGTAAGTTATATTTCCTTATTAATTGATGACACCTTAAAAAAAATGGTGTTCTCACTTTGAGCCTTTATAAAGGCTTATTCTCGTAAATTTTTAAAAAATTCGAGAATAGTTTTTTTTTAAATTACGGGCTAAAACGCGTCTATGGGGGAATGTTTTTGCTACATCAGCAAAGCGCGTCCTCGTCAGCGCGCTTTGTGCTGATGTGGCAAAAGCGCTCCCCCAAGGGTGCGCTTTCCTGTTGCATCTCCACAAAACGCGCTGACGTGGACGCGTTTTGTGGGGAAATGACCCTTTTCAGTAAATTTTTTTAAAATCGGCCATTTTCCATAAATAAAGTTTTTTTTCGGTATATTTAGGTATTTTGCCCCTCAATTGAGTATTTTAACTTTCAAAATGCATAAAAAAGGCCTTCAAACTTTTAAAAAAAAAACAATTAAGTACCAGTTTTTTTTTTTTTTTTGCACTCAATTGGTTATTTGAACTATCAAATGCATTAAAAAGGCCTTTTGACCATTAACATTAATAGTTGACCATTAAAGTTAATTACCCCTAATTTTTTTAGTTAAAATCACCCCATGTCACAACCACGGAGTGACATGTGGCAAAAAATTATAAAAAATAAAAATTAATAAAAGTTATAATTATTAAATTATAATAAAAATATAAAAAATTAGAAAAAAAATTAGAAAAAAATTGTAAAAAATTGTAAAATTTTATAAAAATCATAAAAAAATTATAAAATGCATAAAAATGTCATTTAATCATTAACTTTAATCGTTGACCGTTAAAGTTAATGACCCCATTTTTTCAGTTAAAACCATTATGTGTTACAATACAGCATGACGTGTGGCAAAAATTGATAAAAATAAAAATAAAAAATTATAGAAAAATTATCAATGCTTCTTTTAGTATGATAATTTTTATATACTTTTTATGAATTTTATATTTCTTTACTTTTTTATAATTTTCTTATGACTTTATAAAATTTTATAATTTTTTACGATTTTTATAAAATTTTATAATTTTTATAATTTTTTTACGATTTTTGTAATTTTTTCTAATTTTAAATTATATTTTTATATTTTTATATTTTTTTGTTAAAATTTAATATTTTTATAAATTTTATTATTTTTTATTTTTTATCATTTTTTGTCACATATCACTATGTGGTTGTGACACATGGTGGCTTTAACTGAAAAAATTAAGGGCGGTTCAAGTACCCAATTGAGTGTAAAAAAAGGTAGGGGCTTAATTTTTTTTTTTTTAAGTTTGAGGGTCCTTTTTATGCATTTTAAAAGTTCAAGTGCCCAATTGAGTGCAGAAAAATGCAAGGGCTTAATTGCTTTTTTTGAAAGAGTTTGAGAGAGTTTTACCCCCTTAAACTAATAAAATTTAAACCTAAAATATCATCCTTTCTACATTTCAATCAAAATCACATTTAATTTTATATTAATTTTTTAATAAATTTATTACTCATATATTTACTCGATTGACACAAAAAAGCATAGAATATTATGCACAAAACGAGTCGATTTTTATTTTAAATTTTCATTGAATTTAAAATTTAGAAAAAATATTTTAAATTATGACTTTATTCTAAATTGTTTTATGTATATTTATAATCTTTTTACCTAGAGAATGCTAATTTCCAATCTGGACATTATAATTCCCACCCACCGACGACTGACTTGAATTATAAAAGATTCAAATTCTAAAGTCGTTATAATAGTAAAAAGAATAGTATTAGATCCGTTAGTTAAGGTGTTCAACAAAATGTGAGCTCTACTTAAATAGTATAAAAAAAGTAATAATAATAATAATAAATAAAAATAAAGTCAATTATTTTTATAATTTTATAATTGGCTGATGACCCAATTAAATGTGATACAAATTTAATAAAATGCTTAAATATAAGTATTAAATAAGATATGTATGGTACATAGTCCAGCTATCGTGCAGTAGTGGGAGGTTAAACAGTTGGATCGAGCGATATCTGGGCGGATATTGGCAGAGCCTAGCGACAATCGATCGATCACAAGACTTCGTCTTGAAGCGATTTGCTTTTATTATTATGTCATGGAATACATCGCGCGAGGGGATGTTTCCCTTGAAGGACGTATGAAGCAACCTGAAACTTGGCTCCACGTTTAATAATGCGCGGCGTTAAATAGACTACTTATGGCGACGGAAATTCGTCCCTTTAGTAAGTTAGAGACCTATCTTTTTTCCTCCTGACAACATCAATGAAAGTAGCATTAAACAATATATGAAGCGCACGATCGCCAACCTCGAGAGTAAATGCTAGGAAAATGCGTGCATAATGACATATTCAATAATCAAACAATTAAGTAGAATGCTTTTAGGTTTGGAAACTCCCTCCTTTGCTACTCATTTAGGTCCTAGAGATGCCAATTGTGTCATTCTTATTGATCAATAATATATTGGATTCTTCTTAAAGGAAAAGCGAAAAGCTTCAATAAGTTCCAAATTCCAACTGCTGCAATAACACCTAAAATCTATCCACTTTTGTTAATAAGATCCATCAACGATTCACCATCCCAATAGTCAGATTAATACGAGGAGATCCCACTTTACAACAACAAAAACAAAAACAAAAAAAAAAAAAAAAAGAAAGCGAAGAGGAAATAGAGAAGGTAAAAAGAAAGCAGGACGATCATTAGTTGTTCTTTCGCAGGCGAAAAGAGAAAAGCAAAAGAGGGCCAAATATAAAAAGGGATGAGAATGTGATCTTATCCGCCGACGAAAGGCAGCTGAGATACCAATTCGGATTATCGGTAACACCTAATATATAATTTCTTGCCTAAATTGTATTATAGAAACTACACTGTACTAAATTTATATATTAATTTTATAACACTTTCACACATCAGTTTTGAACCTCGTGTGCAATGGCAGAACCAAGGGAGTTAGCAGGGGACTCAACCCTCGATTTTTTTAATTTAAGTCATTTATAATTTATAAAATTTTAAATTAGTAATAATAAAATTACATTTTGACCCTCCAAAAATAATAAAAATTTGATTTAACTTTTTAAAAATTATAAAGATATTGACTATTAAAATAGTGAAATTGTATTTTCACTATCATAAAAATATATAATTTAATTTCGGCCCCAAAAAACTTTTTTAGCTATGCCACTGTCCGTGTGTTAACATGATGATCAAGGTGTTCACCATCCTGGGTGTGACTTGCATTTGAGTCACATTAGTTATGTTGTTGTTAGTATTTTGTCATCTTCTTATAATTCACAAAAAAAAATTCCATTTAATAAAACAAAAGAAGTTGGGACCCTAGGACATATTAAATGGATATGGTAACTGTAGCTTCATGACATGGACAAATAAAAAGTAGCCACCTTAGTAAAAAGAAAAAACCTCAAAATTTTAAAAGGGTTAAATCACTTTTTCAAATTTTAATTGTTTTTTTTCTTCCAGATAATATCTGAATATTAGGGTATTTTTTGTGTCTAAATTAATTACTAAATAAGGGTAAAATAAAAAAAATGTTTAGAGTGGGGGATAAACACATTATATGACGATGATGGTCGAAGAAGTAAAAAATGGAAGAGTGAGAGGATGGTTCTTAGAAATATGTAAAATACAACTGCATTCCCATTATATTGTAAATACACTTCCAAATTCGTTCTCCCAAAATTATTTCCATTTCACACCGCAACTTAATCGTGAAGTGTACTTTTCGGATAGAAACTATCCTTTTACAATTTTCTCCCTAAGATCTAATTATTTATATCTATATTTTTTAAGATTAATCATTTAAATCGTAATTATACTTTAATTCTATTAAGTTACATTAAATAAAAATATCAGTTAAAAATTCTTTTTAATTAAATATATTATTTGAAACTAAATCAAACCTACACTTACACCCTATTTGATAAAATGTTAAAAAAATCAATTAAAAATTAATATTTGTAGTAATTTAAATTTATTTAAATATGTTTGATAATTTACCATGTAAACTGCTAGATTTATTTATTTTTTTTACAAAAAAGTGTAAAAAAAAAAAGAGAGAGAGGAAAATAAGGATCAACTTAGCACTTAATAGGGAATAGGTTCAAATTTTTAATATTATATCATCTTTTATGAAACTATCCAAATATATTCTATATATATGCCCAATAGATTTTATGACTTAAATTCAACACTTATTTTTTTAATATTTATTTTTCAAACATTTAATCATTGAAATCATAATTATACCTTAATTTTATTAAATTAAATTAAACTATCAATTAAAATTCTTAAATGAAATCATACACTTATTTAAACTAAAATAAAAATATTAGTTCTTTGCTTTTCAACATCAACTAAAATTTTTATTTAATTTAATATTAAATAAATTATTTTAAACGTTTTTCAACTTTTATATGATAAATTAAGGTTTGATTCTTATACTTTATCAATATATACAGGTATTAATTTTTTAATATATTCATTATCTATAGTTTATTTTCATAGCACAAAGGAATGTGTGCATAGCCTCGGAGTTGATTGACTCTTTTCCTTGTCATTTGCATCCTATCTTTCTTCCTCTTTGGGTACCTCCAAGGAACATCTTGTAATGATCCTCCAAGCACCGTAATTGAATGCTTGGATAAAGAATTTCATCCTCACTTTCCATTAGGAATGGTTGAAAGTATTAAGCAAGGGAGGAAATATGATGGAATGACCTTTATCCATAATTGTTGACCTAGACACAGTAATCATCTAAGCCCAGTATTTTCAACTTTGAATCGCTTCTTTTCGTTAATAAACCTTTGATGGAGACCAAGCTTTGATACCTTTTGTTAGGCCTGAAAATACCAAGAGGGGGTGAATTGGTATTTTCAAATTCTTTGCACACTTTTTTAAAGGATAAGGAAATTAAAGACAAGCTTGGACACTTCGATTTATAATGGTTCAACCCCAATTGCCTATCTCCACTACCTTGATATACCTCAACCAAGGATTTCCCAATTCACCATACTTGAACTGATACCTTTCAAGGATAAGGTATAACCTTTACAATCTCTATCTTTTTCACAAGACTAAGATAAAATATTCCCTCTAGTTTTTATGGTTTAACTAGAACCCTTTAGTTTTTACAATGCTCAACTATAACCCTTTACAAATTACGTAAGGATTTATACATTAGAAACCTTAAGTAGCTTTTGCAATACAAAGAAAAGATGTAGACAATGAAGACCTCTCAAAGGTGTGTGTTTACAGTCTCTTAAAGAATTGAAATGAGAATGATAAAAAGATCTAACAATAAGCACCTAAAAGATATGTACAAGAGAAAATGAGAAAATGAAGAAATTGAGGCTTTTCTCATGATTTCTATGCTTTGATATTCGTCTCCTGTATTTTGAAGTGCTCTTTATGTTTATATATAACAAGGGGAGATTTTGTAACCGTTTATAACCGTTGGGATAAATTCTAGATGTTGGAAGCATTGCAAACAGATTTGTATTGATAAAACTCAAAGATGTATAGGTAGAAGTGGAATTGTGTCGGTAGAAGTCTCCTTAAGTATCGGTAAAAGTATGGAGGTGTGTTTGAAGTGCTCTCTTACTTCTACTGATAGAATTTTCCCCCAAGAATTGATACAACTTCCCAGACTTGTAAAAGATGAGTTTAAAAAAACTTAAAAACATTTTGGATTAACTAAAAAATATTTAGAAAAATTAAAACACATTTAAAAGAAGTTTTTTATTACTTTTAAAAGTCTTTGGAATGCTTTGAAAATGTTTAACAAAATTTCCAATAATTATTTTCATCAAATGACTTAGAAAATATAAATAAAAATTTATCTTAAATGTTGTTATATCAAAAAGCATGGGACATCAAAGCTAACACCATTTCTTGTAACATTGAGTGCTTCTCCTTCTTCCAAAACATAGTGAACTCTTGTTCACTTCTTATCATCAGTATCAACAACAAATTCCTTTCATGATAAAAAGAATAATTAATGTTTTTGCAACTGAAAAATATTATTCATTACTCCTATTAATGATCAATTTTATAGCTTCTATTCTTGCAATACTTCAAATAGGAGCATTCCACAACGGGTGAAAGGACTTTTGACACTCTTGTCATTCTAACTCTCAAAGCTTTCTCAAAATTTCTCTCAACTTGTTTTCTTTGTTTAGCCTTATCGTCAGCTACATTTCTCTTTCTCCACCTTACCAACCACCACCTGCAACTACACTTAGTGTTATCATATTTGCTATAGTTTTTCTCTTCACCTTATTTCAAAACATCTCATTCACTTGTTAGCAATATCTCCTCTCTCCATCAAATACTCCTCTACAAAGTGAAACCTAAGTTATTAATAATATTGTGGATAAAGCTTTTGGTACTAAGTCATACGTTTTGAGGCTTGGATATGAGCCTAAGACTAATAAAAAACAAATTAAGTGCAACTACAATTGACTTAGAAAAGTGTGTGAACAATACACAAGATGAGCTTCAAAACTTTAAAATGATTCAAACTCAAATGGAAGCTATGAAAGTTGGTTTCATAGTTGCTCGGATCCAAGTTCTCCCACCTCAATTTGCAAGTATACAATAACATGCTTTTAATAAAAGTTAATCAAAAGAATAGTTAATTCACTTTTAATAATAATCAATTAAATAATTTTTTTACATACCTCATATGGTTTTTGATTGAATAATTAACTAAAAAACAAATATAAATGTTTATTGCATTTATCAATATATTAATAATTTCTTGTAGCTTCGAGTGGCACCAAAGGCTCACCGTTAACAAAATCACCTTTGACACAAGATTTGTATTGAAAAGCTCACAATAACTTATCATACAAGCTATATTATGATCATATTATTGGTGACGGTTCCTATAATTAATGATGATTTTGCGTCTGCACTAATTATTTCATTTCACTATAGTGACAATTCTAATATAGTTAATGATGGAATCATTTATAATTGGGTGACAAAATTATTGTTATAAAATATTGATTTTAAGGTGACGCTAGCCTTTATTGTCACTGTCGTAACCATTTTTTGAAAAACGGGAATCGACTTGGTTTTGAAAATGAAACGGGAGTCGCCACCGATCTTTTATTAGATGTGATCGGATCACCTTTGTTTTAATAAAAAATTTTGATTTACTAACAATGTTTTTGGTCTACGAAAATTTGAGAAAATATGTTCGGGAGTCGGTTACGTGCGAGGAAGGGTTAGCGCCCTCGTCACGCCCAAAATTGGTACCAAATTGATTATTTAATGCCTCAATGTCGAAAGTTGAAAATTTAAAAATAAAAAGAAAATCGATCTTTTTTGGAAATATTTTAGTTTCCTCGAATTGAATATCAAGATTTTCTCGTTCCGAAAGAATAAAATATCACATCCAACACTTTAGGACAAGATATTTTAAATCTTCGAACCCGAGATCGTCTCGTAATTCCCGAGACTCATGCGTTAAAATATCAAAAGGATATTTGAATGTTTGGCCAAGCGGGAAACCGAAACCCAACTCATAGGGCACGATCTCTCGAGTTTCCAAACACTAAATATTGCCTTATTTTGAAAATTTTTGCTTTTGGATAAAATTGATAAAAATTTAGGTTATGTTTTAAAGAAACATTATTCAAAGCGACGAGTAATGGTAATGTGACACGAATTTGGTGTAACGACAGCATAATACACGTGATACATAACATTGGAATCGTTAATCTAACATATTAATATGCATGAATAATAACAATGATAATAAAACAATAATATAAACAATAATGACGATGATAATGTCAAAGATATGAAAATACGAATAAACAAATCATAATGCATGCAAGAACGATAATCACATAGCTTACATTATTTAAATACTAATATTAATAGGCAAAGAACAATGAACTAAACAATCTTAAAAATAATAATACATAAAACAATTTTAATGAAAAAATAAATTAACAAAATCGATTGTAAGTAAAGAACACAAAAAAATAAAGTAGATAATATTTGAAACGATTTAAGATAACGTCAAAATTTAAAATCAACTATACATAAAGTTTAATAATATACAAAAACTTTAAAATAAATAGGTAATAATAATAATAATGATAATAGTAAGAAGTAATGATAATAAACATAATAGTAATAATAATAAATATTGAAGAATAAATAATAGTTATAAAAAGATAATAATAATACAATTTTAAGAAAAATAAATAAATAATTAAACTCGTTAAACATGTCAAGGACTAAATTAAAAACGGACTAACATTTAAGGTATACATTTAAAATAAGGGAAAAGTCATTAAGGGTCGAACTGAAACGCGCCCAAAAACAGCGGGGACCAAATGGGTAAAATTCCCAGCCCTCGTGCGCAATGCTTCAACTGACCTGGGCATGGACTAAATTAAAACGCGACAGAAATAATAGGGCGCAATTGCAAAAAGGAAAAAAAGTAAAATAGGACTTGATCCAATAGCGTCACAAAAACTAGGGACTGATCGCGCAAATATTCCTTTTGAGGAAAATGCGCAGTAACCCTGCTAGCCCAACGACGCCGTTTCAATGCTATCAAAATGAACCTGAAACGTCGTCGTTTCATTAATGGCCCTTTATCCTTTAAATGTCACATTAAATCCTCTGTTAACCCTTTTTAAAACAAAAAAACCCTAGCCTCCCTTTCTAACCTCGGTCGAAACCTAACACTTCCTCTCCCTCAGCCGCAACTAAAGGGAGTCTGACCAGTAACCATAGTTATTGGCGATTAATGGCAGATTCTGGTCGTTCAAGCCCTTTTCGAACACCACCCTTTGAACCTAGCCACATTTCAGTGCTTTCAACCACAAAGAACCTCTCCGTTTCGATTGCGACGAGGGGGGCGTCCAATGGTTTCCTTTACAAAGGTAAGATTTTTCTTTTGTTCTCTTTATAGTTATTGCTCACAAATATTTAAAAAAGGCATAAAAACAAAGAAAAACAACAGTAACAGTAATGTGAAAGTAAAAACGAAAGGGGTTAAAATCAACCTTCTATTGTTTTTTTTTCTCTGCTTTCGATTTCTAATAATGCGTAAAAAAGGGGTTACAAGAGTTCTTTTTCGATTCTTTTTTTATTTTAGATGTTCCTCCCCCCAAGTACAAAGGATCTCAGTTCTTATAACCCGATTACAAAGGTATGGGTTTCTGTTTTTTTCTAATTTTGTGTTATGCTCTGCTTTTCTTTGTTTTTTCGTTCGTCGTAGGGTATGGGCGAGAGCATGCGAAGCGTGTGGGTCGAGAAGGTGTCAGAGACGCGGGAAGTGGGGCGTCCGAGGTGTGCGACGGGGTCAGTGCGCATGGTGGCATCGAGACGACGCAGGGCCGCGTGTGGCAGACGCGCGTAGTGGCAAATGAACAGTCGCGGTGCGCACATGGGGCTGCGGCGCCTAGGGTTTCCCAGAAACCCTAGGTCTCTGAACCTGTTAAGGTTCTGCGCCTTTTGGGCCATGTAATTTTTGGGCCTGGGCCTCTGTGGATTTGGGTCTGTATAGATTAGACTGATTTTGGGCTAGGTTTTTCAGTGGTTTGATAGGCTTGTGTAATTTGGACATTTCATGGACTGTTTTATTTATTTTTAATTGGCTTATTTTGTTTTTTTTTTTTGTTTCTGATTCGGGCTCGAGCTAAATTGGGTTAGGTTAAGTGGATCTGACGGGTTTTGGGCCATTTTGGCTGTAATTGGACATGATTGTTTGTTCTAATTTGGGCTCGGTATTGATTTTGTAATTGGGCTCCAGATTTGTTTGGTAAATGGACTGTTGTTTTTGGACTTTTTATTTTGTTTATTGGGCTCTAATGGGCCGGGCAAATTTGGTTATTACAGCTGCCGCTCTTTGCTCATTGTCATGAAACGAGAATAGAGTAAAGAAAATAGAAGAACCAATTTTGCCCGGTCTTGGCCAAGCCTTGACTTATTGGTTCTCGTCTTCCTCAAACGTCTTCAAACCCTGTTGCTTTGATCCACTCCACTGCTATTTCCAAGAGATATGACCTGTAGATTCCATTTGCTTTTCCTCAATCTTCTAAGGGGTGAAATTTGTTTATTTTTAACTTGCTCCAATATGACTTCAAGACACGAAGAGATTTGTAGCTTCGATCTGCTAACTGCTCCATTGGGACTTCGATGAAATCTGAACTTTTCAAACTGCTTCCTTATTCTCGCAATATGAGTTGACCCTTTTTTTTTGAAAAACAAAAACTGAAAAACAGAAATTGAAAATATCTCAGCGTGCATGACCCGATGCCCAACTTATCTCTGGTATTATGAGTTGATTTTAACAGAAATTGACAAATAGAAATTAAAAATACCTCAGCGTGCGTGACCCGAGGCCCAACTCATCTCTCGTATTATGAGTTGATTTTAACAGAAATTGAAAACAGAAATTAAAAATACCTCAGCGTGCGTGACTCGAGGCCTAACTCATCTCTCGTATTATGAGTTGATTTTAATAGAAATTGAAAAACAGAAATTGAAAATACCTCGGCATGTGACCCGAGGCTCAACTCACCTCTCGTATTATGAGTTGATTTTTGAACAGAAATTGAAAAACAGAAATTAAAAATACCTCAGCATGTAACCCTAGGCTCAACTCACCTCTCGTATTATGAGTTGACCTTTGAACAGAAATTGAAAAACACCTCAGCGTATGACCTGAGGCTCAACTCACCTCTCGTATTATGAGTTGATATTTGAAAAATAAAAATTGAAAAACACCTCAGCATGTGACCTGAGGCTCAACTCACCTCTCGTATTATGAGTTGATATTTTGAACAGAAATTGAAAAACACCTCAGCGTGTGACCTGAGGCTCAACTCACATCTCGTATTATGAGTTGATATTTTTAAAAATAAATATTGAAAAACACCTCAGCGTGTGACCTGAGGCTCAACTCACCTCTCGTATTATGAGTTGATATTTGGAAAATAAAAATTGAAAAACACCTCAGCGTGTGACCTGAGGCTCAACTCACCTCTCGTATTATGAGTTGATATTTTGCAATCAGAATTTCAAAGCATCATCTGGTGGAACTCGGATGTCTTCTTTTTCCTTGGTTTGGTACAACTATCGTCAAAACTTCTCACTTTGTTGGTGTACCTGTGTGTGTCATGCGTGATATTGTCATGATATGCACGTGATTGTCTTAAATGCTTTTATGCCTACATGATTATGTCATGTGTCTTGGACTTGTTTGTCATATATCTCTTTTCGTTACGGCTTTCATGATGACCTGCATTCATTGCTTTGATTCTTGACTTTCCTTTCAGGTTTTGTACCCGTCCTCAAGCTTTACGAGTAATCTGCGTTTCTCGTATATCACCCTTTTGCCTCCTGTTGAACCTTGTCCCTACTTTGAGGCTCTTGTACTTACCAAATTTTCATCCAGGTAATGCTCAACGTCCCTTCTGTTTAGAGTATGTAACTTCACTATTCATCATTTAAATAGATCATAAATGAGATGCATGAAAATGACAAAGTGGGTATGAAAGGGATACCTCACACCCATATTTATTTCAAAGGCAACAAGTAAAGAGAATTGACAAGGAATAATTTAATGAAGAAAGCATTATAAAAAGGAAAGTAGGTTTAATTGTCGCAAATGCTTTAGATATCCCACGCATGAACTTCTCCACGTTTCTTCATCCTGGATCTTTTCG
Organism: Gossypium australe; assembly: GCA_005393395.2. Classification (NCBI taxonomy): domain Eukaryota; kingdom Viridiplantae; phylum Streptophyta; class Magnoliopsida; order Malvales; family Malvaceae; genus Gossypium; species Gossypium australe. Next base: position 24,417,568 of record CM016614.1, on the reverse strand, counting down.
AGCGAAACTTCTTGTGTAGAAGATTTTGAGCTTCCGAGTCTGCTTCAAATATTATAATCTCGTCATTTGACTCTCTGTTCAAATCACCTTGCTCCTTAAGTCGAACCCCCTTCATTAGGACGCCCTTTCGGGTTTTTATCCTAATTCTTTTTTGTTTATCAAGACGCCCTTTTCAGGTTTTCGTCTTGATCAAGACGCCTTTTCGGGCTTTCATCTTGATCTCTTTTTCTTTTTTCTTCTTCTTTTTTTTATGCATAATATTTCTTCACAGCATCTGAGTTCACTGGATTTGGTAACTCCTTCCCATCCATCTCAGTGAGAATCAAAGCTCCACCTGAGAAAGCTTTCTTCACGACAAATGACCCTTCCCAATTTGGTGCCCATTTTCCTCGAAAGTCTTTTTAAATTGGGAGAATCTTTCTCAGTACGAGTTCTCCCTCGCGAAATTCTCTTGGCTGCACCTTCTTGTCATGGGCGTTGATCATTCTCTTCTGGTACATTTGTCCATGACAAATTGCCTTCAAGCGTTTTTCCTCGATAAGATTTAGCTGGTTATATCGAGCTTGAACCCATTCTGATTCTTCTAGTTCCGACTCCATTAAGACTCGTAAAGAGGGAATCTCAACTTCGATGGGCAGCACAGCTTTCATTCCATAGACCAGACAGAAAGGAGTTGCTCACGTAGATGTTCGCACACATGTGCGATATGCATACAAAGCGAATGGTAGCTTCTCGTGTCAATCTTTACATGTCTCGGTCATTTTCCCAATAATCCTCTTAATATTTTTGTTAGCTGCTTCTACTGCTCTGTTCATCTTTGGGCGATAGGGTGAGGAATTATGATGCTTCATTTGAAATTGCTCACGCACTTCCTTCATCATCTTGTTGTTCAGATTCAAAGTATTATCTGAAATGATTCTCTCAGGCAAACCGTATCGACATATGATCTCCTTTTTTAAGAACTTGCAAACTGCGGTCTTTGTCACATTAGCGAACGAAGTGGCTTCTACCCATTTTGTGAAATAATATATGACCACAAAAATGAATCGATATCCATTATAAGCTTTTGGGGAAATTGGTCCTATAACATCCATGCCGCATATAGAAAACGTCCATGGAGAAGTCATGACATGAAGGGGCAAAGGTGCTGCATGAATTTTATCGTCGTAAACTTGACATTTGTGGCACTTCCGTGCATAACTAATGCAGTTATTTTCCATTGTCAGCCAGTAATAACCGAGTCTCATAATCTGCCTAGCCATTGTGAAACCATTATTATGCGTTCCACAGATTCCTTCATGGACATCTTCAAGTATTTTTCTAGCTTCCACAGCATCCACGCATCTCAAGAGCACTTGATCTTTTCCTCTTTTGTATAGGATGTCACCATCAAGAACAAATCCCCCCGCCATTCTTCTGATTGTTCTTTTGTCGTTCTCATTTGCTTGCTCGGGATATCTTTGATTCTTGACATATTCTAAGATATCATGGAACCATGGTTGTCCACCTGCCTCCTTTTCAATGCTAAAACAATGTACAGGGACCTCATATATGCTCATTTGGAGAGGCATTATTTCCGTTTCTCGATTTGCTTTGAACATTGAGGCCAAGGTGGCCAGGGCATCAGCCAATTGGTTTTCTTCTCGTGAGAAGTAATTAAAAGTCACTTCTTTGAATTCTTTGACCAGTTCCGCAACGAGATCGCGATATTTGACCAACTTCGAATCTCTCACTTCCCAATCTCCACGGATTTGGTAAATCACCAACGCTGAGTCCTCGGATACCTCTAAGATTTTGATGTTTCGTTCGATAGCTGCACGAAGTCCCATGACGCAAGCTTCATATTCTGCTACGTTATTAGTACGGAAGAAATTTAATCTGGCCGTGAACGGATAATGGTTCCCTTCTGGTGACACTAAGACTGCTCCAATCCCATGCCCTAATGCATTCTATGCACCGTCAAAGCTCATCTTCCATGGTTTCTCTTTTGACGACTCTCACTCTTTTTTTGTAATGCCCATCAAGTCTTCGTCTGGGAAATCAAATCTCAATGGCTCATATTCCTCTGTCGTTCGAGTTGCTAAGAAGTCAGCTATCGCACTCCCCTTTATCGATTTTTGACTCACATTTATGACGTCATACTCCGATAGTAGGATCTGCCATCGTGCCATTCTTCCTGAGAGTGCAGGTGATTCCATCATGCACTTTATTGGGTCCAGCTTTGAAATTAACCACGTCGTATGATACAACATATATTGTCTGAGCCTTCGAACGACCCAGACCAAAGCACAACAGAATTTTTCAATTGACGAGTACTTTGCTTCATACTCTGTGAATTTCTTGCTGAGGTAGTATATTGCCCTTTCTCTTTTCCCTGACTCATCATGCTGCCCCAGTACGAAACCCATTGAGTTTTTGAACACAGTCAGATACAATATTAACGGTCTCCTGGGAGTTGGCGGTACTAACACCAGAGGGTTAGACAAATACTATTTTATCTTGTCGAAAGCCACTTGGCACTCCTCGTTCCATTCTCCCGGATTATGCTTTTTAAGGAGTCGAAAAATTGGGTCACACTGGTTGGTAAGTTGAGCAATGAATCGAGCGATATAGTTCAACCTCCCTAAAAATCCTCTGACTTCCTTTTGCGTGCGCGGAGGTGGTAGTTCTTGTATGGCTTTTATCTTATCTGGGTCAACCTTAATACCTCTCTCACTGACAATGAAGCCTAATAATTTTCCCGAGGTAGCCCCAAACGTACACTTGGCTGGATTAAGCTTCAGTTGGAACTTTCTTAGTCTTTCGAACAACTTCCTGAGGTTCCCAATATGCTCCCTTTCCCCCCGAGATTTGGCAATCATATCGTCGACATAGACTTCTATTTTTTTGTGCATCATGTCATGGAACAGCATCACCATAGCCCTCTGATATGTTGCCCCGGCATTCTTTAATCCGAATGGCATCACCTTGTAGCAGAATGTCCCCCATATCATCACGAATGTAGTTTTCTCCATATCCTCGGGAGCCATCTTTATCTGATTATATCCCGAAAATCCATCCATGAAAGAAAACAACGAATGTTTTGCTGTGTTGTCCACCAACGTATCAATGTGTGGTAAAGGAAAATTATCTTTAGGACTTGCTCGATTCAGATTGTGATAATCTACGTACATTCGCACCTTGCCGTCTTTCTTCGGTACCGAGACTATATTAGCCACCCATTCTGGATATTTAGAGACTTGTAGGAAGCCAGCATCAAATTGTTTGTTGACTTCTTCTTTCATCTTTAAAAGCATTTCAGGCCTCATTCGTCTTAACTTCTGTTGAATGGGTTTGCATTCTGGTTTCAGTGGGAGTCTATGGACCACTACATCCTCATTTAAACCTGGCATGTCCTGATACGACCATGCGAATACATCTTTGTACTCATGTAGCAAGGCAATCAAATCATGTTTGGTGCTCTCTGAAATGGAGGTCCCGATTTTCACTTCCTGCCTCTTTTCTTCATCTCCCAAGTTTACTATCTCGACAGATTCTTGATGGGGTAGAATTTGTTTATCTTCTTCTTCTATCATTCTTAATAAGTCAGGAGACGATACATAGTCTTCAGCGTTTCCCTCAGCTTCGAATTCTCCTAAACAAATAGCTTTCTCAAAATCGATTTTAGGACTTGTAACGAGATTGTTCATATCGTTGATATTTGAGCACCTGAAAGGTGAATGGAAAAGAAAATTGTAGAGGAGCATCAAAGTATTGGAACCGAACAAATGCAATATTATGGCATGATATAAGGTACATGTAAGGACATGTTGTGAGAAGAGGGAGCAATTATGAAGTTAACGAGAATGAAAGGACTATGACAAAATGCATCTCCATTAATGTTCATTTAAATGATAAAGATCAAACACAAGTTCTTACAAAAGGATCCCATTATTACTTAGGGGCACGCAAAAAAAGGTTAACATTGAGCATTACTCTGGAGAGGACTTAGAAACTACAAGAAGATCCACAACAGTCTAATTGTTCAAAACAGATCCAGGAGGACAAGGGCGTATCATCGAAACATCTTTAGTTGCATCATTTATACTGATGTTCTGAAGACCCCTTTCAATCAATAACATCATGCTCTGAAAATTATCCTTCCCTGGGTACATCATTCCTGCAGATGTAAATGTTTTTGACAAAGGAGGATATGCTATGGGCTCCTATTCCAATTCCCAACCTGATGCTCTTGCAATCCTCTTTTCTTGATCTTTCTGCAACTGTTTCCTTCTTTGTCGCACATCTGGCTTGAACCCTAAACCGTATCTGGCCTTGTGGTGTATTGGCTTTAGTGCTCTAACTATCCTTTACTGATATTTTCCCAAACCTCTCTTTGCTCAGGATCCCTTTTCCACAGTCAGCTTAATTCCCATCCTGGTATTCCTTGACAGCTTGGGTGTGGGGATCTTATTTCCTTCAGCGACAAATGTAGCATTGATGAATTCGAAGGAACGGAAGGAGCATTCTACCGCATCTTTGTTTACCTCGATGTAGGGCGCGTCCGTGGAGAGAGATGCAACAATGTCCTCTTCACCAGCGATCGTGATCAAGCGGCTATCCATGATAAACTTTACTTTTTGATGGAGAGATGAAGGAATTACCCCAGCAGAATGGATCTAGGGCCTCCCCAAAAGGCAATTATATGAAGGTGCGATGTCCATGACCTAGAACTCGATATCATATGTACATGAGCCCACTTCTAAAAGAATCTCGATCTTTCCCATGACCTCTCGTCGTGTCCCATCAAATGCCCTTACTGCGGAATGACAAGGCCTTAGATAAGACATATCAACTGGCATCTTGAACAGTGTAGCCAAAGGCATGACATTGAGTGCAGACCCGTTGTCAATAAGCACATTCGGTATTATATAGCCTTTGCAACCGGTTGTGATGTGTAATGCTTTTATAAAACCCCTACCGTTTGGTGGTATTTCATCATCACTGAAAGAGATGAAATTATCCGTATTCAAGTTGTTCACCCACCTATCCAGCTTTTCAACAGGTACGTTGCTTGGGACATACGCTTGGTTTAATACTTTCAGCAAACCATTTCGATGTGGTTCTGAGTTCAGCAGTAGGGATAACACTAAGATTCTTGCCAGTTGCTTGTTCAACTGCTCCACAATGTTATATTCACTGTGCTTGATGAAATTTAAGAATTCATGTGCTTCATCCTCATTCACAGGTCTTTTAATTTCCTGTTCGGATGGAGTTTCAATCTCGACCTCAGTCTCATGCATTGGTGCCTTTCCTTTTTGATTCGAGCCACTGATCTTCTTACTTGGTTCTACCACCTCAGGAGAATAACATCTTCCGCTGCAGGTAAAATGCCCCACCTCGCTAACACTTCCAGTCGTAGCTTCGGGCATGGTAATGTTGACATCATATTTCCATGGCACCGCTTTGCTGTCCTTATAAGGGAAAGGAGAAGGCACTTTGATCACCACCGTTGGTTTGACTTCCTTCTTCTTGGCCTCATAATAATTCACCAGAGGCCGATCGACACTATAAGGGCTGGCTGATGGTTGATTATTAGAGGCGCATATTTCCCTTTCCTCGGCCTTGTCCATTTTATCAAAGATCTTGACCTCCTTGTTGTTCATCATATCTTGGAGTAATTTTTTGAATTCTTCACAAAACTGGATGTCATGCCCTTCAATGCCACAAAAACATTGACCTTTCATGTTTCCTCCTTTGAAAATTCTGTTGGGATGGAAAAACGGCCGGTTTTCAACCATTACCTCCCAAACTTTTCGCAAAGGTGTTTTTATTTTAGAAACGCGGCTTTTAGCTTGCCACCTGTCTTCCTTTGTCACTGTGCTCACGTTCCCTTCAGTATGGTTAGGGAGCGGATTTCCAGCTACATTACCAGTACCGTCAAATCGTAAAATCCCTGCATTGATGAGATCCTGAACCCTCCTTTTAAAGGCTATACAATTTTCCGTGGAATGCCCCTGATTTCCCCCATGATACATGCAACTAGCACTAGGATTGTACCATTTCGGGTATGGAGGTTTCAATGGTGCCATATAATGTGGGGATATGAAGTGTTTTTCCAACAATTTCGGGCACAGTTTTCCGTACGACACGGGAATAGGGGTGAGTTAGGGTTTTTCGAGATTGGGCCTCACCGGTCTCTGTTCATTTTTGGGTTGGTTAGGGGCAGGCGTGGTATTTGGTGGGAACATGGTGAATGGTTCTTGGTTATTTGTGGTGTAGACGGGGTAAGAAGGAGGTGCTTGATAATAGGGGTTCTGGGGAGGAAAATAGAAATTTGGAGGTGGGCGATATCGAGGTCGTGATTGGGCTGGGTACGGATTAGAGGCTCTCAGCCCCCACCATATCTGTTTCTGCCTCCTTTTTCCTTATAGGTACTGCCCTTTTTGAACTCTCGGGGCCTTCCATCCTTCCATTCTTGATGCCATTTTCAATGAGTTCCCCAGACATTACGATATCAGCGAAGTCTTTTGTGGCGTTTCCTACCAGCTTGTCATAAAATGGCGCTTTCAAAGTATTGATAAAGAGGAACGTTATCTCAGTTTTAGTCAGTGGGGGTTCTACTTGGGCCGAGATATCCCTCCACATTTGAGCGTATTGTCTAAAAGTCTCTATTGGCTTCTTTTCCATCATCTGCAGCGTTAGTCGATCAAGCGCCATATCAGAGACATGCTTGTACTGTTCACAAAAAGCTGATGCTAGGTCCTTCCATGATTGGATCCTCTCTCTGCTGAGTTGATTATACCATCGGAGGGCTGATCCGATCAAGCTATCTTGAAAATAGTGTATTAACAATTTGTCTTCATTCACATAACCAGCCATCTTCCGACAAAACATGATAAGATGCGCCTTTGGACATCTCGTTCCATCATATTTTTCAAAATCTGGCACTTTAAATTTCGGGGGCAGGACCAGATCGGGGACCAAACTGAGCTCTTTGGCACTCAGTGCAGAGAAGACTTCAATACCTTCTATCGCCTTGAGTCTTTCTTCCAGACTCTTATACTTGTCCTGAGCATCACGCTCATCCATTTTCAACCTGGCTATTTCTACCAGATCATCCAAATCCGGAACAATTGGATTAGCAGAATTATCTCCGGAGTTTGATACGAATATGCCTTGCCCTAGATGAGCGGGTGGTGCAGGTCGTTGCTCTAGGCCTGCTGGTTCCCCTTGAGGATATCCTCTTTGCGTTGCATGGGCGTGAGGTGGAGTGAATCCTGGGGGATAGAACGGATCCTGATTGACTCTTGATTGGGGCTCTGTGATGTCAGGGCTCTATGTGGGTCCTTTTCCTTTGACCAAAATTGTCATCATCTCCATTATTTTTGGCCATTTGATCCCTTTGCTCGAGCGATTCCTCTCGAGATCTTACCACCAGATCTCTTGCTTCCTGTTGTGACTTGGCCAATTGCTCTTGCAATTCTCTTTGGATCCTTTCCATTCTTTTGATTCTTTCGTTGAGTTCAGCATCCATAGCTCTAGCTCTTAGACGCGTCCTATAAGAATGACGTGATTTCAGATTCGTAGTGTCGCAACTGTGGATTATACGATTTTAGCCTCAGTAAATGATTAGGGTGATATGATGCTACTGCATGCAATGTAATGCAAATGCATGGTATGAATGCAAAAAGGTGTTGATTTGATTCAATTCCATTAGATAAACTTTACTAGAAAACAAATTTCTTTTCATAGAACGGACGATTACATATACGACTTCGCCCTAATGCCTAAATCCTTAACTTTCCTAAGAAGCCAAGCTAAGTTTTGGCCTCGATCTGATACTTACTCGTATTGTAGACTTAATACATCAGCTTGAATGGCCAAAGTCCGTAAATGGTCGGCCACCTCTCGAGCTTGAACCACAACTTCGCCCATAACATATTCTCTATTTCTGATCTGATCTTGTGAGTGGTAGAGCTGCTCTTTCCAATGTCCATTGTTCGCCTCAAGGAGCTCAACTCGAATTTTACTATCTTGTAATGCAGTCTCGAGCTCTCATATCCTTCCTTTCATCTCCTCAATCTTGTTCTGGCTGGCTCTTAATTCGATTACCGAGTTGCGGCTACGGTGCAGATGCAGCGACCTTTCTAATTCTGCTACTCGGGCGCGTAACATCTCTTTTTCACTTTGACTTTCCAACATGCTCTTTTTCAAAGCGTCCTCCCGTACTCGAGCATCTTGGAACTTCTTTTCCCACTGATTGGCTTTGGACTTTTCTTCTTCAATTTCCTGCCGCCATTGCTCTGATGTTTTACCTAGACCGGCGGTTCTGATGGACATGCGCAGCTTCTTGTAGTCTGTCTTTAAGCTATCCAAATCCTCTTCGGCCTTATTTTTTCATTTTTTCAATTTCTCGGCCTCGAGCTTGTGGATGTCGACATCTAACCCTAACTGCATCTTTTCCTCCTCTAGCTGCTCTATCCTCTTTCCCAGTTCCCGACTCCTTCTCTCGAAATCTTGCTTGATAATCTCTAATTCGGATGGGATTACTTGTAATTGCTCCTTTGTTGGCCGAGCGTCTCCTTGGCTTGGCCTTGGGATATTGTCATTGATTCTTTTGCCCATCGATCGTACTCGAGGGTCGTCATTGGCCCTATAGCGAATCTCTTCATTTTTCGGATTTAGGTCCACGCATCCGATATCTCGCGAACTCTTTTCTTATAATTATCGTCCTTGTACAAAAACTCGCACTGGGCTAATCTATGTGTCGCGGGTATGAACTACCTTGATCGATACTGTCTCATCACTAGTAATGGGGCATACCCAACAGCTATATAATTTGGTGATGAAACTGTCCATCAGTTAATACTTATTAAAATGCGATGTTTTACATTAGTGTAATTATTTTATATATTAGGTAATGATGATATGTAGCATGCGGTTAACACTATTCCGATATTACTTTTATTAGTTATATGATAAAAGTTATTCCACTATTGATGACGATGCAAATGATCAATGAAATCTTATATAATCTGGTGATAAATTTAGTTGTCACTGAACACTAATTATTGGGTAACCTTATACATTATTGTCATTATATTCTATAAAATACATGACAAAAGTAATATATCATCATTGTTATGAACGCTGTGACGAAAAATGCTGCACCACCAAATACAAATAGTGACAAATATTTTTGAATGACAATGTTTAAGTGCAAATTTATTGCAAATGCAAACTAAATTAAAGTTAAGAGTTGCAATATACCATTACATGGGATTGAATGTTTATAGTAGTTGAGGTTAGATGAAATTGCTGACAAACATAAACAGAAAGTAAATAACAATAGAGCTCGCCTCCAACTCCAATCATCATTTTCCGATGCATCCATTTCCTACTATTTTCTCGCTATCACTTCACTGTAAATTTAGAAAAAAAGCTTCAAGAAAAAAAAAAGTACGAAGACTTAAGCAGTTATAATAATGGATGGAGAAGAGAAATACCGGAGAGCATTAGTGAGCATGACTGCCTTGTCGAACTCTAGGTTTTCTCTTGCTTTCAAGATTTGCAACATTAGAGCAAGACGAATTTGGGTGTTCGCAGTTTGTTGTGCTATGAGGATTGTCTGGTTTTTAAGTTCCTCACATTCTAATTCAATGGCTTCAAATTTTTCTCTTTCTTGTCTTTGCCTTTCTTTGATCTCTTTTTGTTCTTCACTTAATTCTTTCATATCCGACCTTATCCTTTTCATGCGACTGCTTAGTCTTTCCTGCTTTTTCCTCTTCTGCTATGTATGTAAGAAATAACTAATTACTAAGGAATTCTTAGATTTCATTAATTTACTTTTTGGGATGCTTAAATAAAAATGTTGTAATTTAAAATGCGATCTATTCACAGTCAATATCAAGTTGAATGTTTTTTAGATTCATGGTTAAAGTAACCATATCATCCATTGATTACTCCTTGCTATACCGCTAAAAATTACAGATTTAAAACATAGATGTAATGAAGATAATAAATTGTACATGTTAAAATAAAATAAAATATATTAAAATGAAGTTTTGGCTGAGTAGTAAATTTAATTTATTACCAATCTAATTGGCGTGAGATTAAATTTCACTATATGCAAATTTTTTATTTTTTATTTTTGTTAAAATAAAAGAAAAAATTAAAATACCATCGAATAATATAATTTATTTTAATTATGAAAGATATTTCCATAATTTTCCTAGAGTTTAGACCCAGTTAATGGGTGACACCAACTTAACAAAGGGTTTCATAAATAGTATAGATAAATGGCTTTATAAATAGTATAGATACAACTAATAAAGGTAATAACTTGTGCATATTAAAATAAAAATGTACAAAAAAAATTAATAAATTGAAGTTTTAGTTGAGTGGTAAATTTAAAATTTTATCAATTAAATTGGTTTGAGTTCAGCAAATTTTTACTACTTTTGTTAAAATAAAAAGAGTAAAGTATCTTAAAATAATATATTTATTTTAATTACAGAAGGATATTCCCATAATTCCCCTAACTGAGTTGGGGTCCGATTGACTCTTGACTAGACTTGCTTATGGGTCAAGTAACTCGCCCAGACCCGAAGGCTTGCTAGAATAATGGGAGGGTGACAAAAATATGAGGCTCGAAAAATGAGTTTGGGTAAAATCAAAAGCCCGTTTTCTATATGGGTTGGGCCATGGGCAATATTTTTTTGCCCTGGCCCGAATATATTATGTTATAAAAAATTATATTAATTATATATGTTAAATAATTATATATATTTATATTAAATCAGTAACCAATAATACTTAAACCCATTACCCAAAAATTAAAAAATCTTACACAACTAAAATATAAAATTTTAAAAATTATATTTAATACAATAAAACATGTACTATATTTATTTCTATTTTTTAATATAATAAAAGTTTATTATATTTATGGTAGTATTTTTAATATAAATAATTTTTTAATGTATTTTAATGTGTTACAAAACATTTATTTTAGTGTTTTTTAAGGTGTATTCTATTTTTAAAAAAATATTTTTAAATAAAAACTAATATAAAAAATTAAATAAAGGTTACTCTTCTTAAATTGGACCGTGCTTAGGAAAAAAAAGAAAGCCTATTTTTCAGGTCAAATTAGATTGGGTTAGGAAAGTTACTCTAGATATCTTTTATAGACTCGACCCATGAGCACTTCTACTTGCAACATCAGCATTATATAAATACAATTAATGCAATAAATTGTACATATTAAAATAAAAACGTATAAAAAATTTTATTGAGTGATAAATTTAAGATTGTATTAATCCAATTGATGTGGATTCCCACAATATGCATATTTTTATTGTTTTCTGTTAAAATAAAAAGGCTAAAATACCCTCAAACAATATAATTTATTTTACTTTTTAATATTTCTGCACGAATTAATGTTTATAATTTAAATCTTTTAAACGTTGGAGATATTTCTTCAAGAAACCGCCCAGTATCTCTTTCTTTTATTCCTAGACCATCATGAGTCCTAAAGTTTATGGGAGGAAGATAGAATAGTCAAATTATAATTTGGGACTAAAGTGAACTATAACTACATTTTTCTTCAGAAAATTCTTAAGAGGAAGGGAATTTGAGGTAGATTAATAGTTTTTTTTTTTTGGCCATTGACAAAATCTTTGACTTGATCCTTGAACAACATCAACTCTTGAGGGGTTCATCAACTTCGGATGAACGGCATTTGGAAAACTTCTTTTAAAGGAGTCAACCTCCCCTCAAAACAAAAAGGTGCTAATAGACCCCTCAACGAGTTGGTATTGTCGAGATGGAGTTTTTATCTCTAAACTTTGTCAAGAGTCCAAGTTGCAAAGGCGGGGTTCATAGAGCAATAGTGTCTCATTAGATCGGGTTGTACATGGCGCATGGCCACCTACCAAGGGGATATGAGAATTACGCGCTTGGTAGGGTTTGAACCCTAGCCCTTATTTTATCTCTTGATTTAATAAGACGTTCTCACTCAATGAATCCCGTCTTCGATAATTGGGCTCTTGATAAAGTCGAGAGAAAAAAAAACCTCTACTCGATCCGAAGATAACATCAATCCATTAAAAGGTCCATTGACTTTAGACAAATGATACTATACAAATTTCTTTGAAAGGATTGCCTCTCCTCAACAATAATATATATAAGTTTGTAGTTCATCTACACTAACAGTTTATATCTTGCATTAAATATCAATCATGTAAATATATAGAGCATTAAAATTAATTGAATATTATTAACATAAAATATAAAAAATATATATAGTAAAGCTTGATTTTATTGGAAAAGATTGGTGCATATTATTAATATGAAAAAGAGTGAGACTACGTAGGGGTAGATGCAGAATAAGAATGAATGAAGATTAAAAGCATACCTGATAGCATTTCCATAAGAGTTTTGGTTTTGGAGATGGAAGGGGATGATAATGATGTCTCTTTTTCCTACTCGTAAACATGGAACATGGCATTGTTTTCATACTCACTAGTCGTAGTTACCATTTGCGTGTTCTACTTTTCCTCTTCAATATCTTATAAACAGTTGCATCTCCATTGTGGTCCTGCCTAATGATCGCACGGTTTCCACCGGTGTCGACCGAATATTTTCAAACTTACGCAAGTCAACTGACACCATCGTCCGTAGCATCGTGTTGTTAATGTTAAATTTTTTTTTAGTAGTTAATCCAAGTCAAGCAATCAATTTCCAAGAAACTGAGAAGAATATTCCCGCAAGGAGTCGCACGATTTACAGGCTTTTAACAGCACCAAAGCATTTCCAAGGAGAGATGAAAAAACAAAAGAAACCCAACAATTGACTAAAATAACCCCCAACAACCCTCTCTAATCTTGCATAAATCCCAGAATTTCTCTTCTTCTTGTTTACTCTGTTCTTTCTGGCTTGGATACATCTAATTTGGTTCTTTCATTTTAGTTTTCACTTATCTCCAAGCGAGAAATATTTAGTTAGTGAAATCTAAACTGAAGGGTCAAATATGTATCGTTTTCGGAAATTGTTGAAAGGAGAAAGGTAATTATTTTAATCCACTTCATCCTTCTAATCATTGTTTTTGCTATGTTTCTATGGATTATAAATTTATTGTTTTGGGTATAAAAATGATGAACACAGGTAATATGGCAGGAAGAAATAGGCAAAGGTTTGACATTTATTACTGTCTAAATGTGTAGTTATATGTTAGTTGAAATGGTAAGGAGGTGGATGCTATTTAAGTATAGTTTTAGATTTGTTATAGATTTCTACTAATATTATTTAGTAAAACATCCTACCACATCAGATATGTCTCTTTCAATACTATTAAACCTCATAAGCATTTGTTTACCAATCACCACTTCACATCAAATTTTTCTCCTCCCTCCTCAAACAAAAAGCAGAAACAAGAAGAAGAAAGAGGAGATAGCCAACCCAACCTAAAATAAATCCAAAGCACATCCACATATAATAAAGAAATAAAGAAGCGGCATATTTGGTTAGTCAAGAATTCTCAACAAAACTTTGGTGTGACCGAATTCATTGATTGATGCTTTTAAATTGGAGTTTATTGTATATCCAAGAAAATACAATCCCTGCCAATAATTTTCACACTTTAAAATGCTTGGATTGCGGCAAACTTCGGGCCTAATGTTTTTTTTTTCATTAATTTTATTAATAATTATTTATTTTTTTTCTGATCATATCTGATATTTTTAACACAATGCTTAAAATTACTCATAACCCTTCCCAACCTATAAATGAGAGGATAATGCATTTCAGCGCACTTCAATCCATGTAATACCCATGGCACTTGATTGGCATAGACCTGGCCCGGCCTGAAGGCCCACCCAAAAAATGGGAGGGTTCAGGCAAAAATATAGGGCCCAGAAAATGGGCTTAGACAAAAAATGAGGCCCGTTTAGAAAAAGAGCCGAGCCTCGGGTAAGATTTTTTTGGCCCGGGCCCGGCCCGGCTCGACCTGAATTATATAATAGATATTTTATTTTATTTTTAATCATTTTAAATTTTTAACTTTACTTTTTTAATTTCATTTTCACTTTCAATTTGTGTATTGTTTTAGTATCATTTTTTAATTGTTTCTTGTTTTAATATTTGTTTTTATGTTTTTAAATATATTTTATTTATTATATTTTAAAAAATTATTTAATAAAATAAGTTAAAAATTTTAATATGGGCCGGGCTGGCTCGAGCTTGGGCTTAGCAATTTTATTTTGGGCCGGACTTAGATAATTTTTAAGCTCATATTTCGGGCCAGGCCGGGCCCAGACCTAGAAAATAGGCCTAGAATTTTGCTTGGGCCTAGCCTGGTCCAGCCCATGATCAACTCTAGATTGGCATAATCATATTGTTAAATACTTTCTTGGATTAACATATTACATATGATAATTTGATTTGTAAGTTTTGTTACTTGTATATAGATGATTTTTTAAGTATTATTAATAATTTTTATAATAATTAATATGATAGTTTTTTTAATTATCAAATGCATTTTTTTAAAATTTCAGAAATAAAAATGAAAAATATTTTTAAAATAAAAACTATATATTTAATAACCAAACGACGTTGTAAGTTTTTAATATTTAATTCCTTTATTTTTTTGTATATTTTAATATTAATAATTAAAAGTAAAACCTTACTTCAATATGATTTGGGTGTAAACAAAAATGGGAGTCAAAAGCTTAATAATCCATTACAATTGACAAGCCAAATGAGATTAGAGTCGCAGAAATTGATAACCCAGCTAAAATGGAAGTTAATTTAGTGTTAAGAAACGGAAACCCACTTTAACCCAAATATTTGATTTGTAATTAATTAAAATCTATATGAATATTTTATATTTAAAATAATGAAATTAACTTGCTATATAACATAAAAGTTGAGATTTGTAAAATTAACATTTCAAACCCATGAAAACTCAAGTTAATCACCATTTACATTTAAATTATTTTAAATCAAATTCATATTCTCCCTTTTTTTAGATGAAAAAAAGATTATTTTAAATCCGTAATATTATTATAATAATAATATTATTATTATTAGTCTAAGATTTTGTAATATATGAATAACCTTATCTTAATAATAAGAAATCTGTGACAACTTTATCCCATTCTTAATAACTTTAATCCATTTTTGTTGAACCCTAACATTGTGCTCATCGGCCAATAGTGTTCTCCCATCCCTAAGACATGGGATGAGATTGATTCACATGCATATGTAAATTGTACTTAAATGTTATTAAACCAAAAAAATAACAATTTTCCTCACAACTTACAATTTGTTTATTATATTGTATTTGATGGATTATATTATAAGTGAAAATTTGTATTATTAATTATTTATTAGCCGAAAATTTTAACATTTTCTATGCTTTTATTGTTTTAATTTTTCTATATTTTAATAATTTTTTAACTAAAGATAATTTTATATTGCAAACAATTAAACTAAATAAGCTAATGTGCTTCTTTGATACAAAGTGAGGGAAGGAGAATTAGAGCAAAAAGGTTGGAACCTTTATCATTGAAGTGACTTTAACTGATAAATAAATAAATAAATATAATATATGGATTGATATGCTAAATAATTTTACATTTAAAAATTTTATTACGAAAATTAATTTTAGGCTCATTAAACCACTACATATTTTTGAATATTTGACGTTCCTATCTTCTTGCAGTTCATGACAGGTGACATTGGTGAGTAAGAAATAGGAATATTCAAACAAATAATTTTAGCAATCTCCGACCAACAAACATACCAAGCAAAACAATTTTTTAACCTTCATTTTAATTACTATTTCTTTTCTTAAAAAAATGTCCTAACTATTTCTTTTGTTTTCACTTAAATTGTTATTTTGTGGCCCCGCAAGCAGAAGGAAAACGGGCAAGTAGTAGAAAAAAGCTGTACAAATCCAGCATTCAGGTATGGTGTGATTAATTAGTGATTGATAGATTATACATGCATTTCGTCAAATTGTCAAATAGTATTTGTTTATACAGAAAGCTAAAAGAATTCTTCGGATTAAAACTGGATTGGCCAATAAAAGAGTGATGGTTGAATCATTAATGGCAGCCAAACAAGATGCCGCCAAGACTGTGGCAAGCCTAAGGTCTCTCAACATGAGAAGGAGTGAGCTAATGGATAAGCTGAATAGTGCAATCGATGACTTGGTGAGATGGCGAGCTTTGGAGACTTGGTTGATGGGTTTCCTTTGAAGTAGATAGCGAAGTGATTTTCAAGGATAGATAAGTTTTAATCGTAATAGGTTGTTACCAGTTTTTGTTTAAATATGCTTCTTTTTGGTCAATCTCTAAGATTCATGACTTTGTGTTTTCTTTACTTCTTGTTGGGTGATGTTTGGTATTGATATCCAATCAATTTGTTTCGCTCTTGGTTTAAGATTTGAATGTTGGATCTAATTGAATTGTTTGGTTAATGCATGATTCCATTCTGCTTCATTGCTAAAACTCATTTTTATTCATTTTGAGTTCCTTGGTCTTTTGATTTTGTATTTGGGTCACTAAAATCCATTTTCATTGATAAACAATTTTAAGCCTCTTTGATTTCTGTTTTGGGCTTGTGACCCGTTTTCACTCTTTATTTCAACTTATTTTAATTATTTCCATTGTCTTTAAGTTGCACGGATAATATTTAATACATTATCGGTGCATAAATCTAATGTATTATCAACCAACAATATTAATTTACCTCATCAATTAGTAAAATAATAAAATATTTGAAGACATACTTTTATTTAATTATATTTAATATTTTTTTTATTTTCTCAACTATTCCCCTATATATTGACTTGGCAAAACTTCTTTAAAATGGGTTTTGAGTTTTTTTTTTTTCAATTTAGAATTATTTCTTTAATTTTCAATCATTGAAAACTTAGACTTATTTCTGAGTTTTTCTTTTATTTTCGTTCTCCCACATATATAAACTAAGTTATGAAATTGTTTGGTGATTTGAAAAAATTGTTTAGAGAAAATTTGCCATGCATATAGGGAAGGAATTAAGAAAAAAAAGTTAATTATAATTAATTAAATTTATTAGTATTTATGTATGTATTTGTATTGAACAACATCCAATGTTGCTCCTCGGAGTTCACCCTTAGCAATGCAACAAGTTGAACAACAACCAAACAACAAATTCAATAACAATGGTGAGATTATTCCCTCCTTGCCAATCCACATATCTACATTGACATTAATGCTAATGTCTTTATCGATAATTTACAATATGCTCATGAGTTAAAAGTGTTCTTTGATGTTTATTATAATAGCAACCTTTATAATGATTCTCTCATACAACCATCTAACAATGTCCTAAGAATTGTAGTCTTTCTAATTTGTGTGATGGGAAGAACTAATGCACGCAAGATATAAGGTGATAAGTGCAAAAGTAACATGTTTTAATCTTGTTCTTAATGCGCTTTTGGATGATTATTTGATGTAAAATGGTGAACTTTATGCTCCTGATCCTTTAAATTCATGTTTCTATAATTATGAGAGCATTTGGGGATCAAAATGAGCGAAAAACGAGCGAAAATAAAAAAATCGGAGCAAGTTC
The DNA here is from genome assembly GCA_005393395.2 of Gossypium australe. Lineage (NCBI taxonomy): Eukaryota > Viridiplantae > Streptophyta > Magnoliopsida > Malvales > Malvaceae > Gossypium > Gossypium australe. The sequence continues at coordinate 24,399,970 of CM016614.1, read as the reverse complement.
CAGGAGCCACACGGGCTAGGCCATTCCACACGTGCTGGACACAACCATCTAAGCCACACGGGCTGCCACACAACCATGTGGCAAACTATGTGGAAATCACAAATTGCACTCCAAACACGGGGAAAAATGCAATCTTTAGGTTTTTTTTTTGGGCATTTTAAGACCTATATATGAAAAAGATAAGAAAATAGGAGTGAGCCTTCCGAGAATACTGAAGAAAAAAACTCAAAAAATACTATTGAAGTCGACTTTGAAGCAGATTCCCATCAAGATTGAAGATCTTCTCTTAATTCCTTTACAGTTTATTATGGGGTTTTTGTTTCTTGTGGTTATACTGTCTTCTAGATGTTTTTATTTGCAATTATAAACTAATTTTCTAAATACCTAGGGGAGATGAACCCTATGATGAATTTTGTCTTTTAATTTCTGTTTTACGCAATAAATACTTGAATCTTGTTCTCAAATATATGTGCTTAATTATTAGTTTAATATTTCCAGACTATTAATCCATGTTTGATGTGCTTAAATCAGAGGAGGAAAAGTCTTTGTTTAAGAGTAGATATAGCATAATTGAGTGGAGTTGCTTGCAATCCTAGAAATAGGACAACATAAATCAACCCAATTAGAGTCAAATCTAATAGGGGGATCCATAAATCGAGTTAATGTGATTATAGGGGTTTCAATTAGAAACAAATTTTAATTAATCAACTTAGAGTCAATTGCTCTTACTCTCGAAAGAGATATTAGCATAATTTAGGGATTTCTATGGATCAAGATACTAAGTGAAGAAATTGTTTAATTCAGATTGATAATGACAGATAAAATCTAGGTGGATTCTTTCTTGGGTATTGTTTCGCTTATTAGTTGTTAATCGTTTGTTTTCCTTATTCATTCTTTGTCGTGTTCTTTAGTTAATTAATTTAGTTAATTTTAGTTTTAATCAATCTCTCCAATTCATCGGTTAAATAATAGAAAGACAGTAATTACTAGTACTTTTAGTCCTCGTAGGAACGGTATCTTTACTTACCGTAGCTATTATTAATTGATAGGTGTACTTGTCTTAGTCATATTTTTAGTTAGTTTACGACTGCATCATAGGGTTATGATTTGATTATTACTCGTGACATTGGGGAGAGTAGTGCTATGAGAGTGAGATGACATAAGAGCTCCACCGACTTTTAGTTTGAAGTGTCAGCTCAACTAAAACTTGAACCGAAGTTGATACCAAGAGGTGAATTTAGATGCAAGCAAACTTTCAATCACAACAAATACCACATGATGCCACTGACTCTCAAGTTAAGAAGATAGAGAAGCAGAAAGTAAGTCACGAGCAACTCAACTCGGGATCCTCTAGTTCTAAAAGAAAGTGATCTGATGATGATGCGAATAATGAGTCTGCTAGTAAATTTCTGGTACGACAATGCCTTCAAACTCTTACTATGGGTTAAGCTATCTGTAGAAGCCCATTTTTGCCCAGGCCCGTACAATAAAAACAAAAAATAAAAATGCCCAGTTTCTTTTATTTTTACAGTCCATTTTTACAAAATTAAAACAGGCCCAAATACAACACTCAAACCCGTAGCCCATTTACCATCAGCAACCCAAACTAACCTAAGACCCACACCTAAACCCACTAACCCAAAACCTATGTGGCCCAAGGGAGCCCAAAACCTTCGGCAGTCAGGAGACCTAGGGTTTCCTGGAAACCTTCGTGCCGCAAATGCAGAAGCTCGATCGTCGCGCCGTAACACCAACCCCCAGCAGCTCCTCGCGCCTACGCCGCCTTCGATTGCGCCGCGTTTAGTGCACATCACCGCCGAGACCCATGTTGATTGCCTGCACAAAAAGGAAAACAGAACGGCACAGTAAGAATAGCAACAATATAGTTTCCTTTTTTTATTTTTTATTCTCAAGGCTATAAAAGCCTCGTTATTTTGTAACAAAAGGGGGGGACAGAAATAAAAAGAATACAAAAATATTCAAAGATTCAGAGAAATAAAAGAACAGAAACCATTCGTAGAGGTTTTTCTTTCTTTTTTATATTTTTTTTATTTTTTTATATATTTCCGCATATTAACGGAGTTTTAAAAATAAAGAAAATGGGGTTTACCTTTCAACGGGCTTGAAAAAGGAGAGGTTTGGCCTCCGGCCACCGCCCGTGGTGGCGTGTGGAGCGCGTGGCCTAGAAGGACGACCTAGTCCAGACGAGAGGGCGAGAGGATTTCAGAGTTTTTTTAAAGTTTTTTTTTTTAAAACAGATGTTAAAATGATTTTCTTTTGTTAAAACTGATTTATATAATAAGTTTGAAACGGCGCCGTTTTAGAAGGCTAGGATCCGCGCGTTGACCCGACCCGGGGAGGATCCGCGCGTTGACCCGACCCGGGGAGGATCCGCGCATTTTCATTAAATGGTAAAATTTCCATTTATGCCCTTCTGCACTTTCAATTTGTTTAATCCAGTTTTTTTTATTTTTAATTTGGCCCTGAAACTGATATTCTGTTTCATTTTAATCCTCAAGCTCTTTAAAGAAAAAATCGGAACGACGCCGTTTTTAAAAGAGGCTTAATTGCCATTTTAATCCATGATATTTAACGCGCGTTTTTGATTCAATCCTTTTAATTTGTTTTAATTGTTGTTTTAACCCCTGTTTACTTGTTTTATTTTATTTTATTTTATTATTTTACATTGTATTAAACTATTCTATTATATTAAATAGTCTACATTATTTTATATATTTTTATCTTTTATATATATTAAATTATTAATTATTATTTGGTTTAATATTTTTTCATTACATGTTTATTTATTTATTTATTATATTATACACTTTTTCTACATTGTATAGTATTATATTATATCATATTTTTATTCTTATAAAATATATTTATATTGAAAAACATGTTTCATTTATATTGTTTATATTATATTTTATTTAAAATCATTATATACTATTCTTTTTACTTATGCATTGTTACATTATTTATATCATATAAGTATGTAATTTTATTTATTTATCTATTTATTTATTTATTATTAATCTTGCATGAAAATTTTCATATTTATTTAGTAATTTCTATTTTGATATTTATGGTTTTATGTAGATATTTTATTTGCCCATATTCTTTCATTTATTCATTTATAATTGCCATTGTGTAGTTATTTATTTATTGTTTTATGAATACATTTTTTGCAAAATTACCATATTTTATCTAAAGGTTTTTAAAATAAGGCAATGTTTTGTATTTAGAAATTCGGGAAATAGTGCCCAATCGTGCTGGGTTGCGATTTTCCGTTTGGCTAAATAACTAAATATCCTTTTAACAAGTTTTGTAAATCGTGAGATGATCTTAGTTACGAGTGTTTAAAAAATATCGTGTCCAATCGTGCTGGATGTGATGTTCATATTCATTCGGAACGAAGAACTCTCAAATTTTTAAATCAAATTGCTCGAAGTTTTTTTTTTAGAAATCATATTTTGAAAAAGTTTTTTTTTTAAATAAGGTAATGTTTTGGTATTTAGAAATTCTGGAAATAGTGCCCAATCGTGCTGGGTTTCGATTTTCCGTTTGGCTAAATAACTAAATATCCTTTTAACAAATTTTGTAAATCGTGGGATGATCTTAGTTACGAGTGTCTAAAAAATATTGTGTCCAATCGTGCTGGATGTGATGTTTATATTCATTCGGAACGAAGAACTCTCAAATTTTTAACTCAAATTGCTCGAAGTTTTTTTAAGAAATCATATTTTTTTTAAATACTTTTAGATTTCAAACATTTGGACATGATTTTATCGATTAGGTACCAATTTTTGGGCGCTATGAGGGTGCTAACCCTTCCTCATACGTAACCAACTCCCGAACTCGTTTTCTCGTTTTTCGTAGACCAAGATCAAATGTTTTAAAATAAAACCTTTAACAAGGTGATCCAATCACACATAAGAAAAAAGGGATTGGTGGTGACTCCCATTTTCGTTTTTTTTTAAAGTCGGCCCCGTTTTCTAAAACTTTAAAAATGGTTTCGACACTATCGATCAGAAAGTCATGATGAGCGAAACATCAATGGTAGAACGTAGCATGGAACACCCTCAAATACCAAACCTTTAAAGGACTATTGTGACTTCTACCGTTGTCACGTTTGTTTTGGAAATTGAATACAAGACATTAGGGCCTAAGTAGGCTGGGCTAATCAACTTGCACCAACACCATGATCACACTATTTTAGAATGTCCGAGGTTTCAGCCAAACTGGAACATTCCAATACTACTACTATTTGGCCCATTACCATCGAACCAATTTTTGTTTTCTCTCGGAGACAAAAGTGGATATTAGAGAAGCTAAACATATAGCATCTTGACTCGAGTTCGATAATTGGGATAGTGTATCATGTTTGGGACTAAGAGGGAGTTTGCTAGTACTTTAGAACAACCCTGTAACTAGCAATATTATAATAAAAGAGCCTAACATGATTTTAGGTTATGTGAATTGCTTAAACTACAGATTTTGGTTGTCATGTGTTTATGGATATCCTTGCGTTAGTAAATGGTGTAGTTGGTTTGGAACATAATTATAGATACTTATATTTTAGTTTCGCCTGGTGATGCTTTGTTTTTATTAGGTGACTTCAATCAGGTATTGAGACAAGAAGATAAATTTTCTTTCCACAAAAACTGACTTGTTGGTGCAGAGGAACTCAACTAGGTTTTGAATTCATGTAGACTATTTGAAATGAAATATACTAGGAATCATTACACATGGACAAATAAAAGAGAAGGATACGACGCTGCCTGGGAAAGTTTAGATAGAGGATTCTGAAATATGGAAGCTCTCTAACTTTGTCCAAGTCAAGCACTGATAAACTTACCTATATTAGTTTTAGATCATTGTCAAATGTTATTCTACACAAAATATAGACTTCCATTTGTCCATCAACCATATAGATTTGAAGCAATGTGGACTATGCACCCATAAAGCAAAGCCGTCATACAAAAGTCTTAGGAATCTCATTTCTCTAGGTTAGTTGTGTAACATCCCCAAACCCGGCCCATTCACTACGACCGAATCTGGTTATGTTATGGAAAATAAACTTATTGAAGAAAACAGGTTGCCATTTAACTTTTTGTCTAAACTCCTTTAGAGTAGTTTTACTTGCAGAAATCTTGGGCATGTTTGTTTGCAAACCGTTAGGTTACTTTGAAATCTCGGGGTTTCGTCTTTAAAACTCTTAGTTGTCAATTTCCTTAGGTTGGAAAACGTTTAAAACATCAGACTCAAGTGATTTAAGCTTAGTTCATAAAAGTAACATTATTCCCAAATCTCTTTAGACATAAATTACCAAAAGAAAACCAAATAACTTAAGAGGCTCTTATTACAACATAATGATTCCAAGTACTTGGTAATAAAGTGCATAAAGAAAATATTAAAACGTCCTTTGCATGGGCCACCTTGTATCCACTCCAACCCGGTCCGATCAACATGTCACCTGCGATGTTTGAAAATAATTGGGTGAGTCATAATGACTCAGTGTGCCATTAAACCATCAAAATCCACCCACATGCTAACCACATAACATCCCAATTATCAAATGCAACATGTAAGTATAATCATTTAGACATTACCACAACCTGGGCTTGGCCCACCTTTAATCCACTCTCAAGTACTGGCTAGGCCCTTTCCACGTATGTTCTCAAAACACACCTATCCCCATGCCATATTGGGCTTGGCCCATTTATTTCAAAACGGAACAATGCAACATGAAACCCAACCCAAGCCTAGGGTCCATCCGCTACACACCCCCTTATCCAGCCTACCACACACCAGGGGACTTATCGAGTCGCCCTCTCCTTTTCCCTCCAAAAAAAACAACCAATGCCATCCACGATGTAGCACGTAGCTAACATCAAACCATGATGGGGCACACAGCACCCATCAGCCACGATATGGCATAGAGCCGATATCAATCAAGGTAACCACGCGAACTAAATCGCAAAAGATCCACAACGCGACCTCAGTCAGCGCCAATCCACGATGTAGCACAAAGCTGACATTAACCACGTACTCGAAGTACACCCGTACCTTCTTTCATAACCCGCCCATGCACATGTAACATAAAATGATGATAAGGTGGTGCATGAACATATTAAACACAATCATAGGCATACTCACACAACAAAATCAGTGATCACATAATTACAAACTTTGCTACTAACCTGATCATCTTCATACCCCTTAAGGGTACCATTTTCACATTTAACTGCACTTATTAGCATCATACAACATAAGCAGATATACTCAAATCCCGGAAACAATGGTTAACTACACATCTTAAAACCCGGAGCTCTAAACCCTCGATCCCGACGCTATCGACTAGCGAGAGTACCGCTATCTGCCTATAGCTATCTCCTGCCGCTGGCCCACACCCCGGTGGCCAATCCCGAACTGCTGAAATCGCTCTTTTCTTGAACTTCGGAATAGGGACCTTCCCTTGCCCACTCTGACTGGTTGTGGCCTCCATCAAAAAGCTTAATCAGGTAAACAGGTTAACCCCCAAAACACCACTTAAGCATTTAACCTTAATAAATAACCTTACCTCCACTTGATCAAATTCTGAACTCCCTTGCAGCACTTGATGAATCCGACCTAAGGGTCCCTTCTTACCGCTCCTTCTTGTTGGCTCTTACCAGAAAGAATTACCACCCTAAGACCACAAGAACACTCGGCCAACCACCACTAGAACAAGGAGGAGGGTTTTGGCAAAAGTTTGAGGAGAGATTCGACTCAAGGAGAAATGGAGAGAAACAAGTAGAAAATTTAGCTAAGTGACCTTAAAGATTCGGCCAAGGTGCATAGGTGAGGAGGAGGGGCGTTTTTAGTATTGGTAGAGTAGAGAAGTAAATGGATGAAGGCTTAAGAAGATGGAAATTCAGCAAAGGGACCAAAGAAAGAACAACTTTCGGTTCTGGGGTTGCTAAGAACTAAAGTGGAGAGGGTTTGCTTAGGCTTACACTCGGCAAGGAAGAAGGCAAATGGTGAATGAATAAAGAGCACCTTCCCCTCCCTATTTATACTAGAAGGCCAAGCTCCAACCCCCAAAAATAATCCTCAAAACTCTCCTAAAATACCTCCCTTCCATCCATTCAAAATAGTTTGAATGGGTCAAACCTTCTTAGCCAAAATTTAAAAAAAAAGAAGACCAAGTCTTCATCTATTTTTAAGCCTCCAAAACCGTCCAACCTCCTTACCAACTTGACGCAAAAACAATGCCCATCTGCTGCTCCCGCGAATCGAACACGAGACCCTTCCTCCTGCAAATGGCGTCACCTTCCAAGCTCTAAAGTGGCGCCTTCCTACCACTTTGCCAAGCCTATCTTTGTGCCATATTTCCACCAAAAATTCTCTTAAGGCCCCCTCTATCCAAGCTCCCCCTTTTAGCCCCTAAAACTAAAAAATTTCTAAGGCAACCTACCACCACCTAGGGTTCTCAGGACCCCTAAAACTTACCCAACCACACACTGAAGTGTGCCAACACTTGAGCTAAGCACCAAAAATCTAGCCCCTAGAACCAGGGTGTTACAAGTTGGATATATTTTTATGCATAAATTACATACTACAAGTGGTATGCTTTGCAAATAGAACTGAGAAATGTTCAGGAAGATAAAACCACACTGCTTACAATTTCGAAGTGAAATGGCAGAGCTACAGAAAAATTTATCATCAATGGAATAGTGCAATAAGGAAATAATGATCCGCAGAGCCCTATATGAACTAGAGGAACAATAACAGATTCATTGGGCCTAAAAAGAACGATCGAATTGGATTATTAAAAGTGATCGAAATAAAAGATTTTTTCATGCAATCACTCTCAATAGAAGAGTTTGGAACCATATTCATGGGATCTTTGATGACTAGGGCTATTGGATTGTTGATTAGAGTCATATGTAGATGCAGTTGTCCAATATTTCAATAAAATCTATGTAACACATAATCCACAAAAGTAGTCAGGTATGGATACTATTTTAAACTCTATACAATTACCCAAACTCTCCCAGACTCATAAACAAGCACTAGATGCACCTTTCCTAGTGGAGGAAATCAAAAAAGTGACTTTTCAAATTGGTCCCCTAAATGCGCCAAGTAAGGATGGTAAACTTGGACTTTTCTATCGGACATATTGGATATTTTCAGGAATCTTACAACACAAGCATGCTTGGATTTTTTGAACCCTGGCTTCATTTTGAAGGAAATGAATCAAACTCTAATAACCCTAATTTCCAAGGGTTTAGCTCCAAAATGTTGGGCAGATTATAGGTCGATCAGTTTGTGCAATGTTATTTACAAAATTTGTGCAAAGGCATTGGTAAATTGCCTCAAGCCCATTATGAACGACCTCATTACACATTTTCAAAATGCATTTATATAGGTCATAATTTACATGAAAATATTATTATTGCAAGTGGAATTTTACAAACGATAAAGCACAAATGGTATGAGAAAGGTGTCTTCGCTACAATAAAAGTTGAAATGTGCAAAGCTTATGATAAGTGAGCTGACAATTTCTTATTCATGTTATGAAGACCATAGGGTTCAGTAAATGCTGGAAAAAAATCATACATCAGCGGATCAACACTGTATCTTACCAAATCATTATCAATAGGAGCCCTTTAACCCCCTTTAAACCTAATAGAGGCTTACGGCAAGGCAATTCACTATCTCCTTATATTTTCTTACTATGTTAGAGTGTATTATCCTGTTTGATGATTCAAGCTAAGCAACAGTTTGCCCTACCTACCATGTGTATCAATAAGTATTCTTCCAATTTATCACCTGCTTTTTGTTGACGTGCTTATTTTTTTCTTAATGCTTTTTTAGGTGCTTGGAAGGAATTGAAATCTACCTTCGATGACTATTGTTGTTTCTCCAAACTCTCCATCAATCAGAACAAATCAGAGTTACACCTATGCAAATTTGGATCACCGAAACGTCATAGGTGAATAAAAGGATTATTTTGGATGAAGGCGGAAGATCATCTTAGAAAGTACTTAGGGTGTCAACTTGGTTTGTTAAATCATAGGAAAGAATTTTTCCAAAATATTTTAGACCAAATGAAAACAAATCTCCTTGAATGGAAGTCGAAACTCCTACCACCTGATGGTCATTTCACACTCATCCAATCATCACTCTCATTTCTTCCAATATACACAATGTCATATGTACAGGCACCTGTATCAATTATAGATTAGATGGACAGGTTGGTTCGAGCTTTTTGGTGGGGACATGATCCAAATAAAAATAGGTATTTATCTACGGAATTATCATTCCCTTTGTAAAACGATATATAGGTGATCTCGGTATTTGAAAATTCCATATTATGAAAATGGCAGTGCTATCCAAAATAGCATGGAAATTTATCACCAAACCTCAAACCTTTATTTCACAAGTACTATTGTCGAAATATTGTACCCATATAAACTTCCTTCAAATGCAAGCTCGAAAACTAGACATATGGATAAGGAAAAGTACTTTAAAAGTTCAATACATTTGTTTGCAAGTTATTAATATTCAAATACATATGGAAACAATGTTTTAATTGTGAACAATGGTCTATCCATAACTCAACTACCAGACAAGAATAATTGGGAATACTAACATCGAATTTACATTCCCAACAGAATTCTGATTGGAACTGTTCACTAATCCAAAACTAATGTGGAGATAATTAGAAGATGGAATTATCATCCTTTTCCTTTTCCTTATTTCAGTAGGGTGATGAATTTTTTTGGAAACACAACCATTCAAGAAAATTCACAGTAAAAAAACATACAAATGGATACTCCTTAGTAACATGTCTTCATCTTTCTCAGACAGGTATAGATGGGAAACCCTTTGGAAAAAAAAACTCCCTTCCAATATCCTAGTCTTCCTATGGAAGACTTGTAGGAATGCTCTGTCGATTTGCGCAAAAATCCAAAAGCTTATTCCTCATATTGATCCTCACTATCCACTATATTTTACAGACGATGAGGCAGTAGATCATCTATTTTGTACATTCACTTTTAGACGCCCAGTCTAGTTTGGTTCCAACTCAGGATTACATATAGAAAGATTACAAGTTTCTAACATCCGGGAATGGATCAACAATTGGGTGGAGGAGTTACTTGTTTCTCTAGGAAAATTGCGAACCCATCACAGACCGTATAGACTATAACGAGCCAATGCAAGTTTCATACTCAGTTTACCGAAATGAAAAAACCTTCAATAACGCTAATATTCCTAAGGAACCAAATGTCAACCAATACCAACTAACCACCTTCAACTCACATGTTCTCCATCACAATTGCTGAAAACTAAAACCCTAGATGTTATGGAGGCGTTCTTTTCATCTAGCCAAATTATCAGTCAAGGCCATTTTTCATCAAAGAACTTCAAACAACTGCATACATTAGGTATCAACAATGCAACCTTTTTGGGAACGAGTCAAAAATGGCGAATTTTACTTAAGCAACAAAAAGTACATTGGAAATTGATGCCATGGGATCAGACATCTAAACTCTTCTAAAAACTATTAATATTCACTTCACTTGAAAGTCACACCCCTGAAACTCCGAAGTGAAGAAATTGGAAAAATTTCTTAGGGTAAATTACACCAACAGTCACTCAACTTTGATGTGAATGACAAAACAGTCATTCAACTTTAAATTCAATCACTCAACTTTTGAAAAATAACAAACCAGTCCTTTTAACTATTTTCCGTTACAGACGTTGTAACACCCCTAACCCGTATCCGTCGCCGGATTTGGTTTATGAGGCATTACCGAACAAGACTCAGTACATCACAGTCATTCATCACCATTTAAAGAAAAAAATAGGTTATAATTCTTTAACACTTCAATCTTAAGCGTATTCATGATTCATTTCTTTATTAAACCAAGTACGCATATTTGATTCTAAATATTCAACAAATAACTCATGCATAATCCATACTCTTATTACATGCTAATTAAGACTTACAAATACCAATACCAAAATATACATGTTTCATACTTCTAGAATCTGAACCATCTGGCCATCAAATCTACGACATTCAAACATTTTAAAAAATATATATATATCCATGCATCTATCATTCGCTATAAATATATATATATATATATCTATATATCAAATACGCGTCAAAACATCTAAATCATTAGTCGAATATCAACATATAATTTCATAATTTATGCACACATGCATATCAAAACATATATATACACCCATAATACTCTATTAAAATCTATTCACGTATGCCAAATTAGAACATAATAATAGTACAACCGAATATGCTTAAAATGCTATTGTAACATACACATGAATCCTAGAAACAAAAGACATATCAAACTATGAATATCAATTTAATATTATCTTACTAAATTTATGAGGTCTTGTGACTATGCTAATTCACAAGTGGTGCATAAAATTCTAAGTAGAGAAATCCACACGGCATAATATGCATACCTATACATATGTACATATTACACATAAATGATTATTTCCATATAACCACATACACTTGAAATGTCTTTAAGCTACGCTCATTTTATCATAGCCACATTTATCTTCCAAGCATAATATGCACGCATCTTATAACAAAGATTAAACAAACAATTATATCAAAAATACAAATGATGCTTAACCAAAAGAAATAGCCTTATTCGTAAGGCTATATATATATATACAATTACAAAACCGAACATCATTCCTTCAAGCCATAATTCAACCTATACATGCCTTTGATTCGAAAAGTAAACTTAAGTACCAAAGAGAGTGATGGTGTGGTTGACTTTCTTGATGATCCCTTGAGCCCGTAGCTGAATCAACGATCTATAAAACAGTAAGACAGACACATACAGAGTAAGCTCACTAGCTTAGTAAGTCTTAAGCAAATAGTAAAACAACGTTCAAACACTTATACATTTTAATTGTTATCATTGACATTGAAAATAAACATTTCGATATACAAATTCATTCAAGGCCGAATACCACAGTTCATCAACCCAAATAATTTCACTTCTTTACCATAAACTTGTATCATATCAAAATGCAAGGTAAATGTATTACATTAATCACATTGCTTCAAATCATATAAATACAACATTCACATCAACTATGTTATCCCACTCAAAACCTTATCACTTTAAACATTTCTATTCATAATTGAATTTACCAAAGCATTACATTCAAACTCAATTTCAATCATATAAAACTCATACACATTGGTCATAGCTCATTTTCATATAACACCATTCCTATCTTATAATTCAAATCCAAGTAGTAGTAAACATAACTTACCTTACTCTCGGTAGATGTAAAAAGGGACTTATGCTTACCCGAGCATTTACTCAATGCACTGACTATGTTTCACCTTGAATAATTTAAAGTTTCTCCTTTTGAAACGCGTCACCGGCATCAAGCCTGCTAGGCATCAAAGCCCTATATATATAACACCGGCACAAGGCCTGCTAGGCTTTAAAGCCTGAAATAAGTCACCGGCACTAGGCCTGCTAGGCTCGAAGCCTGAAATAAGTCACCGGCACTAGGCCTGCTAGGCTCAAAGCCCGATTATCAACACAATTAATCTTTCATTTCACATTCCATATTCATATCTCAAACCAATGCATTTATTTACATCACATTAAATAAAACTACAAGCAATCCAATTCATTATCATCACATTCGGCCAACACATGGTTTTATACTATAATTATACCAATTTCATTATTCATTTGATTTATAATTAATCTTTTAACATATGTTCGCTTAAGGACTTACCCCGACCGTCGACGGACCGCGTAAACCGACTATTCGATAACCTTCATCTTTCCCCGATCCAATTCCCTTTTTCTTTGTTCTTGATCTAAACACATTCAAATTTAGCTCATTCAAGTACATTTCATCTCAATTTAGTCCCTAAGCACATAAATAGACAATTTACCATTTTACCCCTACTATTTCACATTTTTGCAATTTAGTCCTATTTGCATAAAACTCAAAATACACAAAATTTCACTAATCAACTCAAAGGCCGAATATCCATAAGGACTATACAAGTCCATATTTTTCATTTATTTCACAATTAAGCCCCTCTAAAAATTTATTTTTACAAATTAGCCCTAAATACTCAATTTCATCCAAACTTCCAATACAAAACATACTAATCTTTAACATATCTTTCATCTAAAATCATCAAACATCAAAAACCACATGAACACAACAATGGCCAAATATCAAGCATGCTTAGATTCAAAAATTTCAACATGGGTAAGCTACCGTTCGAAGCAACGATCTCAAAAACGTCAAAATTAACTAAAACCGACTAAAAACTCACCTTGAATTTTAGCCTAGAAGTGCCGAAAATCAAAGAACTCCATAGCTTATTTCTTTTTTCAATATTCGGCTATGACAAAGTGAAAAAGATGATGGCTTTGTTTTTATGATATTTTAACATATATTAAGTTATTAATTAATTACTTATTTAACCTTTTAACATATAATTTCATAACATATATCCTAAGGTTAGTTATGACAAATGCCACCCACTAACTTAAAAATGGGCTAATTGCCCTTTTAATGCCCCACTTTTAAAAGCCATCATCAAATAGGTACTTTTCACTATAGCATGCAACTTTTACACTTTACGCGATTTAGTCCTTTTTGTTAAATTAAGCACTTAAACGATAAAACTTTTCTACAAAACTTTCACACACATTAATTCACATATAATAAACACAAAATATAATATTTAACAATTTATCGGACTGGGATTCGTGGTCCCGAAACCACCGTTTCGATTAGGGTCAAATTCAGACTGTTACAACTCTCCCCCCTTAAGGATTTTCGTCCCCGAAAATCTTACCGTTAAACAAAGTCGGATATTGTTGCCTCATTGAATCCTCAGGCTCCCACGTAGCCTCTTCAACTCCGTGTCGATTCCATAATACTTTCACTAATGGAATCCTCTTGTTTCTCAACTCTTTTATTTCCCGAGCTAAGATACGGATCGGTTCTTTATCATATGTCATATCGGATCGAATTTCAACCTCTGACGGAGTGATCACATGTGACGAATCTGATCTGTATCTGTGAAGCATCGAAATGTGAAATACATTGTGTATCTTTTCCAATTCAAAGGGCAACTTCAATCTATAAGCAACAGGCCCAATACGTTCGATGATCTCATACGGTCCGATGAACCTCGGACTTAGTTTGCCTTTTCGACCAAATCGAAGTACTTTCTTCCACGGAGAAACTTTCAGAAACACTTGCTCTCCGACTTGAAATTCAACATCTTTACGTTTTAAATCAGCATAAGATTTTTGTCGGTCTGAGGCAATTTTCAAAGTATCTCTAATCACAGCCACTTTTTGTTCAGTTTCTTTGATCAAATCAACCCCGTGTATTTTGTTTTCACTGAGCTCAGTCCAATACAACGGTGTTCGACATTTGCATCCGTACAAAGCTTCGTAGGGCGCCATTTCGATACTAGATTGAAAGCTATTATTATAAGCAAATTCAATCAAAGGTAGGTATCGTTCCCACGTACCTTCAAACTCGAGAACGCAACATCTCAACATGTCCTCAAGTATCTGAATAGTTCTCTCGGATTGACCGTCTGTCTGCGGATGAAAGGCTGTACTAAAATGAAGTTTAGTACCTAAAGCATCTTGCAACTTCTTCCAAAATCGCGATGTGGATCTCAGGTCTCTGTCTGAAACAAGAGAATTCGGTACACCATGCAACCTCATAATCTGTGATACATACAATTCAGCAAGTTTGTCGAACGAATAGTTCATACGAACTGGTACAAAATGAGCTGACTTGGTCAGTCTATCTACTATAACCTAGACTGCGTCTTTCTTGCTTGGTGTTGTAGGCAAACCGGATACAAAATCCATAGTGACTCTATCCCATTTCCATTCAGGTATCAAAATCGGTTAGAATAACCCGGAAGGCACTTGATGCTCAGCTTTTACTTGCTGACAAACTAAGCATTTCGAAACAAATTCAGATATATCCCGTTTCATGCCCGGCCACCAATAGAACTGTTTCAAATCATTATACATCTTTGTGCTACCCGGATGTATCGACATTTGACTATTATGAGCCTTATCCAATATCATCTGAATCAAGTCTGTATTTCTCGGTACACACAACCGGCCTTTATAGTTCAAACAACCATTTTTATCGATTCGAAACTCTGACTCTGAATCATTTTCACACTGAGCTCGTCTAGTAGTCATATCTTTGTCAACTTTCTGTGCATCACTAATTTGCTGAATAAACAACGGTCTAGCCTCCAACTCAGCTATGATCGAACCATCACCAGATATAACCATATGTGCGTTCAACGCACGAAGGGCAAACAATGATTTTCGACTTAATGCATCTGCAACAACGTTAGCTTTTCCCGGATGATAGTCAATTACCAATTCGTAATCTTTTAGCAATTCCAACCATCTGCGTTGTCTTAAATTCAGGTCTTTTTGAGTCATCAAATACTTCAGACTTTTGTGATCCGAGTAAACATGACATTTCTCGCCGAATAAGTAATGACGCCAAATCTTCAGTGCGAACACAATGGCTGCGAGCTCTAAATCATGCGTCGGGTAATTTCTTTCATGCAGCTTCAATTGTCTCGAAGCGTTGGCTACGACTTTGCCTTCCTGCATCAAAACGCAGCCCAAACCATTTAAAGAAGCATCAGAGTACACAACAAATTCTTTACCCGATTCAGGCTGAACTAACACTGGAGCTTCGGTCAAAAGGGCTTTCAACTGATCGAAGCTTTTCTGACGCTTTTCCGACCACTCGAACTTGACATCTTTCTGTAATAGCTTTGTCAATGGGGTAGCTATTATAGAAAAGCCTTTCACAAATCGTTGGTAATAACCCGCAAGTCCCAGAAAACTTCGGATTTCGGAAACATTCCTTGGTGGTTTCCAATCAAGAATAGCCGATATTTTGCTCGGATCAACACGAATACCTGATGCTGAAACGACGTGACCCAAAAAGCTAACTTCATTCATCCAGAAATCACACTTACTAAACTTTGCGTACAACTGTTTATCTCGCAAAGTTTGTAGCACCAATCTCAAATGCTCGGCATGCTCAGTTTCATCTTTGGAGAATATCAGTATATCATCAATAAAAACTACTACAAACCGATCCAAAAACTGTCTGAAAACCCGATTCATCAAATCCATAAAAACAGCAGGTGCATTAGTAAGCCCAAAAGGCATAACCAAAAACTCAAAATGTCCGTACCTCGTTCGGAATGCAGTCTTAGGCACATCAGAATCTCTGACTCGCAGTTGATAATAACCCGATCTGAGATCAATCTTTGAAAACACTGAAGCCCCTTTCAACTGATCAAACAAGTCATCAATCCTAGGTAACGGGTACTTATTCTTTATTGTCACTTTATTCAGCTGTCGATAATCAATACACATTCGCATAGTCCCGTCTTTCTTTTTCACAAACAAAACTGGTGCACCCCAAGGAGAGAAACTCGGTCGTGCAAAGCCCCTATCCATCAACTCTTGCAACTGTGCTTTCAACTCTTTTAACTCAGTAGGTGCCATCCGGTACGGAGCTATCGAAATCGGAGTTGTCCCCGATACTAATTCAATGCCAAACTCAATCTCTCGAACTGGCGGCAAACCCGGTAATTCTTCGGGAAACAAATCTGAATATTCACACACAACTGGTACCGATTCAATCTGCTTTTCGGACACTTTATTATCCAACACATAAGCCAAGTAAGCTTCACATCCTTTTCTCACATATTTTTGAGCTAACATCGAGGATATAACGGTAGGCAACCCGCTCAAATCATTAGATTCAACCCGTATGATTTCTCTATTCTGGCATCTCAAATCAATAATCTTCCTTTCACAATTCACCACTGCATCATGCAAAGTTAGCCAGTCCATTCCCAAAATTATATCAAACTCGTCGAAGGGCAACAACATTTAATCAGCTGGGAAACAGGAATCTCGAATCATCAACGGGCAACTTTTGCACACTTTATCAACAAGTACACAGCGACCCAAAGGGCTGGACACACGGATCACAAACTCAATAGACTCAACAGGTAGAGTCTTACTGGATACTAAAGTTTCACAAACATATGAATGAGTCAAACCAGGATCAATCAATGCAATCACAGTAGTATCATAAAGTGTGAAAGTACCGGTAATGACATCTGGGGAAGAAGCATCCTCTCTGGCTCGTATAGCATAAGCTCTAACTGGAGCTCTAGCCTCTGATCGAACTGCAGTGTCCTTCGTCCCTCTCTGACTGCCACCTACATTGCCTGGATGTCTGGGTGGTCTGGCCCGTGCAGATGTGCTATTCGGTTTAGTGTTCTGAGCTGTATTTTGCTCGGCTAGAATCGGGCACTCTCGAATAAAATGATTTGACGATCCATATTTAAAGCAAGACCGATCATGAAATCTACAACTACCAGAATGCCATTTCCCACAATGTTTGCACTCAACCCGATTCTGCGGAACATTACCAACACTAGCCATCGAAGTGGCTCGGGAATTCACTAGAGGTCGATCACATCTAGGTAAGTCCGAAGTAGCTTTATGCCGGCTAAAGTCGTCTCTGAACTTCTTAGGCACTGAATGGAAAGTCTTACTCGATGAACTTTTACGAGTATCTCTAACTTCTATTTCAGCCTTTCTTTTCTCTTTTCCGAGCTCTTCAGCTTTACAAGCTCACTCGACTAGAACCACGAACTCTTTGATTTCAAGAATGCCCACAAGCAACTTTAAATCTTCACTCAGACTGTCTTCAAACCTTTTGCACATAATGGCTTCGGTTGATACACACTCTCGGGCATATCGACTCAATCTGACGAATTTTCGCTCATATTCAGTCACGGTCATTCGCCCCTGTTTCAGCTCCAAAAATTCTTTTCTTTTCTGATTGATGAACCTCTGGCTAATGTATTTCTTACGAAACTCGATCTGGAAGAATTCCCACGTCACTTATTCTTTCGGAACCACTGATACTAGTGTATTCCACCAGTGATATGCAGTGTCCCGAAGTAAAGATATAGCACAATTCAGGCATTCGTTTGGAGTACAAGATAGCTCATCAAGTACCCGAATAGTGTTATCAAGCCACATTTCGGCTCGCTCTGCGTCATCATCATCATTGGCCTTAAATTCTTCGGCCCCAAATTTCCTGATTTTATCAACTGGAGGTCTACTAGATCTCATCGAATCTATCATCGGGGGTGCTGAAGGTACAGGAGTTGGATTATTCGGGGGTGGAGGTTGTTGTACAGCCGGGTTAGCCTGAATAAACTGGGTAAACCACTCGTTCATCATCTGATAGAAGGCTTGTTTAGCCTCCCCCTCGTGGCTACCCGAAACTGGTCGAGAGTCTACCGGCGCTGATCCGCGTGCACGGTCAGGCGCTACACTCTCTACATCATCCGCTACGGCTCTATCGGGATCAGTGTCCAGTTACTATATAAAACACAGTTCGGAATGTCAGAAGTCACCACACTATCAAATATATAACAAAGGCATGTATAGCTAGACTCACACGCGCTACGGTAGTCCTAGAATCGACTAAACCGTAAGCTCTGATACCAATCAAATGTAACACCCCTAACCCGTATCCATCGCCAGATTTGGATTATGAGGCATTACCGAACTAGACTCAGTACATCACAGTCATTCATCACCATTTAAAGAAAAAAAAACAGGTTATAATTCTTTAACACTTCAATCTTAAGCGTATTCATGATTCATTTCTTTATTAAACCAAGTACGCATATTTGATTTCAATATTCAACAAATAACTCATGCATAATCCATACTCTTATTACATGCTAATTAAGACTTACAAATACCAATTCCAAAATATACATGTTTCATACTTCTAGAATCTGAACCATCTGGCCATCAAATCTACGACATTCAAACATTTTAAAAAAATATATATATCCATGCATCTATCATTCGCTATAAATATATATATATATATATATATCTATATATCAAATACGTGTCAAAACATCTAAATCATTAGTCGAATATCAACATATAATTTCATAATTTATGCACACATGCATGTCAAAACATATATATACACCCATAATACTCTATTAAAATCTATTCACATATGCTAAATTAGAACACAATAATAGTACAACCGAATATGCTCAAAATGCTATTGTAACATATGCATGAATCCTAGAAACAAAAGACATATCAAACTATGAATATCAATTTAATATTATCTTACTAAATTTATGAGGTCTTGTGACTATGCTAATTCACAAGTGGTGCATAAAATTCTAAGTAGAGAAATCCACACGGCATAATATGCATACCTATACATATGTACATATTACACATAAATGATTATTTCCATAAAAACAAATACACTTGAAATGTCTTTAAGCTACGCTCATTTTATCATAGCCACATTTATCTTCCAAGCATAATATGCACGCATCTTATAACAAAGATTAAACAAACAATTATATCAATAATACAAATGATGCTTAACCAAAAGAAATAGCCTTATTCGCAAGGCTATATATATATATATATATATATACAATTACAAAACCGAACATCATTCCTTCAAGCCATAATTCAACCTATACATGCCTTTGATTCGAAAAGTAAACTTAAGTACCAGAGAGAGTGATGGTGTGGTCGACTTTCTTGATGATCCCTTGAGCCCGTAGCTGAATCAACGATCTATAAAACAGTAAGACAGACACATACAGAGTAAGCTCACTAGCTTAGTAAGTCTTAAGCAAATAGTAAAACAACGTTCAAACACTTATACATTTTAATTGGACATTGAAAATAAACATTTCGATATACAAATTCATTCAAGGCCGAATACCACAGTTCATCAACCCAAATAATTTCACTTCTTTACAATAAACTTGTATCGTATCAAAATGCAAGGTAAATGTATTACATTAATCACATTGCTTCAAATCATATAAATACAACATTCACATCAACTATGTTATCCCACTCAAAACCTTATCACTTTAAACATTTCTATTCATAATTGAATTTACCAAAGCATTACATTCAAACTCAATTTCAATCATATAAAACTCATACACATCGGTCATAGCTCAATTGCATATAACACCATTCCTATCTTATAATTCAAATCCAAGTAGTAGTAAACATAACTTACCTTACTCTCGGTAGATGTAAAAAGGGACTTATGTTTACCCGAGCATTTACTCAATGCACTGACTATGTTTCACCTTGAATAATTTAAAGTTTCTCCTTTTGAAATGCGTCACCGGCATCAAGCCTGCTAAGCATCAAAGCCCGATATATATAACACCGGCACAAGGCCTGCTAGGCTTTAAAGCCTGAAATAAGTCACCGGCACTAGGCCTGCTAGGCTCGAAGCCCGATTATCAACATAATTAATCTTTCATTTCGCATTCCATATTCATATCTCAAACCAATGCATTTATTCACATCACATTAAATAAAACTACAAGCAATCCAATTCATTATCATCACATTCGACCAACACATGGTTTTATACTATAATTATACCAATTTCATTATTCATTTGATTTATAATTAATCTTTTAACATATGTTCTCTTAAGGACTTACCCCGACCGTCGACGAACCGCGTAAATCGACTATTCGATAACCTTCGTCTTTCCCCGATCCAATTCTGTTTTTCTTTGTTCTTGATCTAAACACATTAAAATTTAGCTCATTCAAGTAAATTTCATCTCAATTTAGTCCCTAAGCACATAAATAGACAATTTACCATTTTACCCCTACTATTTCACATTTTTGCAATTTAGTCCTATTTGCATAAAACTCAAAATACACAAAATTTCACAATCAACTCAAAGGCCGAATATCCATAAGGACTATACAAGTCCATATTTTTCATTTATTTCACAATTAAGCCCCTCTAAAAATTTATTTTTACAAATTAGCCCTAAATACTCAATTTCATCAAAACTTGCAATACAAAACATACTAATCTTTAATATATCTTTCATCTAAAATCATCAAACAGCAAAAACCACATGAACACAACAATGGCCAAATATCAAGCATGCTTAGATTCAAAAATTTCAGCATGGGTAAGCTACCGTTCGAAGCAACGATCTCAAAAACGTCAAAATTAACTAAAACCGACTAAAAACTCACCTTGAATTTTAGCCTAGAAGTGCCGAAAATCAAAGAAATCCGTAGCTTATTTCTTCCTTCAATATTCGGCTATGACAAAGTGAAAAAGATGATGGCTTTGTTTTTATGATATTTTAACATATATTAAGTTATTAATTAATTACTTATTTAACCTTTTAACATATAATTTCATAACATATATCCTAAGGTTAGTTATGACAAATGCCACCCACTAACTTAAAAATGGGCTAATTGCCCTTTTAATGCCCCACTTTTAAAAGCCATCATCAAATAGGTACTTTTCACTATAGCATGCAACTTTTACGCTTTACGCGATTTAGTCCTTTTTGTTAAATTAAGCACTTAAACGATAAAATTTTTCTACAAAAATTTCACACACATTAATTCACATATAATAAACTTAAAATATAATATTTAAAAATTTATCGGACTCGGATTCGTGGTCCCGAAACCACCGTTCTGATTAGGGTCAAATTCAGACTGTTACAGACATAACGGAAAAGTGACATGGCATTTAATCGATTCCTTGTTGTCATTAACTTGCTAGCTAGAAGGTTAGCACCAGCTTAAACAAATCCGCTTAAGAGTTTAAGGTTTAGGTAGAAGAAGAAGAAGAAATGGACATGTCGATCGTGATTCTAGTGTGCTATTATGGAAACCTAGCCAATTTAAATATTTCCTTGTCCAATGACAACTCAAGTAAGAGGTTTTTTTTTGTGTAAAAAGTATAGGAGTGTGTTTCAAAATCCATGTCATTTTTTCGTTTGGTTTGATCTACCATTGATGCCCCATTCACGAATTGTGTTGTTGGTCTTCTGTAAAAAGTGAGGATATTGGAGGATGCAATGAGAAGGGAGAGAAAAACATGGTGTTTGGTGTTGTTATTTGTAATATTGTTGTTGTTTAAATGAAAAACTAGCTTATGTGATAGTTGGTGTTGTTGGTGTTGTTAAAATGGAAAACCAACTTATATGACTGTTGGTATTGGGAGAGTATTCTTTCATGGTGATTGGAAGCTTACAGACCTAAATGCCATGGTTTGGAAAGGGCATCAATTTGCTTATATGTTTTAGCTGAGACTTCAACGTTGAAATACTAATGTCAATCTCATACATTTGTATTTTATTTCATTTGATTTTCTGAATACCATGTGGGCTGTTTAATCCTGTTTTAAGACTTGAAAGAGTATTTGGTTATTGTTTTTCATTTTCTTACATTGCATGGATTAATGCTCAAAATGGTAGAAGAGACAAAAACAGATGAAAAAAGAAACATAAAACATTGGTCAGCATTAAACTTCATTCATAAATTAAGGCCAACCTATTTACAAAAAGAAGGACAAACTATTGCCAAATTTGCCTACAATTCAGTACAATTGAACTCATTTGAATTGTAGACAAATTTTCCAAAAAAAAAAATCAATAACAATATGCCTAAGTTTAGATAACAATAGCAATAATAGACAATTTTACAAAAAGAATAATTTGCCTAAGTTAAGAAATCAATAGCAGTAATAAGGAAATTTACATAATAAGCTAAAAAAGTTAACAAAATAAACTTTTAGTGCACAATGTCATCGATGGGTCTGAGATAGATTACTTTTGAGTAGAAGGCATCCACCTAACAGTGGTTGGTTTCCTCTTGAATGGAAGCTTTTCTCTTGGGGTAGCTTGTTGACGAGTTGGGGCAACTTCTTGGTGAGTTGGGGTAGCTTTTTGTTGAGCTGGGGCAACCATTTGGTTATGAAAACCAACTTTGTGTCTTTTGACCTACACGAACAAATGAAATCCATCAAACACATTGCATATATAAATAATCTAATAAAGCCAAGAAAGATGACTTACTGGAATGTTTTGGTTGACTTTCCCTCTACAACTCCTCTTATTGTGACCTAATTTCTTGCATTTACTGTACCTCATTTTCAGCCCTCTATTGCTCAACCTTTCTGCTATTTTTGGTTTATCAGATTCTTTCCTTCCAACCATAGTAGGTCTGCCAGGTGACCTTCTTAGTGTAGGAGGCAGTATTAGCAACATGTCCGACATAGACTCCCATTGCTTAGGACCCCTTATTAGCTTGATGAAGTTGGAGTAAATGGCAAGCTAATTTTTCTTGGTCTACCAGGTTTATACATAAGTTTCAGGGTATTCATCTTTTATATGAATGACAGCCACCGTATGCTTGCAAGGGATGCCAGTGAGATCCCAATTCCTGCAGGAGTAGGAATTCTCAACTAGGTCCACCGCATATTGACTGCCTGGACCACATTCAACCTAATATTTTTCTCCACCAGCATGTGATGAAACACACATAAAAAAAACATCCAGTAAAACATATTATACTCAAGTAAAGTCATGGGAGAATAAAGACATACATATATTAAAAATAGCATGTGATGAGCCTCACCAGCATGTGATGGCAGAATAAAAGCATAAAAATATTAAAAAATTATCTATTTACCTAAATGAATATTTCATATTGACATCCAACTTTTTCTTAATCTTTGGACACAAGATTCTTTTAATTTTTTTAGCTTCTTCTTTCTTCTTGACAATCAGCAGCTTAATCTTGGTCCTAATTATTTCCGTCATGGTTAGAATAGGGTTTCGCTCTTAATTCCAATATCACCTACCAGTAAGTAACATAAATGATTAGTAAGACAAGGTCCTTAATGAACTATATGTAGAAAATAAATAGGGGTTTACCTTGTTAAAGCATTCAGAAATATTATTCACCAACATGCCAGACTTACTCCTAATTGAGAATTGAGACATTGACCAGTGAGCAGGGTTCGTTCCCTTCAACCAATCATAAGCATGTTGATTGGTATTCTTCAGTTCAGCCATAACATCCTCAAAATCCCTTGGAGTGCTTACTCTGGCAGCTTTCCAAAGAAAATCTTTCAATTACTTTATTTTGAAACTAGCTTTCTTGAAATTGGCTTGTAGATGTTTAACTAGCTTTCTTGAAATTGGCTTGTAGATGTTTAACACAGTGTCTTGTTTCTACATTAGGAAACAACATAAATATTACTTCTACAAGCCACTGAAAACAGAACAAAAACAGTTTAATTCTTTAGCATACCATACTAAATAGAAACAACATAAAAACAAAGCAAAGAAATGGAGTTTTACCTTCTGTTTGTCAGACATGAAAGATATCTGATATGAGCTCACAATTTCCAAGTCCAATACTAGTAACTCCAAGAACCAGAACCATGATGCTTGATTTTCACTTTCAACAACAACATATGCAATAGGATAGATGTCAATATTTGCATCTACGCCAACAATTGCCAGTAGGTAGCCAGCAAAGTAGCCCTTCAAGAAACATCTATTTAAACCTATTATCCTCCTACAACTAACCCTATACCCATCTTTGCATGCTTGCAAATAGACAGACATCTTTTGAAACAACCTGTTATCAAGATAACAGATTATTGTTGTTCCAACATTTTAGGTCCTAACATCCAATAGATACTCATAAATCTTTTCATATTGAGCCTTATACCCTGAGTTTAGCCCTCCTACATTTGGTTAGTAACACAAGGCAAAGGAAATCTTTTTTTGACATCTTGTTGCAATGATGTCAAAGAATAATCAAGTTTGGTAATGAACTTGTCTTTATAATGTTGACCTAATCAAGCTGAGATTATAGACCTTAGAGCAAGTATGCTTAAGGTTTGCACTCCTGATATGCCAAGTCTGGTCAATAGGGTCATTAGGGTGTAGTCTAGAGGCCCATATGTACCAAGAGCAATTTGAACTACAAACTGCCTTTAACCTTTTTAGATCATTTTTTGGAAAATCAATAAAATACCTATTTAGCCTACCATACTGCCTGATAGCTTCCTGTAGATTGTCTTTGGTCAAAAATAACATTCTAACCTCAAGTTTTGGATTATTCATGTCACTGTCTGGGTTGAACTCAGGCCAATTTTGGCCTTCTAAGTCAGATTCAAGTGCATTATTTAACCTCTCAGAATCATCACTATCGGACAGTTCCCCTACTTTTATATCATCCATGTTTAAGCCATCTAGATTAACCCTAACCCTATTAGACACATCATTATCAAACAAAGCAAAATCAGATAGTTCTTCTTCACTCTCATTAAATTCATCAACAATTCAACTTGTCAAACAAATTTAACATCAATAAAGGTAGTGGCAGACAATAACCAAACACTTTAATACAACCTAGGCAATGATAGACAATAACCAATACAAAAACAATTTAATACAAACAAATCAATTTCTATTATACACATGGCAAACAATAACCAAACACTTTAATACAACCTAGGCAATGACAAACAATAACCAAACACTTTCATAAAACCTAGACAATGACAAACAATAACCAAACACTTTAATACAACCTAGACAATGACAAACAATAACCAAAAAAAAAATAAAAAAAAGAAATCAATTTCTTTCATGTAACATAATCAAACAATTTAATACAAACAAAAACAATATTATGCATATGGCAGGCAATAATCAAAGAAATCTAAACTTGCCATACACTTTGATACAAACAATAATCATATTTGAATCAACATTTAAAAAATGTTATTGACAACTAGGAATTGAATTAATACAATTTGATTCATATTTAAATCATATTTGAATCCAAAGAAGCTTGATGCTATTAGTCATAAAAAAAAGGAACTGATTTGTCTCTTTCCTAAGGCTATTAGCATGCACATGGCAGACAATAAGTTTACAAAAATCCAAACTTGGAATTCAATCTGATATAAACAACAATCATATTTGAATCAACATTTAATTTTTTTTGAATCATATTTGAATAATTCAATGACATACACAACTTCAAATAATTCAATAAAAACTGATTTGTCAAATAGGAATTGATTTGTGTCTCTCCTAAGGCTCTTAGTTTGCACATGGCAAACATTAAGTTTACAAAATCCAAACATGCAATTCAATTTGATACAAACAATAATCAAATTTGAATCAACGTTTAAAATATGTTTGAATCATATTTGAATAATTTAATGACATACACAATTTCAATTAACTCAATAAAAATTTATTTGTAACACCATTAACCCTTATCCATCGCCAGAACAGGGTTACGGAGCATTACCATACAAACAGAATATTAAAATATTCATTTCATACATCATTGCAAACATAATCTAAATACATTCAATCACATACATAACGCCCCTTAATCGAGCCCTTGAGGCCCTAGAAATATCTTAGAAACAATTTGGGACTAAATTGGAAACAATCGAAAAGTATAAGAAAAATTGGATTGCAAGGGTCACATGGCTGTGTGCCTCAGATGGCTAAGACACACGTCCGTGTCTCAGGCCGTGTAACAATTGAAATGGGGACACACGGCTATGTCCCAACCCGTGTCCTTACCCGTGTAACTCTCTGAGTTGAGTCAAATGGCCAAGCCACACGCCTGTGTGCCAGGCCGTGTAACTCTCGAAATACCTACACACGCTCGTGTGTCAGGTCGTGTAACAACCTGAATTGCATGCATTAAAACCTACAGGGGACACATGGCCGTGTCGCCAGGCCGTGTGTCACACACGGTTGAGTCACACGCCCGTGTCTCAGGCCGTGTGGACATGAAATTGGCCAAAATCTAGCCATTTCTAACACCAACTCATGCAACCACCTAAAATCATTTTGTGCACAGAATCAAGGCATCAAAACATGATAAAAACCTACATGAAATGACCAATTCAATAGTCCAAAGTCATCCAACCAATATGTCATCCAAGGCACCTCAAATGCAAACATACAAACTTACCAAATCATGCATATATTTGATCTTATTTCTCCTATCAAACATAACTTACTTTTACTAAGTCATACCTCAAATATGACCATTAACACTTCAACATCACTTACCATTTGAACCATACCATTCATGCATCATAAGCACCAAAATGACACAATTTAACCATTATCAAAATGGTACCAAAACAACCAACTAATACATACCAAAACAACATCTAAGCATTCAACTAAACATCATCATAAGTTCACCTATACATGCCATTATAACCTTGGCCAAAACATAAAAAAAAACTACCAAACTTTATGATGGATAGTGTGATAGATCTCTGCGGAGCTTCCAAACCGATCGAGCTTCCGATTATCTATAAAACATAGGAGAGAAAACTACGTAAGCACATAATACTTAGTAAGTTCGTAAAACATGAAACATAACTTACCATTTCATCTAAATAACATAAGTATAAGCATAATGTAATCCAACCAAAAGCTTGGCACAAGCCTAAGCACCATCACCAACACAAATTCGTGCATTCAAACATAATTCACTTGAATCAAACATAAGGTAAGCCATTTGTATATGAACATACTTCATTTGAATTCATCATTTCCTTTCCATGAATACATAACATAGTTCATTTGAACACTTACAATTCATTTTCTTTTCATGCCCGTTGAACCATTTAGAATATCATCGGATACTTGGGAAAGCTCACATGAAGTGTGCATAAACATATAACTGTAACATTTCCTTTACATCGTTGCTCACAAGAGTTGTGAAATGGGCATGCTCACACGAGTTATGGGTCAGAATGTAAGGTACACGATGCTGCTTACATGAGTTGTGGAGTATCTGTAACATTGTAGGACCTCAACCATCAATATGACATTCAAGACCAGTACCCGAAACATGAAAACCCTAATGACATGTCATTTGTATCCTATAATTCCTAAGGTACAATTGGGACTCGATAACTGTTAGGGCATTGTTGGATATTCATCATTCAATTACATGAAAACTAACATATTAACATATAATTGAAAATAGCATTAAAACGATATTTGAAACACCCCAAACCCGGCCCACAAGCCTTGACCGGATCTGGTATGTTCCTCGAAGAAAATCGGTTCAAAATTCGTTTATTACTTTGGAAAGACTATGTGTTTTGAAAGAAAATCATTATTGGGTTGGGCTTGAATTGAAAACGAGTTTATTTCATTAAAATCCTTTACTTTAGGTGACAAAACGTTTAGGGTTTGTTTTAAAATAAATTTATTCAATCCATTAATTAAAAATAGTTCGCAGTCATAACAAATAAAAGTAAAAATAAAGAAATTCAACTATGGCCTTATTACATCAAATAATCCCAACTTTAAAATTTAGAATACTTAAAATAAAATAAAAAAATCCAAATCGTAAATTTCTTGCTGTGTATGGCCATCCCTAAGCTTCTGCCGGACCCGGTCCATTACTGATCGTCACCTGAAAATAGTCCCACAGCGGGGTGAGTCAAACAGACTCAATGTGTAACAAACACTAAGAATTAACATCTCAGGCATGCATTATCATATCACATACATATTCATATAACAGGTAAAAATAATGATGCAACCCAGACCCAAACCTACATAGCCATCCGCTACACTTCCCCGTACCAACCTGTACACTGTGGGGACTACTAAGTCGACCCTCCTTCCGCTACACTCCATCGAAGGCAGTCGCTGCAGTCGACGTGCTCATCGCCCTTATAAAATTCGTGGTCTTAGGTCACCACTTTCAGATTTCGTGGTCTTAGGTCACCACATTCAGATATCGTGGTCTTAGGTCACCACATTCAGATTTCGTGGTCTTAGGTCACCACATTCACTTCCCCTTTTCAATAACCCATATGCCCCATATCATACATAGTATGCATTAACATGCCAAATTTCATATTCTTGTCTTTATTCACATGTTACATATAACATATTTCATAATCCTAGTGAGAGTAGGAAAACGTACCTTAGTACTGTGTACCATAACATGGTACTTAGCCATATTTTCACATTCTTAATAATACATTTAATTTAAACATAGCCATGAACATATCAAAACTTAGGATAGGGTACACACCTGATTTGCTTAGCAATTCACTGAAGTCCCGAAATCCGATCTACTGCCTTAGATCTTAATCCCTACATTCGGTCAACATTTGATATTTAAACCAAAAGCCTATTCAGCTACAAATCCAAATCCCAGTAGGATAAATACACTTAAAACCTACCTTGCTGTCGATTTGATGATTAATCAAATCCCAGAAACTTGTATTCTTCCCCTTTGAAATCGGCTAGTCACTAGATCCCTTGAATCGGTTAGTTTTCGGCTTAAAAACACATAATAATAGATCTACTACTAAAATAGGGTCTTGGCCGAATATTCATAGTCACTTACCTTAAGGATCTTAAATCCCGAAATTATCCCTTGGTTATAGCTTCTGTCGAAATTCCTAAAACCACATGTTAGATCAACTTCTAACTTTTAATCAAAATCAATGGCCCTTGGCCGAATGTCAGATATGACTTACCTTGATGGTCAAATCCTGAAGATCTCTTCCTTTATAGTCGACTATGGCAAAAATCCCGAAAGAATCCTTCCAAATTTCGACAAATAAGAATATTGATGGCTTAGTCCTAGATTTCGACAAATCTAAAAGAAAGAATAGAAATCAAACGTGTTCTTACCTTTGAAGAAATCGACAGCACCTAAGCTTGAAGCCCCTCAAAGATTCGGCTTCTGATGGATTGGAAAGAAAAGAAATTGGCTAATGGTGTATCTTGAATTTTCGGCTTTGGCTAACAAAAAGAATAAGAATAAAGGCTGTAGGAAATTCGGCCGAGAGAGGAGAATTTGCTTAAGAAATTTGGCAAAGGAAGAGTGAATGAATGAATGGCCTCTTCTCCTCTAGTAGCCGAAATTACTAGCTAGAGTCCCTTACTTGGCCACCACTCTTCCTTATTTTGATAGCTTTATCCCTTGAATTATCACTTTATTAAAAGAATTTAATCCAACAATTATCTCTTGAAAATAATGATAAATAAATCCCTTATTTATCCCTTATTTATCCACTAATTATCAAAGAATAAAAACTCCTAGAATTTAGCCATGTGCAGTCCACCTCTCTACTCCTTGTAGCAAAATAAAAATTTCTTTTATTTGCTTCCCATGTGACTCGAACTTAGGCCCAACACCCTGGTATGTGGTGCCAATCCAAAGGCCCTAAGTGGCATCTTCAGGCCACTTTTCCAAGCCTATTTGTGTGTCATATTTCACATACATTTTCTCTTAAGGCCACATTGCCTTAATTTCCTCTTTTAAACCTTAAAACTCAATATTTTCTAAGTCATTTCCTTACATTTCCAGGTTTCCAAAAACGTTCGTTTCCCTCCTTTAACCTAACATTCCCTTACATTTCCAAGTTTCCAGAAATGTTCACTTTCCTCTTTTAACTTAACATTTCCATACATTTCCAGGTTTCCAAAAATGTTCACTTTCCTCTTTTAAACTTAACATTTCCATACATTTCCAGGTTTCCAAAAAAATGTTCAAAACACATTCATAACACATAAGACATGTCATTTTGTACAATTAAACCAAAAATGCATAGGCCCTTTTTAGGATGTTACAATATTTATTCATACGAACTTACCTCGATAACAAGAGCATAAAAAATGAGATCGACTAATCCAAGGCTTTAGCTTTTCCTCGATCTAGATCCGTACGTGGTCTATCTTGATCTAAATAGACAAATTTAATCCATTTACTACTTCTATTATTCAATTCAGTCCATATTTCATATTTTGCAAAATTACTATTTTGCCCCTAACATTTGAACTTTTCACAATTTAGTCCTTAAGTTCATAAGTGGAAATCTAAGCATTTTCATCCTTTTCTCAAGCTGGCCAATTTCTCTAGGGACCTATATCAATCCATACAAATTATCATTTCACAAATTTACCATGACTTTTTATCATTTTTACAAACAAATTCCTAAATACAATTTCTATCAAAATTAACTATACAAAACTTGTTTATTTATTAACAAGGACTCGTAATCTATCATTAAACATCAAGAGTTATGCAAGAACATTCATGGAAAAACCCTAAATCTTTAACAGTTTTGCAAATTGATCCCCAGGCTAGCGAGGTTAAGCTAAAACGATTTAAAAAACATAAAATCATTAAAAACTTGTCTGAAATCACTTACCATGCAAGCACCTTATCTAGTCGAACCTTCAACCTTAAAATGGCTATTTCTTTGCCCTCAAAATCTATGGAGAGGACAACCATAAGGACGATACCATCTTTTGAATTCTTTTTTTTTTTAACTTATTTGTTAAATTAGCATTTTAGCCTTAATTTATAACTATACAAAACATTAAAATCATGTCTATATTTGTCCATTAATTCCTTAAATGGTTTATTTAACATTTAAGTCCATTTACTTTCATTTCCATAGTCATTTAACCCTTTTAAAGAATAGAACTCAACTTTCACACTTTTTATTATTTAGTCATTTTTATTTTAATTAACCATTTAAACGTCAAAATTTCTTAACGAAACTTTAATACGACCTTAATAATATTCCATAAATATTAAATAAAATAATTACGACTCGATTTATAGAAATAAGGTCCCACTACCTTATTTTCTAAAACCACCTAACATTAGGGTCTTACCACTTAAACTTGATTGTTCTTCCATTTAACATAAATCATTAGATAAAATTTTTATCATCACACTATATATTACTCATAAATATTAAATAATAATATTTACGGGCTCACATCAGATTTGTGGCCCCAAAACCACAGTTTCGATATTACCAAGAAATGGGTTGTTACATGATTTTTCAAATAGGAACTGATTTTACACTAAACCCTAAAGCTATCTATATGCACATGACAGACCATAACTTTAGAAAAATCCAAACAAGCTATGCACTTTAATAACCAAAGAAATCAAAATAAGGCATACACTTTAATACAAACAATAAATATACACAATGCATTAACTTCATACGAATGCAACATTTTTCAAATTTGAAATTCAAAAAACCCTAAACCTAAATCCCCCTAAATCCAAAAAATCATAAACGACCAAATACAAAAACTTACCCATTTACAGTGGATGCAACAACATTGGTTGCATCTTTTCTATTAATCATTGTGGCTCTCAACCTTAAACACCGATATCTTTTGTTGTCTTTTTTTCTCCCGAAACCCAAAATATCAATCCTTCAACCTTCAATCGTTCACTCTTACCATTACCCTAGAAATTTCAGTCCTTCAATCATCCAACCCTAAACCCTAAATTTGATTTCCAACCTTAAACCTTGTTAATCCCAATCGATTTTCTTTTCTTCTCCTTAAATCCCAAACAATTGTCTTTTTTTACCCTAAACCAATCCACATTCTCTTTTTTCCCCTAAATCCGTCTAAACATTTGAGCCTTTGGCTCCTCGTCTAACCTGGCAAGTTAACAGGCCACATCAGTTGACCCATTAGGCTTGTAACGAAAAATGTTAATAAGGGACTGATTTATCACCTTTCGATAACATTAGTGACTGGTTTGTTATTTTTTGAAAGTTGAGTGACTGTTGGTATAATTTACCCAATTTCTTATTAGAAGTCCTGTGCAAATGACAACCTTTATAGTAGCGAATTAATATGTAATGTTTTTCTTCTCTTTTTCTTTTGCAATGTATAAAAAATGGTAGTTTGCCCGCATCAAACTTGAAAAACAAATGATGTAATCTTCATTCTCCTAATTTATAATTGGAACGGTGGAAATGTGCAAGTGTACACAATCGTAACAAGTAATAAAGTGACAAGTAAATGTCGAGTTATCGTACCCATAGGGACTGTAAAAAAATTATTTATGAAAATGCTTTCAAACACTTTGGTGACGGAAAAATATTTGGATTTAAGAGTTATTTAAAAACTAAAGGGAAAACAAAGAAAAATAAAATAAAACAAAGTTCTAATGCATGATTCCAAAAGCTGATTTTAATCAAGATGATATAATTGTGTTGGATCAATCACATTTTTTACCTTAGAATTGTTAAGCTCGTGTTTATACTTGTTAAAACATGGCAACTCGGTAATTTACTAACTTATGAACATACTTACAAATAAAAATCCATTCATCTCTTGTACATATTTCTATGCAAATTTGATCGATTAAACAGACTTCTAAAAGTAAACATGTTATTGCACATACATACTTATTAAATTAAATAATCTCTCGCATATTCCTATGTGATTCAACTGATTAATTCAACCTAATAAGCATATAAAAGATCATGCAAGATAAAAAAGTATTTTTACCTTGAAACAACTTAATCACAAAAATCCTGCAAGTTATGCAAGGCATATGTATCGCCAAATACAATGCTAATTTAATCTTCAGCTACCTTAGAAGAATTAAACATGCACAGATTAAGTATTGTGTCCATTAATTACAATTCCAATGCGTTTAAATAATTAATTCATTAGCTATCTAAACAATTATAATGCGAGATAACTTAAACATGATTTTACTTAATCAAGCATTTTACCGAGGCCTTTTAACAGTATAAACATAATTTTAATAATTCAAGAGGACGAAATGCAATCAACCCAACACGAATTAAATTCAAGCTAAATTTATTAATTAAACATTCCAATAGCATAAATATTCATAAAAATGTTTGTCAAAACAACAACGAAATTAAAAAGAGATAGGGAACAAGAAACAAATCCGGTGTTTCTCCGTGGCTTGATTGATTGCTTCGTTCTTCGTTCTCCGTTGTCCTCGGCGATCAAGGTGGCTTATGAACACTCCACTTGCTGCTCCAAATGGCTGGGAAAACACGTCTTTTCCAAGAGGAGAAATCGACACAAGAACACAAAAAGGGAAATGGGAAATGGGAATTGAGAGAAAGTGAGAGAAGAGAATGTTGGAGGCTTGAGGGATGGATTGAATGATCATCAAGGGTGGTATTTGTAACACCCCCAAACCCGGCCTACGAGCCTTGACCGGATCTGGTTATGTCACTGCGGAAAGATGGTTGAAAATCTTTTTGACTTAGAATAATCATGA
This sequence comes from Gossypium australe, assembly GCA_005393395.2. NCBI lineage: Eukaryota > Viridiplantae > Streptophyta > Magnoliopsida > Malvales > Malvaceae > Gossypium > Gossypium australe. Next base: position 24,365,856 of record CM016614.1, on the reverse strand, counting down.
AAGTTTATTAACTTTTGAAAACCATGTCCATTTAAAGTAATATGAAAAACCTTAGTGTTATAAAATTGTCTGAATTTAAACTTTATTAAATACTATTTTGAATAAGCAGGTTGCTAAGATAAAATCCTCTTCACATAGTGGTTCAGTTTAATCAAGCCATAATTAGAATAATACCAAAATAATAGTAAGGCCCTTATTACAACCCATACTTAAAACAAAATACTCAATATTAAAAATGCTTAAAATAATCCAAATATCTTCTTCTGCATGGGCCACCTTGTGTCCTCTTCGAACCCAGTCCATCTTTACGCATCACCTGAAAATGTTAAAGGAAAAAGGTGAGTCACCAAGACTCAGTGTGTCGCCCTTTTTCCCGGTTTAGTAAAACATCATACACCAATCATAAACAGGTTTAACATGCACAAGTTACGATATGCACCCAGCCTAGCCTTCCAAACACCTTTCTCTACCCTGTGTGGTACCAAACCACTGGTGGTGCCAAACCACTGGTGACTTAAAGTCACAATATCCGTCAATACTTGTGGTGCCAAACCACTGGTGTCCCAAAGACACAAATGTGATACCAAATCACTGGTGACCGAAGTCACGAATCAAGTGATGGGGCCAACCCATCGTGTGATACCAAATCACTGGCGTCAATCCCATAATGTAAACTGTGGGGCCAACCCACTGTGGTGCTAAGCCACTGGGACGAGACGCTATGAGGTGCCAAACCTCTGGAGGTGCCAAACCTCTGGTGACCGTAGTCACAATGTGGTACCAAACCACTGGTGTCCGTCGACACGAATATCACTTCCCCCTCCTCTCATATCACCCATCATCATACCAACTCATGTATAGTATTCAAATCATGCAAACATGTTTAACGTTGCATCTCATAGCACATACATCATAAATCATGACATCATGTATCAATAACAGTACTCATAATGAAACGGACTTACCTGAATCCGTGCACATACCCCATAGGGTATCATATCACTCAACCATACTGTTTCGGTTTTACCAATCAATCAGTTTATCAAACATATACAAAGCAAGAAGTGTGTTAGTTTACACACCTGGTTACTAATGCGACTATCAAATCCCGTGGATCAAGATCTAACACACTAGATCCCCCATTCCTTAACACTTTTCGAGCACTAGCCACAACCCGAGATATGCGAGATCAAGCCTTCCCCTACAATCGGCCAGAACTAAACAACATAATCATGCTAATCAACCTCTAAGGGTATAATCGTAATTTTACCTACTAAGGGTATTTTCGTAAATTCACACCTGCAATGGCCTTTCTGAAGGCCTAATGTCGCCACTAGCGACTCAGCTACCACTTCCGGTTGTACCGGACGATTGGGCCTAAAACCCGATTTCGGCCCATCCGGGCCCACACGCTCGTGTGGCCCACCTAACACGAATCTAGCCACGTATATAACTTCCACCTAGTCTAGTTCAACATATACTAACCAATCATGCAATTTACTCATATGGGCCCACGGGCCCATTGGGCCCACTTCGGCCCATCGAGGCCCAAGCAGCCCCAACCCACGAGAATACTACTGATGGCCTCAACTATCGCGTCGAAGCCCCACACGTGCGCTCGCACGCTCGTGTGGCTACTAATGTCGTGTGACCGGTATTTCGGCATTTGCCGCTCTACAACTAGAGTAGAGAGAGTTACACACCTGATAAAACTCTGGGCTAATCCGCGCTTCGACCACTCTTGTGCCCAAACGCCCTCCAAGATGTGTTAACTCTCCTCCTGGAATGCTCTTTATATAGCTAGCTCTTCACCTTCATTCTTTGTGTCTTTCCGATGTGGGATCCCTTCGTCAGTAGAGTTTAAATTCAACTGAAGCTCTTGCCGTCCAATCCGCAAAATAAATACTCCATTGTTTGTCATGAGATTCGAACCCAGGCTCCCTTGCAACATAATCCACGCTGCTAACCACTTGGCCACAAGCTCCTCTTGTGTCTTAAACCATGCGCAACTAAATATAAACTATGGGCCAAATTCTAAGGTCCAAGCAAAAAGAAACCAAAATGCAAAAGCCAAGACTTGAACCTTGGACCTCCTTCCTTCCCTTGTGGCGTCACTCCCTTGTCCCCTAAGTGGCGTCACTTTGCCACTACACCACACACTCCTTTGTGTTATTTTCCTCCATATTTTATTCTTAAGGCCTATCTGCCAACTTCCAGGGTTTTTTTCACCTAAAATCAAAATTTCCCCAAAGCCAATATTTGATCCCGGGACTTCATAGAAGCCCTCTAACCTTCCAAAATCACTTATCCAATGGGTCTAACTAGCATTTAAGCCGATCTCTTGTTCTCCAAAAATTTAAACGCTACTACGCCTAAGGCCCATTGGGCTCAATTCTCCTAGGCCCAATTTTGGGATGTTACAAATCTACCCTCCTTAAAGAAATTTCGTCCTCGAAATTTCCAACTAACTAACAGTCGCACATCCTAACCTACCACACTACGCTCTTGCTGCGCACTCTGATCTTATTAAAGCTGTCATTCCACCTTGACCACGTCCGCGACAACCACGTCCCCTAGAACTCATATCTAGCGTCGCGATTTAATCTGATTAAAAGTTTTATGCATTAGAAATTTTGTTCCACTGTTTTATCCACGAGCAAATTTTATGAACAGAAGTTTCTGGAAGTCGTTCTTTCGAGCAATCAAAGTTTCATCTCAAGTTCTCTGTTCTAATTCAAACATTCACATACTTCACTAAAGAACATTCATTCATCCATGTCACTTTCTTGAGCATTCCCAACCCAGGGGTAATTTCGTCATTTTCCTATAGGGGTATTTCGGTAATAACTCAGGGTCAATTTGAAAATAGTTTTCAAATTAAAGATATTTCAAAGTTTACAAAATCTCAGGGGTCATCTTGGAAAAATTTGTTTTTCAAACCAGATGTGTTGCAAAAAAATTTCAGAAATCGGGGTTATTTCAGTAATTGGGGACGTTAAGGGCATTTTCGTAAATTTCCCAAATCAGGATATCTCGATATTTGTAAAACAGAAGTTTTTGATATTTTCATAATGTAAGAACATTTTAGTAAAAATCGAGGGAATTATGAAAATTTTAAAACCAAGGGCATTTTGGTAATTTTGTTCATCAGGGGTAATTTTGTAAATTTTCAAATCAGGGTATCTTGAAAATAGCGGTTTTGTATACTTTTGCAAAGTAGGGAAATTTTATTAAAATTGGAGTTAAACCGGAAATCTTGAAAGTCAGGGGCATTTTAGTAATTTTCAACACAGGGGTATTTTTGTAATTTCCCCATACCAGAGTATCTTAACATTTTGAAATTTCGAGATTTTGGTATTTTGCAAAGTAAAATCATTTTAACAGAAGTTGAGGGTAGTACCGTAATTTTACAATACAAGGGCTTTTTTGTAATTTTGCCACTAGGGGCATTTTGGAAATTTTGGTAAATCGAGAAAACGTCTTTCAAAATCAGATTTAAGGTTTACAAACCAAAGGGGTAAGTTTGAAAATTTTAAAACTAAGGGTTTTAAAACAGTAAGGCTAATCCCTTTCGGGTTTTAATACTTGGTTTAGCCTATGAACAAGTCTTCTTGGTTAAGGTGAACCGTAGCTACGCACCAGGTAGGATTCGAGTAAAGAGGAGGTGAGTCGCTAGGACTGCTTAAATACCGAGCTCTTACTGAATACCAATCCTCGACATGCGTTGTAACACCCCAAACCCGGTCTATGCGTTTAGACGAGATTTGGTTTGTCACACCAATCATACATTCGTTTATTCTCAAATGGTTCAGATAAAATAGTGCTACAAAAACTTTTTGAAAATCGAGTTTAATAGAAAGTTAATACAAGGATTTGAAATTTGTAGCTTAAGAATAATACTTGTTTGAAAACTTATCGTCAAAATAAAAATGTCAAAATCTTAAGATAGTTTAAAAGAACTTTGAAAGAATTTTTAAATAATTAAAGTGTCAGAAATTTTGTTATAAAACCAATGTTCTTAAGAAAACTTAACATATTTTAGATAAAACCATATTCAAAGTTTAGAAATAAAATTTAAACCATCCACACAATAAAATCCATAAAAACATATAAGAGGCCTTATTACATAAAACCTATAACAGAAATTTAAGATAATAGTCTAAATAAAGTCATAGTTTAATAAAAACCCAAGTTTGTAGTATGGCCTCCACCAAGTCATCTCCGGCCCAAGTCCACGTCAATTTCCATTACCTGAAATGGTTAATAAAAATTGGGTGAGTTACAAAGAACTCAGTGTGCAACTCACTTACCACCATTTTTGGGCCAGATCGTCAAGATCTCATGCTGGGCTTGAGCCCATTAACAGATTTCAACCATACATCATAAAATAACATAATTAAAAAAAATGAATGCATGAAAAATGAATTTCCCAAACCAACCTAGTATCCATCCGCTAACACCCCCGTACCAACCAACACACCTGTGGGGATCAAGTCAACCCACCCCGCCAAACACACCAATCATGGGCTTAAAGCCCTTATATAATTTTGTAGTGCACTACCGAACTAGATTGTGACATTGTCACCGAACTAGAGGCATTTAGCCGATTTTGTGGCAGAACCACCGAACTAGAGGCATTGAGCCATATTTGTGGCAGAACCACCGAACTAGAGGCATTGAGCCGAATTTGTGGCAACTGGCCATTCTTCTCTTTATATAACCCACCCCATGCAATCATGCGTATATAACAAAATATAATCACATAACAGATTTTTAATTATTCCATGACATCGGTGAGTTTATCATTAAACATTTCATTAAGCCCATATAAACAATTTAGCAACTAGTCCATTTAGTAGTTTAGTGAAACTTTTGGCCCATTTATCGAACTAGAGTATTTTGGCCCATTTTATCGAACTAGAGTATTTTGGCCCAATTATCGAACTAGAGTATTTTGGCCCAATTATCGAACTAGAGTATTTTGGCCCAATTATCGAACTAGAGTATTTTGGCCCAATTATCGAACTAGAGTATTTTCGGATATTTCTCGGTTTTAACCGTTTTCATGCATTTTCACAAAAGTATCAATTACTATATAATTTCCGAATTTACCATTTTCACGTTTTTATCGCAATACTTATGATTAGAAATCTAACCCGAAAATGAGTGTGAAATTACACACCTGGTTATGGAGAGAACTAAACTTTCCCGCTCTTCAACACCTATACGTATTGTGTTAATTAAAACACTTTAAATCTAATAATAAGACCGATCTAAATATAACGATCTAGAAATTTACCCTCGGATTTCCGTAAGACTTCTACTTGCGATTTCTCTCCGATCGATGGTTCGCTAACCGAATTGAATCCACGAACGAATAATGGTTCGGGAGTACGAACGACTTCGAACAATTGGTTTTCCTCGGTTGAACGTCCGCAACCCGGTGGAAAATCTCGGATTCCCGAAATAGTCCTTTGTTTATACTTAGGGGGAATAACAGAACCTCCCTTCTTCCGAAGGCTAAACACCGCCCTTTTCTTCCCTATTTTGAATGTCTTCAAAGGCAAAGAACATTAATCTAATGATATCGAAATAATTCTAAAGTTTAAAAGATGTGATTTCCTTACCACAAGAATCGATTCCAACGATTTGTGTCACCCACAACTTCTTGATTCCAAACTTCCGTTATCGCACTAAAGTATAACAAAATAAACGTTAATAAAATAAACGTTTATTTCGATCCAAATAATGCCTTCAAGCCAACATCAATATTCGGCCATATCCACTAATAACTAATCGAAACGAAAAGAATTCTTACCTATATTCCACGTCGAAAAGAAAGGATTCGAGAATAGAATGGATTTAAGAAGGATTCGGCTAAGAAGATTCAAAGAAAAAGAGAAAATAAATTTGGCTTATAGACACTCAAACATTCGGCCATGAAAGTGTAGGTGGAGAGAATTTCGATTGAAGAAAATCAAATAGGAGAAAGATGGTGATGATGTTGATTTGATTTCAAAGTGAATAGAAGGAAAAGAATGAAAGAGATGAGCTTTAAGATAGGTGCATATTCGGCTATGATAGAGAGAAAAGAATAAAATGGTCTCTTTAGGTTTTGGTAAAATCGGCACAAAGAGAAAACACAAAATTGGCACAAAAGTGTAGAACAAAATGTCCAAATGGTCAAAAGAAACTAGGCTTACCAAGTGCACAAATTCGGCCAAAGGGAGAGAGTTTGAGAGAATTTGCAAAACTTGCACAAAACTAAAAATGAACAAAACTAAAGACTAAAATTTCCTAGCCTACTAACACCAAAATTTCGGCTCCCCCCTAGCCATAATGCCGTCCACATGCTTGGTCTTTAGGCCAAGATATTGTTTCCAAAAATACTTCCTTGATTCATGCCTCATATCCTCAAATTTTCCTTATTCTCTTGATACCCTTCCTTAAGTTCAAAATTTCCTTATTCTATTGATATACTAACCAAAAATAACAAGTCAACACCTACCATATAAGCTCTTGGCCGACACTTGCTATATATGTGCAGAAAAATTCAAAATAAAATTCACCTAAATGCTAAACAAGGGATTCGAACCTTCAACCTCATGCACAAGCTCATGCGCCATCACCACTTGTCCAATAACTCATCTTATGCTTCACTTTGACACTTAAATTAATTTATGTGTCATAGCCACTTAATCCACTTCCATAAATAATTTCTCAAAATTTAATACTATTCCATCCCAATAAATTTTTAATTCTTCTTCAGGACTATACTAAACACGAAAATAAATCAGAAAATTTTACTTTCTAGAATAATTACTCAAAGCACACAATGAAAATAAATTACTCAAATTTTCAGGGTGTTACATGCGTACAGTGGTTGCCACACCTTAACTCGGTGACTTACTTCACAGGTTTGTTTAGTAGTCTTAAGTCTTATACATGTGTTTGAGTAGACTAGTCCTAGGGTTCAACAGATCCTAGTTCACTAATCTACGTTCCCATAAAAGCCCATAATATTCACATATAAATCAATTTATCAAGTAGAGTTACTTACCTGGTGGACTGCGGGTCGGAGATACAGGTGCCATGCCAGAATAACCTGAAAAATATTTCATAAAAACCCCTATTTTTTTTGAAAATCCCATTTTGAAAATGTTTTTGGGCCCAAAACCCTCAAAGCCGAGTTTTGAATCAGGCTCTGATACCAAACTGTAACACCCCCAAACCCGGCCCACGAGCCTTGACCGGATCTGGTTATGTCACTGCGGAAAGATGGTTGAAAATCTTTTTGACTTAGAATAATCATGAAAGTTTGTTAACTTTTGAAAACCATGTCCATTTAAAGTAATATGAAAAACCTTAGTGTTATAAAATTGTCTGAATTTAAACTTTATTAAATACTATTTTGAATAAGCAGGTTGCTAAGATAAAATCCTCTTCACATAGTGGTTCAGTTTAATCAAGCCATAATTAGAATAATACCAAAATAATAGTAAGGCCCTTATTACAACCCATACTTAAAACAAAATACTCAATATTAAAAATGCTTAAAATAATCCAAATATCTTCTTCTGCATGGGCCACCTTGTGTCCTCTCTGAACCCAGTCCATCTTTACGCATCACCTGAAAATGTTAAAGGAAAAAGGTGAGTCACCAAGACTCAGTGTGTCGCCCTTTTTCCCGGTTTAGTAAAACATCATACACCAATCATAAACAGGTTTAACATGCACAAGTTACGATATGCATCCAGCCTAGCCTTCCAAACACCTTTCTCTACCCTGTGTGGTACCAAACCACTGGTGACTTAAAGTCACAATATCCGTCAATACTTGTGGTGCCAAACCACTGGTGTCCCAAAGACACAAATGTGATACCAAATCACTGGTGACCGAAGTCACGAATCAAGTGATGGGGCCAACCCATCGTGTGATACCAAATCACTGGCGTCAATCCCATAATGTAAACTGTGGGGCCAACCCACTGTGGTGCTAAGCCACTGGGACGAGACGCTATGAGGTGCCAAACCTCTGGAGGTGCCAAACCTCTGGTGACCGTAGTCACAATGTGGTACCAAACCACTGGTGTCCGTCGACACGAATATCACTTCCCCCTCCTCTCATATCACCCATCATCATACCAACTCATGTATAGTATTCAAATCATGCAAACATGTTTAACGTTGCATCTCATAGCACATACATCATAAATCATGACATCATGTATCAATAACAGTACTCATAATGAAACGGACTTACCTGAATCCGTGCACATACCCCATAGGGTATCATATCACTCAACCATACTGTTTCGGTTTTACCAATCAATCAGTTTATCAAACATATACAAAGCAAGAAGTGTGTTAGTTTACACACCTGGTTACTAATGCGACTATCAAATCCCGTAGATCAAGGATCTAACGCACTAGATCCCCCATTCCTTAACACTTTTCGAGCACTAGCCACAACCCGAGATATGCGAGATCAAGCCTTCCCCTACAATCGGCCAGAACTAAACAACATAATCATGCTAATCAACCTCTAAGGGTATAATCGTAATTTTACCTACTAAGGGTATTTTCGTAAATTCACACCTGCAATGGCCTTTCTGAAGGCCTAATGTCGCCACTAGCGACTCAGCTACCACTTCCGGTTGTACCGGATGATTGGGCCTAAAACTCGATTTCGGCCCATCCGGGCCCACACGCTCGTGTGGCCCACCTAACACGAATCTAGCCACGTATATAACTTCCACCTAGTCTAATTCAACATATACTAACCAATCATGCAATTTACTCATATGGGCCCACGGGCCCATTGGGCCCACTTCGGCCCATCGAGGCCCAAGCAGCCCCAACCCACGAGAATACTACTGATGGCCTCAACTATCGCGTTGAAGCCCCACACGTGCGCTCGCACGCTCGTGTGGCTACTAATGCCGTGTGACCGGTATTTCGGCATTTGCCGCTCTACAACTAGAGTAGAGAGAGTTACACACCTGATAGGACTCTGGGCTAATCCGCGCTTCGACCACTCTTGTGCCCAAACGCCCTCCAAGATGTGTTAACTCTCCTCCTGGAATGCTCTTTATATAGCTAGCTCTTCACCTTCATTCTTTGTGTCTTTCCGATGTGGGATCCCTTCGTCAGTAGAGTTTAAATTCAACTGAAACTCTTGCCGTCCAATCCGCAAAATAAATACTCCATTGTTTGTCATGAGATTCGAACCCAGGCTCCCTTGCAACATAATCCACGCTGCTAACCACTTGGCCACAAGCTCCTCTGGTGTCTTAAACCATGCGCAACTAAATATAAACTTTGGGCCAAATTCTAAGGTCCAAGCAAAAAGAAACCAAAATGCAAAAGCCAAGACTTGAACCTTAGACCTCCTTCCTTCCCTTGTGGCGTCACTCCCTTGTCCCCTAAGTGGCGTCACTTTGCCACTACACCACACACTCCTTTGTGTTATTTTCCTCCATATTTTATTCTTAAGGCCTATCTGCCAACTTCCAGGGTTTTTTTCACCTAAAATCAAAATTTCCCCAAAGCCAATATTTGATCCCGGGACTTCATAGAAGCCCTCTAACCTTCCAAAATCACTTATCCAATGGGTCTAACTAGCATTTAAGCCGATCTCTTATTCTCCAAAAATTTAAACGCTACTACGCCTAAGGCCCATTGGGCTCAATTCTCCTAGGCCCAATTTTGGGATGTTACAGTATTTATAGCTGAATGTGGCAGCTAAAGTTTTCCAAAAATAGCAGCCAAATAGCCACACCTTGGCCGGCCACCTATGTGGCAAAGTTGATGGATTCAACTTTGCTAAATATAGCATGGGGCAAATCTACAAAGCCACAATATTTGAGGGGTTTGAATGCAACTTTGAAAAGTCTTCAAGGGCTTCTTTGCAAGCTTGATTAATCAGCTGATAAGCTGATTTGGGCCAACAATGTGGACGGTTTGGGCTGCCCAACTCTTTGCTCAGTTCGGTTCAACCGGTTTGGTTCAACTGATGCGGTTCAACTAGGCCTTTTTCATAATTAATTAAGATTAATTTATTTAACCCAAATTAAATTGGGAATAAATTAAAATTAATTATATTATGATTAAATATTCATAATTGGACCGTCATGGGCTGGAAATAAACTCGCCTTGATACTTCAAATTGCTTCTCGGGTTTATTCTTCGAGTAGTGTCTGCCGAGCTGATTTTCGCCCTTTGTGCGAATCTGTCGAAAATAGTCAAAATAAATAAAAATTAACTATAAAATTAATTAAAATTCACCATGTTCATATTTTTAGCACAATTTAATTATTTTATAATATTTAATTATTTTCCGACAAGAATTTACTCGAAACTGCATGAATTTGGGTCAAAAAGGGCATGAAAAAGTATATAAATTTTCGTGTTTCCACACCCCAAACTTAATTCATTGCTCGTCCCGAGTAATGCACAAATTTGAAAATAATTTTCTCGGAAACACCTTTAAAAAAAACTCCGTCAGAACAATTTTTTTTCTCAAAATTATGAATTTGGTATACTTAGGCTCAAAAATAAGGAATTTGATAATTATGCTACTTAAGTATATATATCGTTCAAACTACATCCAACAACTATTATACTAGCAAAATTAGACTAAATGTTTCTTCAATAAAGACATGTTACTCGCTACCAATTTGATTTTAATTCCTTATTCAAAAAGTAAACTGCAATCATTAAGCTTGACTAATGTCTTCATATGTTGAACAGAGCAATTTATCTCCACTAATGTAGGTAACATTGAAATTTTGAATCAATAGGTCTTTAATAAGGTTGTAACGTGGCTGGGCTTAGGGGTAGGTAAAAGATAGACAAATTTTAGGCTTAAAAACCCTAGACTCAGCTTAACTCGAACCTTCGGAATTTTCACCCTTGATACCCAACTTATGCTCTTTCGACCACTTATTTCATTTTGAGTACATGTTTTTTTTTTAAATTCAAGCTCAATTTCGAGCACTTGCTTCATGTACTACAATTTTCGAGCATTTGATACTTCTTTTCAACTCCCCCAAACTTATTTTCAAACGATCTTCTGAATAGTACTGAGTCTAGTGTTTGGGACAATTTTAGAAGTAATGAAGAGAAAATTGATGGCTAAATATTGCATAGGTCCAAATAAAATTAGGCCATTTAGTTTCAAAATGGGTTTCCAAGGATAATTTTATCACGGTTGGCTTGAAAGGCTCAAACGGTCCAAACAACAGTTGCCTAAATCATTTTCAACATTCTATGCTTCCTAGAATTTCGCCTCAAGAAATTACTAAGTCAATTCTAAAGACTTAAACTTTCATGCATGCCTAATTTTTCCGTAGGGAATTAAAAATTTTATGGTACGAATTTTCATGCTTTATTAAAAAAAATACATTCATATCTTTATTAAGCTAACATAATAAATTATTGAAATAATAGAACTTTATTAATACTGAAGTTTAGCATAATTAACAAAATTTCAAATTATTGAACAAAAATATATCCTAATCATAACTAAAAGAAAATTTTATTCTGAATTCAAATTTTCGTTCCCCCTACTTGAAGTGAACAATGTCCTCATTGTTTAAAGTGAATAGATACTATACACCAGGTAGAATAATTAGAAAAGAGGAGGTGAGTCAAATTGACTGCTTAAGTACCAGGCTCTTTCTAAAATCCAATCCTAGACATGTATATATCTATTGCTACACTTTAGCCTTTGTGACTTGTTCCGATTTTATTCATGATTCCTATCTCTTGTTTTATTGTGTAAAAATAAAAAATACCTAATTAACCTAATCCTAAAATACTTAAAAAAAGAAATAAATGAAAGTTGAAGTCTTCCCCTTTTTTTTATTTGTTTGCCGATCCTTCCGAATTTGACTCATCTTTTGCTCCATTAGTATTATCTTTGCATGACTCGCCTTGCTCCCTCTTCGATGATGACACCCATGGTTCAAATATGAAATCTGGAAACTCAGGCACAAAAATAAATGGGTCATTATAAATTTTCTTGAGGGCACTCCTCATCGAGTCATCTCTTATTTTTTAGTATCTCCAGTAGGCTTGTTGCTGCCATTGCATGTGTTGCATTAAGTCCATCAGCTTTAACAGCTCATAACGAAGATCTGGGCTAGGCGGTGGAGCTCCAAACATTGAGGCTTCGACATCAGGTTCATCTTCTGGTTCCATTGATTTTGCCTCACTGGGGACTTCATTTGATTCTACTCAATGCTAACAACAATTAATAATATGCATAAGTAATTATCAATTGCTATTAATTTATTAAGATAAACATAAAATAAAATTAATCCTAATTCTAAGCTGAGTTGATAAAAATTAATATATAAATTATAATGAATATAATTATATATTAAAGTTTATCAATAATTTATAAAAAAAAATATTTATTCTAGATGCCTTTTAAAAATATTTACAAATAGAGGCACCTAGTTTTTATTATTTACGAAAATAGCAACCAAATTTTAAAAATAATTCAATTAAGTCCTTAGACTTAATGCAAATTTGAAATTGAGTTGCAATTTAAGACTTGGGTCAAAATTGACCTTTTATTTGGAAAACCAAAAATTTATTTTGTTATTTAAGGGCTAATTTCTTGGAAAATTATGCAAAATCAATTCCCAGGAAAGATTGGAGGGGTCACAAGCGGTCCCGCTTAAGTTCCAATCTTCTAGACAGAATTTATTTGAACATAATAAACCCGAAAATATACCCTAAATAATTTATTGAAAGCAAGAAAATCTAAGGATCAGATAAACTGAACGCGATTTTATCCCGTTCAGGTTTTTCTCCGTTGTAATGTTTCAAACGCTGAGCATTGACTTGAAAATTACCTCCCTTACCTTGGAGTTCAACAACTCCGTATGGATAGACGCGATGAATCGTAAATGGACCGGACCAACGTGATTTTAACTTACCTGGAAAGAACTTCAATCTGGAATTAAATAACAAGACTTGCTGACCTGCTTCAAACTCTCGAACTCGGATATGCTTGTCATGCCATTTCTTAAGTCTTTCTTTAAGTAATTTGGCGTTTTCGTATGAGAACATTCGAAATTCCTCTAGCTCGTTGAGTTGGAGCATTCGTTTCTCTTTAGCAAGCTTGAGATCCAAATTGAGTTGTCGAAGAGCCCATTAAGCTCTGTGCTCTAACTCCAGAGGCAGATGACAGGCTTTCCTAAAGACCAACCTATAGGGTGACATTCCTAAGGGTGTCTTGTATGTTGTTCTGTAAGCCCATAAAGCATCATCTAGTCTCTTAGACCAATCTCGTCGGTTCAGGCAAACTACCTTCTCGAGTATGCCTTTGATCTCCTTATTTGCTAGCTCAGCTTGCCCATTTGTCTGCGGATGGTATGCTGTAGCAACCTTATGCTTCACTCCATGTTTATCTAGCAACCATTTTAACCACTTGTTCACAAAATGGGTACCTTCATCGCTGATAATAGCTCTTGGGGTACCAAACCTTGTGAACACATGTTTCTACAAGAATTTCATCACAACCTTGGCATCGTTCGTCGGATAAGCTTCAGCCTCGACCCATTTGGACACATAATCTACTGCTACCAATATGTACTTGTGACCAAAAGACGGAGGAAAAGGACCAAGAAAGTCAATACCCCAAACATCAAACAATTCTACCTCAATGATATTCGTTCGAGGCATCTCATTTCTGTTGGTAACGTTTTCAACCCTCTGACATCGATCACAATTCTTTACGTAAGCGTATGCATCCTTGAATAATGTTGGCCAAAAGAATCCGGCTTGCAATACTTTGGCCGTTGTACGTGTACCTCCAAAGTGTCCCCCACTCGGAGCTGAATGACAGTGGTATAAAATCTTCGGTATTTCATCTTCTGCCACACATCTCCTAATCATCTGATCTGCACACTTTTTAAACAGATATGGCTCTTCCCAAAAATAGTACTTCACATCATGAAGAAACTTTTTTCTTTGTTGGTAAGTTTTATCAATCGGCATCAAACCACAAGCTAAATAGTTAGCAAAATTAGCAAACTAAGGAATATTATGGACATGATTTACCTTCAGTATATATTCATCTGGAAATGTCTCCTGGATCGGTATAAGTGGAGAATTTCCTTCTTGCGGCTCCAATCTGGATAAGTGGTCTGCTACTTGATTTTCTACTCCCCTTCGATCTTGAATTTCTAGATCGAACTCTTGAAGTAGAAGCACCCACCGGATCAATCTCGGCTTAGCATCTTTCTTGGCTAATAAGTACTTAAGTGCGGAGTGGTCCGTATAGACAATCACTTTGGTACCTACAAGATAAGATCGAAAATTATCGAAAGTAAACACAATAGCAAGTAACTCTTTTTATGTTACTGTATAGTTCAGTTGAGCTCTGGTTAGAGTTCTACGTGCATAGTAGATGGGATGAAAAACTTTGTTCCTTCGCTGGCCCAAGACAGCTCCAATGGCGAAGTCACTTGCGTCACACATCAACACAAATGGCGAATCCCAGTCTGGTGTGACGATTATGGGTGCCGTGACTAATCGACTCTTCAAATCATTGAAGGCTTTTAAGCATTCCCCATCAAACTTGAATACTGAGTCTTTCTCCAATAGCTTGCATAAGGGTTTAGCCACTTTGGAGAAGTCCTTGATAAATCTTCGATAGAAATCGGCCTGGCCCAAAAAGCTCCTAACACCTTTTACAGATGTTGGAGGTAGGAGTTTCTCAATAACGTCTACTTTTGCTTTGTCCACCTCGATCCCATGTCTCATTATCCGATGCCCCAGAACAATTCCTTCTCGTACCATAAAATGGCATTTTCCCCAGTTGAGTACGAGATTTGTTTCTTCGCATCTCCTCAGTACCTTAGCTAGGCTGGCTAAGCAATCATCGTAAGTATCTCCATATACTGAGAAATCGTCCATGAAAACTTCCAAATACTTCTCAACCATGTTAGTAAAAATAGACATCATACATCTTTGAAATGTAGCTGGTGCATTACATAAACCAAATGGCATGCGTCTAAATGCGAATGTACCGTACGGGCAGGTGAATGTCGGTTTGTGTTGATCTTTCGGTGCTACTGTAATCTGATTATACCCTGGTATCCGTTGAGAAAACAGTAATAGTCTCGTCCTACGAGTCTATCCAGCATCTGGTCCAAAAATGGCAGAGGAAAGTGATCTTTCCTAGTCGCCTTGTTCAGCTTCCGGTAATTGATGCAGATTCTCCATCCCATAACTGTTCTAGTTGGCATCAACTCGTTTTTCTCATTCTCCACGACTGTTATACCTCCTTTCCTCGGCACGCACTGGACTGGACTCACCCATGAACTGTCTGAGATGGGGTAAATTATACCCGCATCCAACCACTTGATAATTTCTTTTTTTACTACATCTTTCATGATAGGGTTCAGTCTCCGTTGTCGATCAATCGTTCCTCTCTCGCCATCTTCTAATATGATCTTGTGCATGCATACGGATGGGCTAATACCGCGAATATCGGCTATGGTCCATCCGATAGCCTTCATGAATTGTTTCAAAACTATGATAAGTTTCTCTTCTTGTTCAGTAGTTAATTCTACTGAAACAATCACAGGCAGAGTTGAGGCGTTACCTAAATAAACATATTTTAAGTGTAAAGGTAATACCTTGAGTTCTAACTTAGGTGGCTCTTCGATTGATGCTTTTGGCTGCATGTAATCTCTTTTCTTTAATTCTAAAGATTCAAAACGGGATTGCGAATTAAATCCCTTTTGATTAGCTTCTAGCAAAGCTAAGTATTCATCCTCCTCTTCATTATTTGGGGGATCCGATATCGAGATTCTTTCTAGTGGGTCATCAACACAGTTAAGTTCCTTCTCTACTATTAATTCTTCTAAATCGGCTACTGCAGAACAATCATCCATTGTGTCAGGAAATCGCATTGACTTAAAAACATTAAATGTAACCAGATCATCCTGAACACGCATAGTCAGCTCGCCCTTTTGCACATCAATAAGGGTCCTTCCAGTTACTAAGAATGGTCTTCCTAGGTAATTGGCACTTCTTTTTCTGCTTCAAAGTCTAGAATTACAAAGTCAGCAGGAAAGATAAACTTATCTACACATACCAATACGTCCTCGATTTTTCCTTCTAGATGCGCTAAGGATCGATCTGCTAGTTGAAGTGTAACCATAGTTGGTCTAACTTCTCCTATCCCCAACGTCGTAAATATTGACATAGGCATCAAGTTGATACTTGCACCTAAGTCACATAATGCTTTACCACAGTATGTTGATCCAATATTGTATGGTATGGTGAAACATCCAGGATCCTTCAATTTTGGGGGTAGTTTGTTCTGAAGATATGCACTGCATTCCTTCGTCAGATCTACCGTTTCAAATTCTCCAAGCCTTCGTTTCTTAGACAAGATATCTTTCATGAACTTGACGTAATTCGGCATTTGCTCAAGTGCTTCGACCAATGGGATGTTGATGTGTAGTTGCTTGAGTACGTCAAGGAACTTCTTGAATTGAATCTCCTACTTCGGCTTCTGAAGTCTTTGAGGGTAGGGTGGTGGTCGTTTCATTATTGGAACTGATCCTGGTTGATTAGCTTTTAGTGGTAATTTTGTATCTAACGAAGTTGTTGGGTGATCAGAATTAACTGGTCCTAAGATTACTTTGCATGGTTTTGCAGATTTCGGTTCTGGTGAAACTAGGGTTTCAACACTTGGTTGAACTTCTTCTGAGTCTTGAGCATCAGCTTGCTCTTTTACAACTTCGACAGTGTTGGGCTCTACTATCTTTCCGCTCCTTAATTGCAACGCTTTGCAATGTTCCTTCCCCGGATTTCTCAGATTTTTCGTGTCACTAGGTAGAGCACCTTGTGGTCAGTTCCTGAGTTTAGTTGCAAGCTGGCCCACTTGATTCTCCAAATTCTTCAATGTAGCTGCTTGGCTCTGGATTAAGGCATCATTCTTTGCCATGTATGTCTTTAGCAAACTCTCCAGGCTATTGGATGCTTCAGCTTGAACTGGTTTCTGAACTTGTTGCGGAAAATTAGGCGGCTGGGTTGGTCTGGGTTGGGTGTAAGTGGTAATGGTTCTAGCCCCTTGGTTACTCCAGGAAAAATTCGGGTGGTTTCTCCATGATGGATTATAAAAGTTGGATTGCAGCCCTTGCCTTCCTCGGTTTTGGTTCTGATTGCCCATGTAGTACACAGATTCTGGGTTCGACGGACATTCTTCAAACAAATGTCCCTCCCCACAATAGAAAAAGGCTATATTCTCAAATTGATTAGGCGGCTGTGCTGCAAAACTATTAGACCCATTAGTAGTAAGATTTTTAAGCATTGAGGATATCGATGATACCTGAGATGCGAGTGAAGTAAGAGCCTCTACTTCATGTATTCCAGCAACTCGTCTTCCTGACGCTGCTCGACTGGTTGGCCATTGATAGTTGTTGCTGGCAATCCTCTCGATAATTTCATAAGCCTCATTATAAGACTTAGAAAGGAGAGCACCATTAGCAGAGGCGTCCACTACCATCCTTGTGTGAGCGTTGAGACAATTATAGAATGTCTCAAGTTGGATGCAATGAGGGATTCCATGATGAGGGCATTTTCATAATAACTCTTTAAATCTTTCCCATGCCTCATACAAGGACTCGTCATCCATTTGGTGGAAAGCAATGATCTTGTTCCTCAGCTTAGCATTCTTGCTTGGTGGAAAATACTTCATGAGGAATCTCTCGGCTAACTCTTGCCATGTAGAAATGGAGTTCGGTGTTAATGAATTCAACTAGGCACGAGCTTTGTCCCTTAACGAATATGGGAACAGCTTTAATCGTAAGGCATCTTCGGGTACTCCGGCTAACTTGAAAGAATCGCTCACTTCCATAAATAGTCTTAAGTGAAGATGAGGATCTTCAGTAGGCATTCCGCTGAATTGGCCCACAGTCTGAAGCATCTGGAACATGACTGGCTTCAGCTCGAATTGTTGTGCCTCGATTTTGGGTCTCCTAATACCCGGATTAAGATCGTTAAACACTGGCACGACATATTATCTTAAGGCTCTATCCCTATCATCAGCAATAATGATAGGATTCTGAGCAGGGTTTGTTCCGTTTCCTTGATTCATATTCTCGAAATTCATTCCTTCGGTTCTTCTTTGGTTTGCTTGTCTTCTTCGTTGTCGAAAGGTTCGTTCTATTTCAGGGTCCACAGGGAGTAAATCAATAATCTGGTCAATACTCATAAACACCTAAAATATTCACAAAAAAATTAATTAAGTAAAAATTTCAATATAAAAAATAAATAAACCAAAATGTAAAACAGATTCACAAATAATGTCTTTTGAAAAACAGTCCCCGGCAAAGGTGCCAAAAACTTGGAACGGTGGAAATGTGCAAGTGTACACAATCGTAACAAGTAATAAAGTGACAAGTAAATGTCGAGTTATCATACCCACAGGGACTGTAAAAGAATTATTTATGAAAATGCTTTCAAACACTTTAGTGACGGAAAAATATTTGGATTTAAGAGATATTTAAAAACTAAAGGAAAAACAAAGAAAAATAAAATAAACACAGTTCTAATACACGATTTCAAAAGCTAATTTTAATCAAGATGATATAATTGTGTTGGATCAATCGCATTTCTTACCTTAGAATTATTAAGCTCGTGTTTATATGTAACACCCCAAACCCGGCCCATTCACTACGACCGAATTTGAAATGCCATTGCGGAACATGTTCGAAAATATTCTTACTTAAGAGTAAAAACCGTTAAAAATTTGTTTCCTTTAATAAAACATTTTCGTGACTTAAAATATCCTACGTAAGAATTAAAGTTTGTTATAAAAATACCGGATTCAAGCTTTATTATACATACTTAAGAAAATAAAATCATTTGCAATCAACATTTATATTGTCGATCCATAATAGAACATAATAGTAAAGATACTTAATAAAAATACTTAAATACTTTATATGGGCCTTACTACAATAAACACTTAATCAAAATACTGAAATTATAAATACTTGATTAATTAAACAAAATATCCTTTTGCATGAAAATCCGCTTCTGCATGGCCACCTTTGTATCAACTCCAACCCGGTCTGAGCATCACCTGTAAGGTTGAGAAAAATTGGGTGAGTCACACGGACTCAGTGTGTAATTAATCCACTGAATTCCACCCACATGTTAACCACATATTTACTCAAATTCAGATAATAATTATCATATTCACATATTATCGCATTCCGGGCTTGGCACATATTCAAAACTTATCAAGAGACAGGGTAATTAACCACATAATTTCCACATACTGGGCTTAGCCCATTTCTACATTAAGCCACATATCAACTGGGCTTGGCCCATTTCCACATTAATTCACAAATCAGATATAATCATGCAAAGTGCACCCAACCCAAACCTAGGGTCCATCCTCTACACTCCCCCGTATCCAGCCTACCACACACCAGGGGATTATCAAATCACCCTCTCCTTATCACTCCAAAAGGCAATCAATGCCGTCCACGTGCAATTAAGCACAAAAATCCACAACGCGACCTCAGTCAGCGCCAATCCACGATGTAGCCGTAGCTAACACCAAAACCACGATGGGACACATAGTCACTCATCAACCACGATATGGCACATAGCCGATATCAACCACGATGAGGCACAGAGCTACTCATCAAGCCCCGTGAACTAAATCGCAAGTAATCCACAACGTTACCTTAGTCAACGTCAATCCACGATGTAGCTCAAGGCTAACATCAAACCACGTACTCGAAGTACACCCGTACCTTCTTTCATATCCCGCCCATGCACATGCTACATAAAAATAATGCCATGATAATGCATGTACATGTTACTCAGGCATACATTCATATTCATAGGCATACTCACATATACGTATTAATAATCACATCTCAACAGATTTGATACTAACCTGTTTATCGACATACCCTTTAAGGGTATCCGTTTCACATTGTCACTGCACTTATTAGCACATATTTAACACATACACATATCGCAAACATATCATATACCCGGAAAACGATGGGTTAATCACACACCTGATTACTAGCAGCGTTACGCCCTCAATACCGATACTATCACTAAGTGACACTACGGCTATCTGCCTACGTTGCTGTTCGGACGCTGGCCCACACCCCGGCGGCCAATCTCGCACTGCAGAGATTGCTCTCCTTTTAAACTTGGGGATAGGGGCTACCCCTTTACCTTCTTGACTAACACTTGCGTCCATCGTAGAACACTTATTCAGAAACATTCGGTCAAGCAATAACATCATAATCCCAATAATACGAATCTTAACTATACTTACCAAAGATAATGAAACTGAATCCCAAAACTTGTCCTACTGCTGTTGATTTGCCTTATTAACTAAAGCCCGGAAACCACCTCTTGAATATGGGTTGTCGAAATCCCTGCTAAACAACTTGTTAAAAATGACCAACACGAGAATACTAAGAACATGGCCCTTGGCCGAAACTACACTTCCTTACCTAGCTTTTCCAAGTCCCAAAATATTTTCTTGCTCTTGTAGTTACCAATATCCCTTGATGTTCAAAAATCTCGAGAGCTCCCGCAATGCACCTTAACGTCGGCACTTTAATGGTGAAGAAAGAAAACACAAATAGTGGAGGGAGTTCAATGCTTAAAAGATTCGGCCATAAATAAACTAGATCAAGGTTTCGGCTTCAAATGATGATGGGATATTCGGCTATGGTGTTTCTTTAAGGTAGAAAAGAGGAACAGAGGTTACAAGATTCGACTACCACCTTAGTTGCAAAAGTAGGGCGTTCGATCAAATAAGAGAAGATATAGATTCAAGGTTGAAAGAAGAAAAGAATAAGAAGGGAAGGTGAGAAGAAATTCGGCAAGGCATTAAAAGAAAAAGAAAAAGATGAAAGCTCTTCAACTAAAATTCGACACACACATCTTAACATTCTTCAAAGCCGAAAATGGTCACCAAGAGAGTCCCTTGGCCGACCATGCATCCAAATGCAAAGAAAGGAACAACAAACTTCATGCATTTCGGCCAAGCACAAAATTGGAGGGAAAGAAGATGAATTTCGGCCATGCTTTGCTAACATCAAAGCCGACCATGCTCTCCTCCCCCTTTGAAAAATTCCTAACACCAAATACCAATAAACATTGTTTATCACTCCCCCATCACCAACATTAATCAATAAACTTGCCCATCACCATTGAAATAAACAAATTCATTGTTTAACCATTTCCCACCATCCTATGCATAATAATAATAATAATAATAATAATAATAATAATAATAATAATAATAATAACATCCCATACTTTCAACAACAAATAAAAATAAAATAAAATAAAACTATCCATACCCCATGCAGCGTTTGAAAACAACAAAATAAAGAAAACAACCTATTTTCTTTTTCCAATTGAAAGCCCATGCAGGCACTACCCCCACGCCAGCATAATATAATAAAAACTGACCAGAAGCTACCCCCAGGTCTCGAACCCGAGACCTGGAGAAAACTCTCCACGCCTCCAGCCACTCTGCCACTGCTCCTTTCATGCCATAACCTCATCGAAATTTCTTTTAAGCTCTCATTCCTTAGCTCCCCTTGCTTTAACGTCAGAAGCCAAAAAATAATACACCCATGCGCGTCCAGCGCGACTCGAACGCGAGTCCTCTTGAAGCTCCCTTGCTGCAAGCATCCAAGCCACTTCACCCAGGCGCTTTTTGTGACATGTTCCACCTCGAATTTCCTTTAAGTCATCCTTAGCCGAGCGCCTCCTTGACGCAAAAACATAAATTCTCCTTTTTGCTCCCCTTGCAACTCGAACCACCTCCCTTCCTCCCAGCCCATGACGTCGCTCACCAAGGCCTTAAGTGGCAGCCCCACGCCACTTTACCAATCCGACTTTCATGTTCATAAACTCATAAAATTATTCTTAAGGCCTCCATAGCCCATTTCCCTTTTTAACTCAAAATTTTCAAAAATTTTCAAAGCACTTCCTTTTAATCCTAGAGTTTTAAAAACCCTTAAAACATCACCAACCCCACTTAAAGCCTACTAACACTTGAGTTATGCTCCAAACGCACAACCCCTAATTTAGGATGTTACAATTCTACCCTCCTTAAAAATAATTTCGTCCTCGAAATTACTTACTAACGAATAATCGCACATCCTAACTTACCACACTACGCTTATGCTACGCACTCTGATCCTATCAACACTAACATATTCCTTAGGTACTAACTCCAGACTCGTATTCAAGGTTCCATACACTTCGCTAGCATACAAACACGAACTATCTCATAACAAACCAGGCAATAAGGAGATTCCAGAATTAGGGAACATACCCGTTATCACATCTTGCATCTGAACCTTCAGCACCCCTTCTTGGGGTTCCACATCCTTGACCTCGAGCCCTATCCATCACTTGAGGACATTTCTTAACCAAATGAGCTTTAGATCCACAACGGAAACATGCCTTACTCTTTCCCCAACATTCTCCTAAATGAGCTCTTCCACGTTGGGCACATAAACGACTCCGATTCTCAGCAACTGGTACTGGTGCACGTACAGAATTCTCGATCCTTGGTCTTTTCCGAACATCTTCAACCGATGCTGACGGTCCAAAACTTCTCTTATTCCCGTTCCTTTCCTTATCTCGGTTCTCTCTTACAGCCCTCTTAACTTCTTCAGCTATCCGAGCTTTCTCCACTGGAATGGCGAAGTCTCTTTCCCTGTGCGGAGCAATCAACTCTAGCAACTCATCTCGTAGCCCATCTTCGAACCGGACACACCTTTCGTAATCAGTAGCCACGATCCCTTTGGCGTACTGACTTAACCGCACAAATTCTGCTTTATACTCTGCCACCGACTTGCTTCCTTGTACCAAGTTTAGAAACGCCTTCCTTTGCGAGTCTAAGTAACTGGCTCCTACGTACTTTCCTTCAAACTTAAGCTTAAAATATTCCCAATCCACTCGATCTGCCGGAACACCTTGCCTGACAGTGAGCCACCATCGATAAGCTTCATCTCGGACTAACAAGACAGCACCTTTCAGCTTTTCCTCATCAGTACAGTCCAAATCATCCATGATTCTTTCGACTGCCTCCAACCAATACTCCGCTACATTCGGAGCTACTCTCGATACTCCTCTAAAGACTTCAGCTCCGTTCGACCTAAGCCTTTCCGATACTGACTTCCGAGCTCTATTTCTCGCACTAGCTCCTGCCACACGCTCTAGCACTCGCAACATAGCCCGCGATACTGCGTCATCTTCTCCTATCTAATCTTGATCCTCTGTGCCCACTGCTGGCGACGGTACTTCATTTCCTGACCCATGGCCAGACCCGACTGGTTCCGATACTGCCATTCTACCTCTACAGCGTCCACGACGACCACGTCCCCTAGAACTCATTTCTAACGTCGCAATTTTATGAAAAGAAGTTCTAGAAGTGGTTCTTTCGATCTATCAAAGTTTCAGTTCGAGTTCACTAATCTACGAGCCCATTTAGCTCATACAGTTCACATATTCAAATCACCTCAATAGTCAGAGGTACTTACCAGTGGACTTCGGGTCGGAGGTACAGGTGCCATGCCAGAATAAACCTGAAATAAAAGTCCATATTTTGAAAAGCCCACTTTTGGAAACTGTTTTCGGGCCCAAAACCTCAAAGCCGAGTTTTGAATCGGGCTCTAATACCAAGCTTGTAACACCCCAAACCCGGCCCATTCACTACGACCGAATTTGAAATGCCATTGCGCAACACGTTCGAAAATATTCTTACTTAAGAGTAAAAACCGTTAAAAATTTGTTTCCATTAATAAAACATTTTCGTGACTTAAAATATCCTACGTAAGAATTAAAGTTTGTTATAAAAATACCGGATTCAAGCTTTATTATACATACTTAAGAAAATAAAATCATTTGCAATCAACATTTAAATTGTCGATCCATAATAGAACATAATAGTAAAGATACTTAATAAAAATACTTAAATACTTTATATGGGCCTTACTACAATAAACACTTAATCAAAATACTGAAATTATAAATACTTGATTAATTAAACAAAATATCCTTTTGCATGAAAATCCGCTTCTGCATGGCCACCTTTGTATCCACTACAACCCGGTCCGAGCATCACTTGTAAGGTTGAGAAAAATTGAGTGAGTCACACGGACTCAGTGTGTAATTAATCCACTGAATTCCACCCACATGTTAACCACATATTTACTCAAATTCAAATAATAATTATCATATTCACATATTATCGCATTCCGGGCTTGGCCCATATTCAAAACTTATCAAGAGACAGGGTAATTAACCAAATAATTTCCACATACTGGGCTTAGCCCATTTCCACATTAATCCACATATCAACTGGGCTTGGCCCATTTCCACATTAATTCACAAATCAGATATAATCATGCAAAGTGCACCAAACCCAAACCTAGGGTCCATCCTCTACACTCCCCCGTATCCAGCCTACCACACACCAGGGGATTATCAAATCACCCTCTCCTTATCACTCCAAAAGGCAATCAATGCCATCCACGTGCAATTAAGCACAAAAATCCACAACGCGACCTCAGACAGCGCCAATCCACGATGTAGCCGTAGCTAACACCAAAACCATGATGGGACACATAGTCACTCATCAACCACGATATGGCACATAGCCGATATCAACCACGATGAGGCACAGAGCTACTCATCAAGCCACGCGAACTAAATCGCAAGTAATCCACAACGTGACCTCAGTCAACGTCAATCCACGATGTAGCTCAAGGCTAACATCAAACCACGTACTCGAAGTACACCCGTACCTTCTTTCATATCCCGCCCATGCACATGCTACATAAAAATAATGCCATGATAATGCATGTACATGTTACTCAGGCATACATTCATATTCATAGGCATACTCACATATACGTATTAATAATCACATCTCAACAGATTTGATACTAACCTGTTTATCGACATACCCTTTAAGGGTATCCGTTTCACATTGTCACTGCACTTATTAGCACATATTTAACACATACACATATCGCAAACATATCATATACCCGGAAAACGATGGGTTAATCACACACCTGATTACTAGCAGCGTTACGCCCTCAATACCGATACTATCACTAAGTGACACTACGGCTATCTGCCTACGTTGCTGTTCGGACGCTGGCCCACACCCCGGCGGCCAATCTCGCACTGCAGAGACTGCTCTCCTTTTAAACTTGGGAATAGGGGCTACCCCTTTACCTTCTTGACTAACACTTGCGTCCATCGTAGAACACTTATTCAGAAACATTCGGTCAAGCGATAACATCATAATCCCAATAATACGAATCTTAACTATACTTACCAAAGATAATGAAACTGAATCCCAAAACTTGTCCTACTGCTGTTGATTTGCCTTATTAACTAAAGCCCGGAAACCACCTCTTGAATATGGGTTGTCGAAATCCCTGCTAAACAACTTGTTAAAAACGACCAACACGAGAATACTAAGAACATGGCCCTTGGCCGAAACTACACTTCCTTACCTAGCTTTTCCAAGTCCCAAAATATTTGCTTGCTCTTGTAGTTACCAATATCCCTTGATGTTCAAAACCCCGAGAGCTCCCGCAATGCACCTTAACATCGGCACTATACAAGCACCCACAGAGAATCGGCTTCTAGATCCCAAAGAGAAGAATTTCGGCACTTTAATGGTGAAGAAAGAAAACACAAAAAGTGGAGGGAGTTCAATGCTTAAAAGATTCGGCCATAAATAAACTAGATCAAGGTTTCGGCTTCAAATGATGATGGGATATTCGTCTATGGTGTTTCTTTAAGGTAGAAAAGAGGAACAGAGGTTACAAGATTCGGCTACCACCTTAGTTGCAAAAGTAGGGCGTTCGATCAAATAAGAGAAGATATAGATTCAAGGTTGAAAGAAGAAAAGAATAAGAAGGGAAGGTGAGAAGAAATTCGGCAAGGCATTAAAAGAAAAAGAAAAAGAAAAAGATGAAAGCTCTTCAACTAAAATTCGACACACACATCTTAACATTCTTCAAAGCCGAAAATGGTCACCAAGAGAGTGCCTTGGCCGGCCATGCATCCAAATGCAAAGAAAGGAACAACAAACTTCATGCATTTCGGCCAAGCACAAAATTGGAGGGAAGGAAGATGAATTTCGGCCATGCTTTGCTAACATCAAAGCCGACCATGCTCCCCTCCCCCTTTAAAAAATTCCTAACACCAAATACCAATAAACATTGTTTATCACTCCCCCAGCACCAACATTAATCAATAAACTTGCCCATCACCATTGAAATAAACAAATTCATTGTTTAACCATTTCCCACCATCCTATGCATAATAATAATAATAATAATAATAATAATAATAATAATAATAATAATAATAATAATAATAACATCCCATACTTTCAACAACAAATAAAAATAAAATAAAATAAAACTATCCATACCCCATGCAGCATTTGAAAACAACAAAATAAAGAAAACAACCTGTTTTCTTTTTCCAATTGAAAGCCCATGCAGGCACTACCCCCACGCCAGCATAATATAATAAAAACTGACCACAAGCTACCCCCAGGTCTCGAACCCGAGACCTGGAGAAACCTCTCCACGCCTCCAGCCACTCTGCCACTGCTCCTTTCATGCCATAACCTCATCGAAATTTCTTTTAAGCTCTCATTCCTTAGCTCCCCTTGCTTTAACGTCAGAAGCCAAAAAATAATACACCCATGCGCTTCCAGCGCGACTCGAACGCGAGTCCTCTTGAAGCTCCCTTGCTGCAAGCATCCAAGCCACTTCACCCAGGCGCTTTTTGTGACATGTTCCACCTCGAATTTCCTTTAAGTCATCCTTAGCCGAGCGCCTCCTTGACGCAAAAACATAAATTCTCCTTTTTGCTCCCCCTGCAACTCGAACCACCTCCCTTCCTCCCAGCCCATGACGTCGCTCACCAAGGCCTTAAGTGGCAGCCCCACGCCACTTTACCAATCCGACTTTCATGTCCATAAACTCATAAAATTATTCTTAAGGCCTCCATAGCCCATTTCCCTTTTTAACTCAAAATTTTCAAAAATTTTCAAAGCACTTCCTTTTAATCCTAGAGTTTTAAAAACCCTTAAAACATCACCAACCCCACTTAAAGCCTACTAACACTTGAGTTATGCTCCAAACGCACAACCCCTAATTTAGGATGTTACATTATACTTGTTAAAACATGGCAACTCAGTAATTTGCTAACTTATGAACATACTTTCAAATAAAAATCCATTCATCTCTTGTACATATTTCTCTGCAAATTCGATCGATTAAACAGACTTCTAAAAGTAAACATGTTATTGCACATACATACTTATTAAATTAAACAATCTCTCGCATATTCCTATGTGATTCAACTGATTAATTCAACCTAATAAGCATATAAAAGATCATGCAAGATAACAAAGTATTTTTACCTTGAAACAACTTAATCACAAAAATCCTGCAAGTTATGCAAGGCATATGTATCGCCAAATGCAATGCTAATTTAATCTTCAGCTACCTTAGAAGAATTAAACATGCACAGATTAAGTATTGTGTCCATTAATTACAATTTCAATGCGTTTAAATAATTAATTCATTATCTATCTAAACAATTATAATGCCAGATAACTTAAACATGATTTTACTTAATCAAGCGTTTTATCGAAGCCTTTTAATAGTATAAACACAATTTTAATAATTCAAGAGGACGAAATGCAATCAATCCAACATGAATTAAATTCAAGCTAAATTGATTAAATTAAACATTCCAATAGCATAAATATTCATAAACATGTTTGTCAAAACAACAAGGAAATTAAAAAGAGATAAGGAACAAGAAGCAAATCCGGTGTTTCTCCGTGGCTTGATTGATTGCTCCGTTCTTTGTTCTCTGTTGTCCTCGGCGGTCAAGGTGGCTTATGAACACTCCACTTGTTGCTCCAAATGGTTGGGAAAACACCTCTTTTCCAAGAGGAGAAATCGGCACAAGAACACAAAAAGGGAAATGGGAAATGGGAATTGAGAGAAAGTGAGAGAAAAGAATGTTAGAGGCTTGAGGGATGGATTGAATGATCAGCAAGGGTGGTATTTATAGCTGAATGTGGCAGCTAAAGTTTTCTAAAAATAGCAGCCAAAGAGCCACACCTTGGCCGGCCACCTATGTGGCAAAGTTGATGGATTCAACTTTGCTAAATATAGCATGGGGCAAATCTACAAAGCCACAATATTTAGAGGGGTTTGAATGCAACTTTGAAAAGTCTTCAAGGGCTTCTTTGCAATCTTGATTAATCAGCTGATAAGCTGATTTGGGCCAGCAATGTGGACGGTTTGGGCTGCCCAACTCTTTGCTCGGTTCGGTTCAACCGGTTTGGTTCAACTGATGCGGTTCAACTGGGCCTTTTTCATAATTAATTAAGATTAATTTATTTAACCCAAATTAAATTGAGAATAAATTAAAATTAATTATATTATGATTAAATATTCATAATTGGACCGTCTTGGGCTAGAAGTAAACTCGCCTTGATACTTCAAATTGCTTCTCGGGTTTATTCTTCGAGCAGTGTCTGCCGAGCTGATTTTCGCCCTTTGTGCGAATCTGTGGAAAATAGTCAAAATAAATCAAAATTAACTATAAAATTAATTAAAATTCATCATGTTCATATTTTTAGCATAATTTAATTATTTTATAATATTTAATTATTTTCCGACAAGAATTTACTCGAAACTGCATGGATTTGGGTCAAAAAGGGCATGAAAAAGTATATAAATTTTCGTGTTTCCCATAATATTATACAATATTTAATAAACCATTTGTTATATCCTTTTAATTTTCATATTTTAAAAACATATTAAATCAACTGATTTAATCAGTTGAATTAAAAAAATTTATAGGTCTAATTGACTAAAGTTTTCCAGATTAACTTTTATTTCTTAATTCTTATTTATATACTTAAAAATCTTTTCCTTTCTACCTAATGCGATTTTATAAACTCCGAACATTCTTTCGAATCGAATTTCATTACTCGTGATCTTTTTCGTTGTTTAACCTACACTTTTCTTAGGGGTTCAGTATGGGTTCATGGTTATTACACTATCTACCCATTTCTTTTGGGGCTCTAACATAAAATTGATCCATCAAAAGTTAGTTTATCTTACACAATCATTTATTTATTTTAATTTTTTTATTAAAAACAACATTATAATAAAATTAGTTACTATAATTTTGTTCTATAACAAATAATTTTTAAGAGAAATGTTAATTAGATTAATAATAATAAATGGTCGAACACAAATCAAGAAATAGAGAGGAATAATCCAAATACCAAACCACCAAGTTTGTCTTATATATCCTGTTTTACTTATTTCATCCTCTTATCTCACAACTCATCAATATCAGCAGCAAGTAAAGCAACGGAACATCAAAATCAATTATTGGTGCATGAAATAAGACAATTTAAACTAAATTAAGAGTCACCTATTAACATCCCTTCAAATCCAAACAATGAAAATATAACGAAAATATAACTGATAGCAAGGTAAATTCATATTTTTAATATATTTATTTTTGGCAAATTATCGGATAAAATGCTATTAAATTTGGATTTTTCTTATCAGGAATGAAGTTGGTGTGTTGAATTCAAACTCATACAAAAAGGGGCTAAATTGGAACAAAAAAACCAAAGCGGAAGGCTTGATTGAAAGATTGAAGATTTAAAGTTGGCTGGATAAAGGTTGAAGGGTTGAAGATTTAAAAAAGTGGTTGGATAAAGATTGAAGGACTTTTTATATTTTTAAAATTCTATAATTAGTTTGAATTTAATTTCTAGTTTAAATTTGATTTTTAAAAATTTTGATTTATTTAGTGATAATATTTAGGAAAAATCTAGCTAAATTTTAGTACTAGAAGTGTGTATAAATACCTAGTGGCTACAGTAAACTAAACACACACTTGGCTTCAGGCATTTAATAAAAATTCTTTCTTTTTTTCCCTTCCCGTGTCTATTCTATCCTACCATTTCAATTTTCTTTCTTTTGCTTTCAACGTTTTTGGCTTATTTGCCTTTCAAGCCCCCTTCCCTTTCCACTTTCCACAATTCCATTTAAATCGTTTCTATACACCTTCAAGCATGATTCTTTTAATGATTAACTAAACTCCTCTTTAGCTTTAGCCCAGAAATTGCTCTAACAAAACAATTGTGAGATACGAGCTCGCTCAAAAAAACCTCTCAACGCAACATTTTTTATCTCTCCGGTATATGGGATAGTAAAAATTTATCCCTTAAAGTTGATTCAGCTTTGATTCAAAAAGTACATGTTGGGTTAGAGTTGTTTGGCATACAGTTGGGAAGTCGAACCGGCCATGCTGTGTTCGAATTCCCGTGAACAAATTGGAGTGTCTAGGTGAAAAAAGCCAATTGGATTCCGTCAAGGGAGATAGAGATTGAATTTAAAAGACCCATGTGATTGAGGTCGTTAATTCGAGTTGGGCTTTTTAGATCGCAAGGCTATCGAAATCCTAAATCGCAAACACGTGTGTCGCGGTTAGAAATTTGGCAAGAGTTGGTTTGCAGGCCGTACCTGTATCAACTGTATAAGGAAAAGTTGGTGGTCGGGACATTCTTGGTCGTTATGACCAGCTTATCGCTTGGAAAGGAGAATCTATTTCAAGGATCGATTCAAGATTGGAGTACACCGAGGCTAAGGCTAAGCTTTAAAAATATATTTTATTTATTCATTTAATTTTATTTTGCTTAATTTATTTTGAAATAACGTTTTTACTTTATTTTATATACATATTTTTTCCTTTTAATATTATTATCTTTATCCACTAAACCCCATTTTTATTTTCTAGCATTGCAACACACTGGTTGTGGGCACGACTATTACCATAGCAGTAATTATGGT
Source organism: Gossypium australe (assembly GCA_005393395.2). Taxonomy (NCBI): domain Eukaryota; kingdom Viridiplantae; phylum Streptophyta; class Magnoliopsida; order Malvales; family Malvaceae; genus Gossypium; species Gossypium australe. Next base: position 24,334,883 of record CM016614.1, on the reverse strand, counting down.
CACAAGAAAAGGGGAAATTAGAAACCAGCCCTTCTGGATTCGACCCTACTGCTTTATATTTCAATTTACTGTTATCTTTCATAGGAATTTATATTTGGTGGTTTCGACGCCCATCAAATTTTGGCGTCGTTGCCGGGGGCTGGTGAAAATTTCTAATTTTTGTTTGTTTTCTTTATGACCAGATTAGAACCCGGGACTCTAGCATTTTAACTGGAAATAGAAAAGTTGGCTCGAACACTTCAAAGAGAGGCTATTCGATGTGGTAAACGACCACATCCAAACTTTGAAGTAGGATTTTATACCAAAGATATTTTCTTATTCGAAGATATAGACGAAATGGCAGATCAAAGTATATGCCAACTTGCAGCTGCACCAGATGAACAACAACCACTATGCATAACTTATCCGGCAGGAGAAACACAGTTCGAGTTAAAGTCCGGATTAATTCATTTGTTTTCAACTTTCCACAGTTTGAAAAATGAGAACCCCCACACTCATCTGAAGGAATTCCATATGGTCTATTTAAGAATGAAACCAAAAGGAGGAACTGAGGATCAAATTAAACTTCGAGCTTCTCCCTTTTAATTAGCCGACTCTACTAAAGAATGATTGTCTTATTTACCTCCGAGATCTATTAATACTTGGATTGATATGTCTCAATTATTTCTTGGCAGGTTTTTCCTAGCAGCTCGAGCAGCCAAAATAAGGAAAAGTATAGTCGAAATATAATAAAAGGAAGTAGAGTCACTCTATGAATATTGGGAGGGATACAAAAAGTGCACAAGTTGCCCACAACATGGCTTGTCTGAACAGTCGCTCTTACAGTATTTCTATGAAGGGTTACTCCAAATGGAAATGAAAATGATTGATGCCACTAGCGGAGGGGTGCTTGTGAACATGACTCCTCAAAGAGTTAGGGAATTAATTTCGACCATGGCTATAAATTCTCAACAGTATCGACCACCTATAGAACTACGATAAGGGTTCACGAGCTAAGTACTCCTTCCTTAGTAGATAAGATTGATAAACTTACTAATATGGTTAAAAATATGCTTGCAGGAAAGACGAACCCAGCTCGCTTATGCGAGATTTGTGCTAAGCCTGATCATCTTACTGACTCGTGCCTGATTTTATAGAAAGACACAACTGCACAAGTAGCTGACATTGGGAACTTTCTAAGGCCACCTCAAAAGCGCTATAATCCATATTCGAACACGTACAATGCAGGGTGGAGGGACCACCTGAATCTAAGCTATGGATCAAACCCTTGATTCAATCAATAATATCAACCAAGACTACCTCCGCCTCAACAGTATCAACCTCCAAAATCATCTCTTGAAACCATAGTAGAGAGGTTGGCCATTAGCATCGAAAAGTTCAAACAAAAGTCTGAGGTACACTTCCAAGAAATTGACCAGCAAATAAGTAAGTTAGCACTTAAGGTTAGTCGTGCAACGCCCCGAATATTTGGGCCTAGTAGAATTGGGCCTATTGGGCCTTGGGCACGGGAGTGTGTAAAATTTTTGGGAACAAGAGAACGACACAAATACAGGTTGGATCTGTTAGGTGAGTGATTTTGGAAGGTTATGGGGCTTCTAAGAAGTCTTGGGTTCAAGTCATGTCATTTGGGAAATTTTATTTTTTAGCATTAGGGGAACCCTGACTCCTGGTATTAAGCCTTTTAAGTAATTAAGATTAAATTGTGACACAAGAGGAGCTTGTGGCTTAGTGGCAAGTGGAGTATGGAGTGAAGCTTGTGGTCTAAGGTTCAAGTCTCTTGAGGAGCAAGGGAGGTTTTATTTTGTAGCATGGATGGCAAGAGTTGTGGTGGATTCAAACTCTTTGGAGTGGTTGTGGACTTGGTAAAAGTGGGAGAGTATCATGGGATATGGATGATGGTTGTTGGGGATTTGGAGGAGGAAAATGTGGAGAGATTTTAGGGGAGAACTAAGGAGTTTGATTTGGAAGACAGTTGTGTCGAATTTGAAAAGGGAAAAGCATAGGAATTTTGACTTTTAGGAAAATTGTGTTGGACATTTCGACTTTGGGGGAGCATTGTGGTATATGCATTTGCCAAAATTCCCTTCTACTTTTCTCTCTTGGGTTCATTCAAGTTGGCATTGGTTGCTGCGTATTATCTGACACCTCTTTTTTTATTTTCAGTCAATTGTGGTTAGTCAGTTTGGTGAACAACTCTCCCATTTCTTCTTCTCTCTTTCTCCTCTTCAATTTGTTTCTACTCTAGCCGAATGCACTATAGGCACTCTCAAGTATTCTACATCTTATCATATCTTCTTTGGTTGCTTTGTTAAGCCGAATACATCCCCTTCTCCTCCCTCATCATTTATTTTGTTTCTCCTTTATCTTCTCTTAAGCCGAATCTATTCTCCTTTCCCTTTTCTAAACTCTTTTTCCCTTATTTTGTAGTAGTGAGTTACTTCCTTGGCCGAATAAGTGTTTATCTGTTGGTCTCATTTTGTTTCCAAGTTTTGCTTCTTTCTTCTTAAACGTTGCCGAATTGATCTTGTTTCTTGCCATACGTCTTCTTTTGGTTTCTAAAACTTCTCAAGTTGTAGAAGAGTTTTCAAGTATCATTGGAGCATTCGAATCTACCTTTTTCTTTTCGTTTGAATATCTAAGGTAAGTTAGATTGTATTCTTGGTTTAGGCCGAATGCCACTTTCCCTATTCTGGGGTGTTGTGCTTACTGTAGATTAATATATGTTTAACCCGTCGGTTTAGGCAATCAAGAGATTATCACGGAGGCAAATGATAGCCAGTCTGAGGAGGGATCAGGAAGAGTGCCTACTGGAAATGGACTCGTAGTCCCTACTCCTAAGTTTAAGAGGCGTTCGGTGTCGGCTTTCGGGACTTTTTGCCAGGATGTAGAAGGGTGGTAGCACCAAACTGTGGTTCGAGTAGGCTAATCATAGTCAATCGGTCTAGTCAAGGCAAGTGGTAGTCGACCTCTCAGTTAAGTGGGTGTTCAGAGTCTTTCTAACACTTTTTGATAAGTGATTAACTGAATGACATGTTTGAATATAGGTTCTGGCGATCGTGAATTCTTAGTACTCTACGTGATCAGGTGTGTAACTTTGTGCTCTGTTGATGATCGACTAAAAAGCCAAAAGTGTGTATTCCACACTGATTGGTCTGTAAATCAGCAAAAGCCGAAGGATTGGGCTTTTGGGCCACATGAGTGTGCGAACACCCATGTGATCAACCGAGCTCACGAAACATGGGCGTATGACGAGGAAGGCCGCCATGAGCGATCTCATGGGCTTGGGCCAGAATGGGCCATATGGACCCGCATGGGTAAACTTCACTGTTAAGTGGGACGTAGATAGACTTGTCATGTCGCGCACATGACTTAGGTAGTTCTGGGCCTCGTTGGGCCGAAATGGGCTGAGTGGGCACAGTGGGCTTGTGGGCCCAAACGGATAGAATGTATGTGATGTGGTATGTGTTGTTTGAACTGTGCTGTTCGTATAGCTGAGGCTATTTCTGGGCTAATTGGGCCACACAGAAGCGTGTGGGCCCACTTGGGCCGAGTAATAGGCCTTAGGCCCATTTGCATCGTTGTGTCTGTTTGGGTTACTAAAGTCACTCGAGGCGACGGTGGACCTTTCGTTGGGTCGTTAAGCCTCAGTTTGTAAAATTACTAAAATACCCCCGGTTTATAAAATTACTGAAATAACCCCGATTTGTAAAATTACTGAAATACCCCCAGTTTGCAAAATTACTGAAATACCCCCAGTTTGTAAAATTACTGAAAACTCTCAGTTTGCAAAATTACTGAAATAACCCAAGTTTGTAAAATTATTGAAATACCCCCGATTTGTAAAATTACTGAAATACCCTCGGTTTGTAAAATTATTGAAATACCCCTAATTTGTAAAATTATCGAAATACCCCCAGTTTGCAAAATTATTGAAATACCCCCGGTTTGCAAAATTATCGAAATACCCCTGGAGGGTAGGGTTACCAAATAACCCTTATAGGGTAAAATGACTATTTTGCCCTTGTGGGTAAATGGCTGACTTAGACTATGAATTTGACTGATTTGACTGTGATTGTATGACTGTGTTTTAATTGACTTGACTGTGGTCGTGTGACTGATATGCTTTTAATATATGTCTAAATAACTGTTACTGAGCATGGCCATTTTGCATACACGTATGATGATTGAGCATGACATACACGACATATTGCATAGGGTTAGGATATTGGTACGAAGGAAGTTCTGATAGGGTCGCACGGGTAGCATGACGACTGTAGATCCAGTATTGATCTGTTAAGGTCGCATGAGTCGCATGAGACGACTGTGGACCAACGGACGACTTAAAGCCGCGTAATCTGATTACAGCTCTGTGCCAACCTAAATATGGCTCTATGCTATCTTGATTATGGCTTTGTGCCAATCGTATTTACCCGTGGCTATGTACCTAACATATATATAGATGACTCTGTGTCGATCATAGTTACCCAAGGCTGTGTGCCGATTATATTACCGTCGCTGATGGCTATGTGCCAAACATAATACAGTACTGATGGCTTTGTGCCAATTATAATACCGCTACTGAAGGCTTAGAGTCGCATATATATACTAGCAGCTTTGCTGCGATTTCGGTTAGGGCCGCAACCAATGGTAACATTGGTATGTTAGCTGGGTGGGTTGATTTTATCCCCACGTAAGTGTAGGGTTGGTACGTGTGGTGTGTTGGCTGGATTGGGTTGGGATGTATCCTCATACTATTGCATATCTGTTATGAGATATGTCACTGTACGGGGCTTAGGCCCACTTATTCTGTTACTGGTTTGGGCTAGGCCCAATTGATTCTGTCATGGGTTGTGACCCAAATGATATTGTAGTGGGCTTTGGTCCACGTATGCTCTGATTTGGACTGTACTGTTACTGTTAAAGGGCTTTGGTCAGACTATTTCGATTTCTATTTTTGTATACTGACTGTTACTCTAGTAAGGGGATTACACACTGAGTTTTTGTAAACTCACCCCGTTTTTTTACTGTGCAGGTAATCCCCCAGCCTTAGACGGATCGGTGCTGAAAGGGACTCAGAGAAGGCCACACTCTGCTTGTGTTTTCCGTTTTGATTATTTACATTCAAGTATTTTGATTTGGGTTGTAATAAGGCCTCTTTAAGTTTCTGGATTTTAACTTTGGGTTTTTCTTTACTTTGGTTTATATCGGTTAGAAGTAAGTCACGGTTTTCCAAAATGATAATTTTTTTCAACAACACTATGTTTCCGCAACATTTTCGAAATGGTTTCAAGACCTAATCTTTAAACATCACGTTTCCATAAATCGGTTACTTATAATCTTAGCTTTCGCATCTAAAAAGGAATTTTGGGAATAAAACTAATAATTTTTCAATGTACCACGTTTTAAAAATAATCTAGCGTAACTGAGACTTTTCTCAAGCTTTTAAATAAGAAGGGTTTCCAATGAAAACATAGTTTTCGAAAAAAACACTTCAATGTGACACGCCAGATTCGGGCCTAACTTCTAGGCCGGGTTTGGGGTGTTACAAGTCGTTTGGAGAACCAAGGAAAATTGCCATCTCAAACCGAGTCGAACCCACATCAAAATACGAGTGCTATTACTATAAAAGATTGAACAGAATCAAAACTAGTGCTCGGCATGAGTCATGACCACGACGCTGAACAAGAAGAACAAAAAGCCGAACCAATAGCTCCCATGGAGCCGACACCACAAAAACCATTTGTTGTACCTCCCCCATTCCCTAGAAGGCTCGTCCAAGTTAAAAAGGAACGAGAGGAAAAATAAATCCTTGAGACATTTCAGAAGGTAGAAATTAATATTCCTTTACTTGATGCAATTAAACAGGTTCCACGTTATGCAAAATTTTTGAAAGAACTGTGCACTGGCAAAAAGAAACTCCAAGAAAACGAATGGGTAAATGTGGGAGAAAATGTTTCTGTGGTGTTACAAAGGAAAATCCAGCCTAAGTGTAAGGACCAAAGTATGTTTTCTATATCTTGCAAAATAGGTAATAATGACATAAAGAAAACCATGTGTGATTTAGCAACATCTATTAATGTAATGCCTTTATCTATTTTTTAATTGCTAAACACGGGTCCTTTAAAAGAAATAAGGGTAACTATTCAATTGGCAGACATGTAATGCGTATATCCAGAAAGGGTGTTGGAAGATGTCCTTGTTAAGGTAAATGTAACACCCCTAACCCCTAACCATCGCCGGAATAGGGTTAAGAGGCATTACCAGTCATATCAGAACTTTTACGTTCATTTCAGGACACAAGATACATCATTATCATATCATAACAACACATATACGTAGAGTCCCTTTAAAATGTCTACGAGACTTTAAACATGCATTGCGAAGGGGTCGGGACTAATCCGAGCACATACGAATTTTTTTTGAAAACTTAATATTTTTCAAAGTTACAGAGGTCACATGCCCGTGTGGGCAGGTCATGTGTCCAAGCCGTAGCAAAGCAGGGCGTACATACTGACTTGTCCACACGGCCACAAGACACGCCCGTGTGCCAGGCCATGTGAAAATTAGGGAGGCTACTGACTTGCTCACACGGCCAGTCACACGCCCGTGTGTCCAGCCCATGTGACATCCTGACTTGATTTGAATTACAATTTTAAGGGACATGATCGAGACACACGCCCATGTTCTCAACCGTGTGGGCATATATAGGCCATTTGCAAGGCCAAATTGCCACCCAAACTTTGGGTCACACCTACAAGCATCAAACCATTCTAAATTCATATCTCAAATACATTTAAAACATACATTTTAACCATCATTCCCATCACCCAATTCAAGCATGAAACATACCACTTTCATATCACCAAAACATATCAAAAGGATCATTCACACAACATCACATATACACCTTATAACTATCATTTTCACATATTCAAAACACATATAATAGTCATTCAACTATCTAGCCATATCACATGGCAAGAACTATACATCTCAAAACATTTCATAGACACTAGCCGATAGTGTGATTGAGTCGCTGACGATCCTCGGATCCAAGCTAGCTTTAATGACACTGTAAAACAAAGAAAGACTTCACACAGTAAGCTTTAAAGCTTAGTAAGTTCGTATTATAACACAATTAATTCAACAATTCAAATTCAATATGTAAAATTACCAACACCTAGTTCAATTCATCTTAATACTCAACTTTCATCCATAACAATTCCTCATTTTCATACATAACTATATGTTCAATGTACAAACATTTACCAAGCTACTCAATCTAACTCTTTCCATCATTCATTCTCATAACTATCCATTTATCTCATACACAACTTTATCAACCACATAGGTTATGTACGTACCTGTACTATCACGTATTTAACTATCATATTTACCATTCAATGCTCTAAACCATTACTCATTCGATCTTCTTTAAACATTCGATGAATTTGCACACTCAGTGCCATATAATTTGCTGAAGCCACAATATTACCGCACACTTAGTGCCATCATAATAAACACAAAATGTTTCAATATCGCACACACAGTGCCAACCAATATAGTCGATGATTTCTTTATCTAGCACACTTAGTGCCTATCATCATTGTGTCGGTTCTATTTACGCACACTTAGTGCCACATGTCTTCAAACTCACATTTAGCATTACTATCTTATCAACCACATTTTCATTCATTACATAACATGTGAACATAATTAAAACAATTCGTATTATACATGAACTTACCTCGGACGTAGAAATACGATACAAGTCAATCAATCGAGCACCTTGTTCTTGCCTCGATCTAAGTCTGAATTTCTCTTTTCTTGGTCTATACATATTCAAATTTAGCTAATTCATTCACCAAATCATTCAATTCAATCCAAATATACATATTTAGAGCATTTTACAAAATAACCCTCATATTTTCACATTTTAACATTTTAGTCCCTATTTCATAAAATCACCAAATACTCATAATTTCATTACACACGTGCCTAGCTGAATTTTCCCTAGCTCATATAAGCCCACATATTTCATTTCCTTCAATTTCTCATTTTCACAATTTAGCCCAAAATAGTCAAATTCATCAAAAATTCAAAGGCAAAATATGTTAACCCAACATTAAACTTTCATATTTCACCAACTATCAACACAAAGCTCACATATTCATCAATGGCATTTTACAAAATTATCATCATACGTAAAAATTATCAAAAACCGAAGCAAAAACATACCTTAATTAAGCCAACTTCTAGCCAAACCCTAGCTTAGTCTTTTTCTTTTCTTTTCTTGTGATTTTTGACAAGATGAATGCATGAATAAAATGAATATTTGGCTTTGTTTTACTTAATATTAACTTAATAACCTAATTACCATTTTAACCTTAATATATAACATTTAAAATTCCACTAACTTAACCCATTTTTGTCCATCCAATCTATTAATGGTTTAATAACAACATAAGGACTTCTCATTTAATAAACCATGACAATTAAGTGCTTTAAAAACTAACACACAACTTTTGCATTTTATGCGATTAAGTCCTTTTTCATAAATCGACACACAAACGATAAAATTTTTACACAGAATTTTCACACATGCTTAATCACATACTGTAAACACTAAAATAATATTAAAATATTTTTTTCGACCTCGAATTTGTGGTCCCAAAACCACTGTTCCGACTAGGGTCTAAATCGAGCTGTTACAGTAAATGAACTAAATTTTCCTACAGACTTTTACATCATCGATATGGAAGACGACTACTTAAAAAATGCTTCAGATATTCTACTTTGGAGACCATTCCTAAGTACCGAACATACAAATATTGATGTTCGAAATGGAACCCTCACTATGGAACACAATGTTGAATATTTCTAGTGCTGATATTATTGAACCACTAACGAAATTTTATCATTAGTATCATGAAGAGGATGGGTTACAAATGGTGCTTTGCAAGAGTTTAGACCTCGAAACGATGGATAAATTGGAAAAGTTAATGACGGTCGGAGAGCCGATTAGAGAAACACTATTCTATTGGAGATTTCTCAAGTTCCTAGAAGCCAAGGTAAATACTTTGAACTTTCTCCTTCTAAAACTAAACTATTGCCTTCTATTTTGCAGGCCCCAGAAATAGAGCTTAAACCATTACCGGAACACTTGAAGTATGCCTACTTGGGGTAATGGGAACACTTTACGGTAATAATTTCCAATAAATTTTCGGGATTGGAAGAGGAGAATTTAATGCAAGTCTTGAGAGACTATAAAGGGGCAATCGAGTGGAATATCGTCGATATAAAAGGATTAAGTCCCTTGACTTCTATGCATAAAATACCGATAAAAGATAATGCAATTCCAATAAGAGAAGCTCAAAGACACCTTAATCCACCAATGATGGAGGTCGTTAAAAAGGAAGTTCAAAGGCTACTAGACGCTAGGATGACCTATCCAAATTTTGGCATTAATTGGGTTAGCCCAATTCATTTGGTACCTAAGAAAACTGGTATGACCGTAATAAAAAATGCAACAGGAGATTTAGTTTCCACTTGAGGCCAAAATGGTTGGAGAGTCTGCATAGATTATAAGAAGTTGAACTCTTTAACTCGAAAAGACCACTTTCCACTCATTTTTATTGATCAAATGTTAGAATGTTTAGCGAGAAAAACTCACTACTCTTATCGTGATGGTTATTCAGGTTTTTTTCAAATTCTAGTGGCACTGAAGGACCAAGACAAAACAACGTTTACATGTCCCTTTGGCACATTTGCCTATAGACAGATGTCGTTTAGACTTTGCAATGCGCCAGCTACATTCCAGAGATGCATGGTAAGTATATTTTCTGACTATGCCGAGAAAATAATTAAGGTATTTATGGACAATTTCACAGTATATGGTAATTCTTTCGATGAATGTCTGATAAATCTCATTAAAATTTTCAAAAGATGCCTAGAATTTAACCTAATTCTTAATTATGAAAAATGTCACTTTATGGTAAATAAAGATTAATTTTAGGACATATTATTTGTGCTGAAGGAATCGCAATCAATAAGGCCAAAATTAATATTATCAACTCACTTACATACCCAACAACTGTGAGGGAAATTCGTTCTTTTCTTAGTCATGCAAGTTTTTATAGGCGCTTTGTAAAGGATTTTTCGAAGAGTTCGCGACTGCTCTACAATCTCTTGCAAAAAGATAAAGTATTCGAATTTGATCAAGCATGCAAAGACGCGTTCGACACTCTTAAACAAAAGCTTATTTCAACTCCTATAATACAAGCACCAAATTGGGATTACCCTTTCGAGCTTATGTGCGATGCAAGCGAGCAAAGTGTAAGAGTTTTCATTGGGCAAAGGATTGGGAAGGAACCCCACGTCATATCTTACGCCTCCAAAACATTAGATGCTACCCAAAGTAATTACTCAACTACTGAAAAAGAGTTATTAACCTTCGTTTTTGCTTCGTAAAAATTTAGACCATATTTATTAGGCACTAAAGTTATATTTTTCTAACCATGCAACGTTGAAATATTTGATCGGGAAAAAGAAGGCAAAACCTAGGTTGATTCGACGGATTCTTCTTTTACAAGAATTAAATTTTGAGATTAAGCAAAAGAAAGGAAGCGAAAACTTAGTAGCTGATCATTTGAGTCGAATTCCCTCTCCAAAAGACGACACTCCTATTAAAGATGATTTCCTAGATGAAAATCTACTATCCACACAAACAATTTACCCATGGTTTACTGATATGGTAAATTACCTCACTATAGGTATTGTTTCTTCCAACTTATCACATTTTGAAAAGGGCAAAATCAAGATATTATATTTGGGACGATCCATACCTATGGAAACACTATTCTGATTAGGTAACCCGACAATGTGTCGTAGAAACTGAGGTACAATCTATCCTTATTTTTTGTCATTCTTATGTTTTTGGAGAACATTTTGGTCCTAAACGCACCACACATAAGGTACTCGAATGTGAATTGTTTTGGCCACACATATTTCGTGACATTTATTTATTTTGTAAAACTTGCGAAAGATGTTGGGGAATTTAAGCCGAAAGAATGATATGCCCCTAACACATATACATGTATGCGAAATTTTTGATATATGGAGCATCGGTTTCATGGGACCATTTGTTTCATCATTTAATAATGTTTACATTATTTTTGATACATATTACGTTTCTAAATGGGTAGAAGCTAAAACTACCGACATGCCATGCTAAAGCTGTAGTGGATTTTCTAATGAACTCTATCTTTTCCAAGTTTGGCATATTGAAAGCATTAATCAGCGATCGAGGAACTTATTTTTGCGACAAGGTAATTGATACTCTACTGAAAAAATATGGGGGGACACAAAGAGTGGCCACAGCTTATCACTCACAAACAAACGGTCTAGCGGAAGTTTCGAACCGCGAAATAAAGTCGATTCTAGGAAAAACTGTAAAACCAAATCGGAAAGATTGGAGCCTATGTTTAAATGATGCATTGTGGGCGTATCGTACTGCTTATAAGGGACCAATAGAAATGTCTCCTTACAGACTCATATTCGATAAATCGTGACACCTTCCAGTGGAGTTAGAACGTAAGACATTTTGGGCGGTGAAAAAGTGCAACATGGAGTTAGATGCCGTAGGTGATTATCGAAAATTAGACATTCAAGAGCTCGAAAAGATCTGGCGAGACGCATATGAAAATGCCCAAATTTATAAAGACAAAACCAAGGCGTTTCATGACCAGAAAATATCCCGGAAACAATTTTCAATTGATCAGAAAGTGTTACTTCATGATCCTACAGTGAGAATTTTTTCGAGTAGGGTTCGAACTAAATGACTTGGTCCTTTTGTTATTACTAAATTATTTCCTCATGGTGCAGTTGAAATTAAAAGCGATGAGTCCAGGAAATGTTTTAAAGTCAATTATCAAAGGTTAAAACCCTTTTACGAGAATTTTCAAGTATACGTGGTAGAGGAATTATTTTTCGAGGAGCCAAACGATTAAATTTTTTAGGTCATCGAGCTGACTACGTTAAACAAAAGCGCTTTATGGGAGTCAACCCACATTTATTTATTTTTATTTAATTTAATTTTGAATTCTAGTTTAGTTTGAGAATTAAATTTTAATTCTTTTGATCGTGTTATTTTCCAAGAGCATGGATCCTTTGGATAAATATTGTTTAGATTCTATGGGTTTGCTTGCCTGCACCTCTACTTCATTTTATTTTATTCCCCCAGGTACACGAACCGCTCGAAGCAATAAAGTCTTTCGACGAAGACGTGATCCAGCTACTAGAGAACAAGAGGAGCAACCACCTTCCACTATGGATGAATGAATTCATCATATTGAAGCTCGCCTCGAAACAATGGAAGCAAACATCTAAAGCACCCTCAAAAAACTACAAAACGATCACTTCCACCGTCCTTTGACCCATTGAATATACACGGGAGTACAATTTGCATCAACTTTTATTATTCTTTTTGCACATTGTGGGCAATGTGGGCTAAGTAGGGGGAGGATCTTGCCATACTTTATTCTGTGCATGTGTTTGCTAAGAATAATTTCTTAATCTGTTTAGGAAATAAACATCCAATTCTTATGTTTAGTTTATTTAAATAAATGGATGAATCATGAATAACTATAGCTTGCTTGATCAATGAATATTTTGTAGAATTGAAAATGTTATGCCTTAGTTAATATTTCATGAAAATTGTTGGCTTTTTTGAACTGGCCTAATGAAAGTTTACTAATAGCTTGGTTAAGAGTGAAGGTTAGGAAATGTGACCAAGTTGAGTAACTGGGATGAGGTGTTTGGGTTGTCATCTCATTTCGCGTCAAAAGGTTTGGTGACGAGTAGAAACTTGTAACACTCAACTAACCGAGCTGCCTTAAGAAAGGAGAAATAAATTGATTAGGGGCATATGAAATTGAATAACCGGGATGAGGTGCTTGGGTTGTCATCTCATTTCACGTCAAAAGGTTTGATTATGTCTCGAATTTGTTAAAAATAAAAAAAAAACAAATAAAGAAGGCGTGTCAGGTTGAGTAACCGGGGTGAGGTGCTCAGGTTGTCATCTCACTTCGCGTCAAAAGACTTGACTACATTTGAAATATATATAAATAATAAATAATGAAAATAAAATTATATATTGGGTATGATCATTTCGCATGTTTCATTAAGCCTAAATTTAGTGAAATAGTTGAATTTGACATACTGTTCGAGATTTTATAAAATACTTATTAGTTGAGTTTAGCAATTGTTTATTTTTTATTCACATAATTGTTTGCAGTATGCTTAACTAAAAAAGGGGGTTTTGATTTTGACAAGTTATTTTTAGTGGATATCATGCTTAAGGACAAGCATCAACTAAGCAGGGGGAATTTGATAGTAAGATAAATTCGTATTTTTAATATATTTATTTTTGGCTAATTATTGGATAAAATGCTATTAAATTTGGGTTTTTCTTATTAGGAATGAAGTTGGTGTGCTGAATTCAAACTCATACAAAAATGGGCTAAATTGGAACAAAAAAAACCAAAGAGGAGGACTTTATTGAAAGATTTAAGATTTAAAGTTGGCTGGATAAAGATTGAAGGGTTGAAGATTTAAAAAAGTAGTTGGATAAAGATTGAAGGATTTTTTGTAACACCCCAAACCCGGCCCAGACGTTATGGCCGAATCTGGCGATATCACATTGAAATGTTTTTCGAAAACAACGTTTCTTTAAAAAGTCCATGCTTACTATAAAATCTAATTTATGTATCTTAACAGAAATTTAGGGTATCTTGTTCTTTTAAAACTCAAGTTATTTTAGTAGAACGTTGATCATATTAGTTTGTTACTATACTTTAAAACCAAGTTAGATGCGAAAGCTATTATTATAAGTTACGAAAACGTGGGGTTTTGAAAACCAATTATCTTTTGAAAAATCGTGTTCTACTACTACTCAGATGTAAATTAAAATAAGTAAAATCCCAAAATTTAAAAATTAAAGAGGCCTTATTACATAATCAAAACCCAAATTAAATTTATAGGAAATAAACTCAAATATATAAATAGGTGCGGTTGTGTGGCCACCTCCGAATCCCTTGCAGCACCGATCCGCCTAAGATTGGGGATTACCTGTACAAATAAATAGAGAGGAGTTTACGAAAACTCAGTGCATAACCCCATGCAAGTAAACGGCCAATCATGCCTTAAGCAAGTACAGTCCGGGCCCAAGCCCAAATCAATAACATTCCAGTTCAGTTGGGCTTTAGCCCATTATAGTATCAGTATCAGTGTGGGCCTTAGCCCATAATAGTATTAGTGTGGGCCTTAGCCCATAATAGTATCAGTAACAGTTTAAGCATGCAATCAGAAATCCTACCCATCCAGCCTATACATTCCACTCCGTCCAGCCCAACACTCCATGTGGGGATAAAATCACCCACCCATCCCTACACTTCAAAAATTAGCATCGGTTGCGGCACTAAACAGTATTTGCAGTAGAGCTGCAAGTACAATACACTTCCTCTAATCATAATAATCCCATCTCATGCAACATATCACACATGGATGCAACATACATATATATATTATGGCATGCTCATATACGGTCATATATAACATATGGGCATAACAGTAATTTTATCATAGGGGCATAACATTCATTTTACAATAGGGGCATAATAGTCATTTTATCAGTTTGGGGTCTAGGTGCAGTTACCGAGCCATCAGTAGGTCCACAGTTATCTCGAGCGACCCGTGCAACCTTAACAATCAAACAGTGCAAATGGGCCCAAGGCCCATAATGTGAGCCTATGTGGGCCCACACCCTCATGTGGCCTACTTAGCTTAAAAATGGGCTCGGCCATGTAACTTACACAGTTTGGCCCTATATTCTCCACACGTTCGTGCGGTTTACCCGTGTGGAGCCCACAAGCCCGTTGGGCCCACACGGCTTATTTCTGCCCAACATGGCCCAAAACAGCCTAAAACCACGAAATCACTCATGGTGGCCTCGGTAGTCTGACACCCACATTTTATGCGTTCAGATTACCACACGAGCGAGCGTACGCTCGTGTAGCGTCAATTGCCATACTCTTTCGGCTTTTGCCGGTTTATGATTTGGGCAGTGTTTACACACCTGGTTTCGATTCGTCACGAACAGTCGCTCAAGCACTCACCAACCTGCATTTGGTCAATCAAACACCACCATCAGTCCTACTTTACGGTTAACAAGAAACTCGAAATCAACAATCCATTCATAGAGTAACGTTACCTTTAATTGAACCACGGTGATTCCCCACGAATCTTAGTCTTCAACGATTGATTAGGAGTTTCCAAAGTCTTTCCTTAACTGCCATACAATTGTTATCAGTTAACACTTAAGGCAGAAGAAGAAAGGGAATGATGATTGTTTTATAGAACTTACCAAATGAGAGCAAGAGAACCGAATAGAGGATGGGTTCGGCACTAGCACAGCCTTTCACCTTCGATTTATAGATGTCAAACACAGTTAAACAAAACCCTACTTTAGTAACTCAAAAGCCGAAACTTCTAGTGTCATACTCCCTTACCGAAAAGAAAGGATTCAGTCGGCAGAAGAAGAGGACTAGTTTCAGCAGTAACTAGAACTGAAAATCGGTAGCATAACACTTGATGGAGAAGAGGAGAATTGGTTTAGGGGAGAAGAGAGAAAAGAAATCGAATGAGGCAACTAAAGTCTATTCGGGCAATACAAGGGAAAGGTGAAAAGAGGAGATGAAAAGAAAAGAAGGATGTATTCGGCCAAGGAAAAGATTGTCAAAAAGTGCAACAGAAGAAAGTGCAAACACCCTTACCACATCCGGCTAAAGAGAGAAAACAATACAAAAACCGAAAATGGGGAAAAGCGATTTCGGCAGAGAGCACAACACTTACCAAACAAAACCAAAACTGAGAATCCCCCTCTAGCCGAATTCTTGAGTGCCAGAGTCCACTTTCGGCACACTTCTACCTCTCCCCTCACTTCCTTGATTTCCTCCTAAAATCCTTCCTCAAATCTCTCCACCTGATCACATCTCCCCTCAACCATTCAATTCAAATTCACCTCAACCACTTCAGTGTTTTAGTCAAACTCCAACACCTCCACGGCACAGTAGCAAAATAAACATTCCCTTGCTTTCAGCAACATTCGAACCTTAGACCCTTTGCATAGGTAACACGCCACTTACCCCCTAGACCAGCAAGCTCCTTATGTCAAGCTTTACCCACAATTATTTAAAAGCCTACTAACAAAAGCGCAAGGGTTTTATTCCCTAAAAGCCAAAATTTTGCGCAAGCCCAGGCTTGAACCCAGGACTTCTCAGACACTCCCAAACACACCAAAATCACTTAGCCACTAAAGCAGATAGGTATTTGTGATACAAACATGCAAAAAATAAATACTTAAGTTTTGGGGGGTTACATTTTTTATATTGTTAAAATTTTGTAATTAGTTTGAATTTAATCTCTAGTTTAAAATTTGACTTTTAAAATTTTGATTTATTTAGTGTATTTAGGAAAAATCTAGCTAAATTTTAGCACTAAAAGTGTGTATAAATACCTAGTGGCTACAGCCAACTAAACACACACTTGGCTTCAGGCATTTAATAAAAATTCTTTCTTTTTTTTTTTCCTTCCTACGTCTGTTCTATTCTGCCATTTCAATTTTCTTTCTTTTGCTTTCAATGTTTTTGGCTTATTTGCCTTTCAAGCCCCCATCCCTTTCCACTTTTCACAATTCCATTTAACCATTTCTATACACCTTCAAGCATGATTCTTTTCATGATTAACTAAACTCCTCTTTAGCTTTAGCTCGAAATTTGTTACAACAAAACAATCTGAGATACGCTACCGCTCAAAAAAACCTCTCAATGCAATATTTCTATCTCTCCGATATATGGGATAGTACAAATTTAGCTTCGATTGAAAAAGTGCACGTTGGGTTGGAGTTGTTTGGCATATAGTTGGGAAGTCGAATCGGTCGTGCTGTGTTCAAACTCCCACGAACAAATTGGCGTGTCTAGATGGAAAAAGCCAATTGGATTCCGTCAAACGAGATAGAGATCAGATTTAAACGACCCATGTGGTTGAGACTGTTGATTCAAGTTGGGCTCTTCAAATCGTAAGGTTGTCGAAATCTTAAATTGCGAACACGTGTATCGTGGTTAGAAATTTGGCAAGAGTCGGTTTGCAAGTCGTACCAAGATCGACAACATAAGGAAAAGTTGGTGGTCGGGACATTCTTGGTTGCTTAACCAGCTTATCGCTTGGAAAGGGAAATTTATTTCAAGGATCAATTCAAGATTGGAGTACACCGAGGCTAAGGTTAAGCTTTAAAAAATATTTTATTTATCCATTTAATTTTATTTCGCTCAATTTATCACGTTTTTACTTTATCTTATATTCATATTTTTTCCTTTTAATATTATTATCTTTATCCACTAAAATCCCCCTTTTTATTTTCCAGCATTGCAACGCACTGGTTGTAGGCCCGACTGTTACTGCGACAGTAATTTTGGTCACGAGAAAAGGTGAAATTGTCTATAAAAACAATTACGTTATTGGATATGAAAATAATTAGTTTTATTGTAAAATATATATATAATGGATAAAAAATTGAAGTTTCATTTTTTTATTCTAAGAAAAGAATTTAGTTCATATAAAGTTTTTAAAAAAACACAAAAAAATTTCAAAACAAACTTGATTAATAAAAATAATTTTTTTTCAAGAAACAGTATTTTATTACTATATGTTTTATAATGTCTTAATGATGATTTCATCGTAGATAAGGATCAAACAAAATTAGGCGCTTGCCGACCATGTCTCATTTTATGAGTCAAGGAAAGTTTATAAATAGCTTTCTTCTCAACCATTATCACATCAATTTCTGCTGCTCTTTGCTAATTTGAAGGTATGATTCCTATTAATGCTAGTAATATGCGGATTAGTTTTTTCTTATATGTTTTTTATGCATTCTTTTATATGGTTAAGTCTATCTGCTATGAACTACCGATGATTATTTTTCTTGGACTTCTTAAAATTTTCTCAGTAACATGCCATACATTTGATCCAAGTAAATATGCTTGGAACTGCCTTAAATCTTCATTCTCCTTTTTTATTTTCCGAGGAATTCGAGTTTAGAGAAAAGATTGAACCTACAATGGGCGGAAAAAGGCAAATGGAACCCAAAGTTGGTAAAAAGGAGCATAGGGTTAAGAAAAGAAAGCTTGATCTGGTACTTAAATTGGTTCTCATCGCATGATTTTTACTACTTTAATTACTATGTAAGAATATCCTGGTAAACCTCACTTTGTTTGTATTCCATGGTAAAAGAAAGTGGAAATGGAGAAAATAAAGTTATGGTCAAGGGTGTTAGCCGAGATGACCGCAGTGCAAAGGCAGCTGGTAGAAGTCGTGATCTCAAATTCATACATGGAAGACCTGCATCTCAAATGTGAACAACTCGGGGGAGTCAACACTGAGGCGGCACTACTGAATTCTATGATCCAAAACTACATTCACGTCATGCTCGGTGTGTTTGGTGGGTGATGGAGTGTCAAATACGATTATAGTTATATGTAGGTGTCCAATATGAATATATTTAGTTTTTCAATATGTATAAGATAAAAGATATTAGATAGATATATGAATCGCGAAGCAGGAAGCAAAGGTCATTCATAAGAGGAAGCGATGGGTGCTTGTCTGATATGATGTGTAACGCTTTGTTTAATATTAAATCACTAAATTCATGGTGTGTTTAAATACGTCAGCCTTGTTTATTTTATTTGTTATTTCATGGATTAATTTTGGAAATTATTTTATCTTGTTAATTTTATTTAGATAATGTTGATTCTGTATTCAGATGAATGTGAATGTCAAAGCCATTTAAATATTCACACTTCTATCAAATAATTCAAAACCCAACATTTGTTCTTTTCTTCTTTTTAAGAACTAAAGAATTTGATTTTTGTCGGGACTTGTTTATATCTATCATATAACTCACCATGATGTCAGATTTAACGGCTTTTAGTCCTCACATAATGCTTTATTTGACTTTTTAATTTTATAACCAAATATTACTTTTATCTTTTCTTCTTTTAACTTTAAATTTATATTATTTGTCAAATTAGTTTAAAATAAATAAAAAATCAACATGTGTTAATTTTATTAACCACATAGATATCACATCAGTAATTAATTATATTTTTAATTTTAAAAAATTTTTAAAAAAATAAAAAAGTATTTAAAATTTAAAATTATTAAAAAATAAAAATTTATTTTCAATCTTTTTAATTTTTTAAAATTAATTAATCGCTAACATGGCATACACGTTAAACTTTTCATTCATTTTGGAGTGATTTGATAAATAATGCAAATTCAAATGTGAAAAAGACAAAAAATTTAAAAATAGTTAAAATGGCTTTTTTTTTTAATTCTTTTGTAAAATTGATTACCAACTTCAACTTTCAGTTATTGCTATTTTCCATTATGAAAATAAATGTAATCATAGTGCGAAAGGAGGTTTTTTACATCAATAATATAAAATAATAATTACGAAAATAGAGTGAAAAATAAATTATTTACGAGAATAAGTTGTGTTATCATGTTGTCAAATAACATCACCCCAAAATACACACATCATTACTGAATGATTTCAGTTAGAACAAAAATATTTTTTTTATTAATGCACATTGTGATATATTTTTGTAACTTTTTTTCAAATAAACTTTATTTGAATTTGTAATTATTGAATTGTACTTTATCTTACTATTAATTTAGTTTATATTTCATTTTGGATTTAAGCTTTGGCATATTTTAACCTTTTTATAAATATAGTTTTACTACTATTTTTTTTTTCGCTATGTATAAATTTATTCTGTGTTCAGTTTATATGGACACATTTTACCATTTCTTGGTGCCCATGGGTAATGACCATGACATTGGTCAAGTAAAAATAGTGAAAAATTTATTCTTATTTATTAAAAATGTAGTTGTACCTAAAATAATAAGTCATAAAAAAATAAGTTCCAGACTATTTTTCAATTTTGATTTCAAGTTGAAAATTTCATCTGATTAATATACATCTGAATTTGACTTAATTTAATTGATGATTTAAGTTAATAGAAATAAAACATATGGACACAAAATTACTTGAAACAAGTTATTTACATTTCAAATAAATTAAACATCCAAACTGAAAATGATCCAAATAATTGTGGGGTGAATAACAAAACATTTTTTTTTAACTTTTCAACATTAATAAAATATAAGAGATGACTTTCAAAATGCATTCAAACTTGGGGTGCACTATGATGTTTGCCTTAATTGCAACGACTCTTCAGGATGGAATTCTCGATTCGGCCACTTGTTTCAATTGTGGCCAACTATTCCATATAGATCGTAATGTTTGGGTTCGCCCTTCTCCCTAAATTCCATGCCATTCTGAATATTGTTAGCTTGCGGTCGACTTTTGGGTACATTACATAGCCCCGAGTTTGGGATCATCTCGAATCTAGGCAGAGGCACTTTTTATGTTGAGACATCCCTAAAGGTAGGAAACTCGTTTTCTCAAATATGTAATGTAACTTCCCAAACCTGGCCTACACGTTATGGCCGAATTCGGAAAATTACATTGGTCACTGAAATAGCCCACTAGAACTATCGGAGTTTACAAAACAGACGTTTAAAACATTTGCTCATTTTTGAAAAAAAAAAAACTTAGTGTGTTTGTAACACCCCTAACCCGTAACCATCGCTGGTCTAGGGTTAAGAAGCATTACCTGACAAAACGGGACATTTACGACCATTTCTCAAACATAAATATATCATTATCATATCATAGCAAATTATATGCATAGAGTCCCTTTAAAAGGTCTACGAGACCTTAAACATGCATTGGGAAGGGGTCGGGACTAAACCGAGCTCATACAAAATTTTTCTGAAAACTTAACATTTTTCAAAGTTACAGAGGTCACACGCCCATGTGGGCAGGCCGTGTGCCTCACACGACATCAGACACACCCGTGTGTCCAAGCCATGTCAAAACAAGGCATACATACTGACTTATCCACACGGCCACCAAACACGCCCGTGTGCCAGGCTGTGTGAAAATTTGGGAGGCTACTGACTTGCTCACACGGCCAGTCACACGCCCATTTGTCCAGCCCGTGTGACATCCTGACTTGCTTCGAATTACAATTTTAAGGGACACGGTCGAGACACACGACCATGTGCTCAACCATGTGGGCAAATATAGGCCATTTGCAAGGCCAAATTGCCACCCAAAGTTTGGGTCACCTACATGCTCAATTACTATGACACAAAACATACATTTAAACCACCATTCCCATCAACCATTTCAAGCATAAAACATACCATTTCCATTTTCACCAATTCATACCATAATCATCATTCATATAAACCACATATACATATTATAACCATCATTTTCACATATCCAAAACATATACTAAAATCATTCAACTATCAAGTCATATCACATAGCAAGATCTATACATCTCAAAATATTCCTTAATCACTAGCCTATACATGCCATATACCAAATATACAACTTCCAAAAGTACCAAAATAGATGGCCGATAGTGTGATTGAGTCGCTGACAATCCCCGAATCCAAGCTAGCTTCAATGACACTGTAAAACAGAGAAAGACTTCACACAGTAAGCTAAAAAGCTTAGTAAGTTCGTAATATAACACAATTACTCAGCAATTCAAATTCAATATACAAAATTACCAACACCTAGTTCAATTCATCTCAATACTCAATTTTCATCCATATCAATTCCTCACTTTCATAAATAACTATATGTTCAATGTATAAGCATTTACCAAGCTACTTAATCTAACTCTTTCCATCATTCATTCACATAACTATCCATTTATCTCAAACACAACATCAAACACATAGGTTATATACCATGTACCATCACGTATTTAACTACCACATTTACCATTCAATGCTCCAAACCATTACTTATTCGACCCTCTTTAAACTTTTGATGAATTTGCACACTCAGTGCCATATAATTATCCGAAGCCATAATATTATCGCACACTTAGTGCCATCACATTAAACAGTAAATGTCTCAATATCACACACACAGTGCCAACTAATATAGACGCTGCTTTCTTTATCTCGCACACTTAGTGCCGATCATCATTGTATCGTTTCTATTTACGCACACTTAGTGCAATTCATCGTAGTAACCATTATATTTACGCACACATTGTGCTACATTTGTAACATCCTGAATAGGGCCTATGCATTTCCGGTTTAATTGTACGAAATGTCAAGTCTCAAGTACTAAGAATAAATTTTTGATACTTTTGGAAACCTAGAAATGGAAATGGAAATGGAAATGAAAATGGAAATGAACATTTTTGGCAACTTGAACATTTTGGAAACTTGAACATTTTGGAAACCTGAACATTTTTGGAAACCTGAACATTTTTGGAAATGATTCAAAAATGGAAAGTAAACATTTCTGGAAACTTGGAAATGTAAGAAAAATGGCAAGTTACAGAGCCGATCGAAAATTTTAGGAAACTTAGAAATGATGCCGAAATGTCAAATTTTAAAGTTCAAAATAGGAAATAAGGGCTAGAGGGCCTTAAAAGAAAAAGTTGGAGAATTTTGACACACAAACAGGCTTGGAAAAGTGGCCTGAAGATGCCACTTAGGGCCTAAGGAGATGGCGTCACATGCAGGGGAAATAGGCTTGAGTTCGAGTCACTTGAAAAGCAAATAAATAAGTTTTATTTTTGCTTCCAGAAGGCTGAGGTGGACGGCATGGGTTTCTAGAAAAGGAAGAGTTTTATTTGCATAAATATGTGAATAATAAGTGATAAATAAGGGATTTTCTTTTAATAAGATAATTGGGGAGATAATTGATGGATTAAAGGCTTTTATCTTTTAAATAAAAGAGATAATATTATCAAAAAGAGGAGTGGTGGCCAAGTAAGGGACTCCTAGGCTGATATTTTCGGCTATAAAAGGAGGGCAGGAGGACTACTCATCAACTTTTGCTTCCCCTTCCTCTCTGCCGAAATTCTCCCTAAGCAAAACCCCTCTCTGCCGAATTTTCTTTCCATCTTTTCTTCTTCTCTTTTCTTCATCTGTCAAGCCAAAACCTTTTCTTTTTGATCCCTGATTAAATCCCCATAGCCAAAACTCTAAGACTCTAAGGAAGGAAGCAATCGACTAAAGGCATTAAGGATCTCTCAGGTTTCTACAATTGCCGACTATAAGGATCAAGAATTTAAGGTAAGATAAATTTATTTGATTAAAGGTTATGATGTATATGTTAGATTAAATCTAACATGAAGATTTCGACAGACATATAGGGCAAGGAATCCTCTTCAGATTTGGAATTTGTATGGTAAGTGATATTCGGCTAAGGCTTATTTTTGATATTTGGAATTTGTTTTCATTATTTCAAAAGCCGGAAACTCACATGGTCACATGAATTAGTGTTAGCCGATTCCAAGGAAAAGGGATACTAGCAATTTTGGGACTTGATTTACAATCATCCAATTCGGCAACAAGGTAAGTAATACAAATCCTACTAGGATTTGGTTTTTAAGCCAAATAGGTTTGTTAATATGTTTTAATAATTGGCCGAATATAGGAGATAAAGATCTGGATCGGTAGATCGTTCTTCGGGATTTCAAGGAATTTATTAAGCAAATCAGGTATGTACTCACATTAACTTTCGATATATCATATGAAAATTATTTTTAATATATGAATATGCATAAGAATGTGAATGTGGCTAAGTACCACCAATGTGGTAAGAGTACCCAGGTACGTTTCCTACTTTCGATAGGATTACGAATATGTTATGTTTTTAACATGTGAATAATGAGAAATTAAGTATGTTATGCATGATATAAATTTATGGGGCATTCGGGGTCTATGTGAAAGGGGAAGAAGGTGTTGACTTCGGTCTCACCAACGGAATATGGTGACTACGGTCACAAAATTTGAATATGGTAACTTCGGTTACATTATCTGAATTTGGTAACTTCGGTTACATTATTTGAATATGGTGTCTATTGACACAAATTATATGGGCGATGAGCACGTCGACTGCAGCGACTGCCTTCGATGGTGTGTAGCGGATGGAGGGTTGACTTAGCAGTCCCCACGGTGTGATTGGCAGGTACGGGTGGTGTGTAGCGGATGGACCTTTAGGCTTGGGTTGGGTTGCATCATTTATTTTATATGAATATGAACCTGATATGAACTTGTATGCCTGATTGTTGAATGTTAATGTTATGTACACATTGAGTCTGTTGACTCACCCCGTTGTGGGAACTATTTTCAGGTGATGATCAGTGACGGACCGGGACGGTAGACCTTGAGGTGGCCATGCACAATTTGAAGATTTTATTTATTTTGGACTGTACATTTAATTTTATTATTGGGTTTTACTTGATATAATAAGGCCATAAGGCCCAGTGGATTTTCTTTATTTCTGCTTTATTTTTAATTATTTTGTTACAAACCATTGTTGGATTAAATTTTAAGTGAAATATATTTTTATAAACCTAAAGAAAATTATTTTGTCACCTTAATAAAATTGGATTTTTAAATTAATTAAATGGGTTTCCCAACCTAAGCCCAATCCAAAATAATATTTCCTAAGATTTTACAAAATTTCACTAAGTAACAAAGAATTTGAAAACCGGTATACTTAAGGAACATACCAGATCCGGTCCAGGCTCGTGGGCCGGGTGTGGGGTGTTTCAGCTTGGTATCAGAGCCCAGTTTTAAACTCTCGGCCTGTGGGCTAAGGCCCAAAACATTTTCAAATCGAGCCCAAATGAGTTTCATTGAAAATAAGCAGGTTTTCTGGCATGGCATCTAAGTCTCCGACCCGCAGTCCACCAGGTAAGTACCCTAACTATATGTGTGATTCTGTGACTTATGAACTGTTTAAGGGTAGAAAAGGCATGGAACGTAGAATAGATGATAGGAACTTGAACCCTAGGATTAGACTACTCAAACACAAAATCACATAAGACTTAATGCACTGAACAAACCTATGGCTAGGTCACTGAGCTAGGGTGTGGTAACCCCTGTGCGCATGTCTAGGATTGGATCCGGAAGAGCCTGGTATTTAAGCAGTCCTAGTGACTCACCTTCTCTTCGCAGGAATCCTACCTGGTGCGTAGCTTCGGTTCACCCTAACTCAGAGGGCTCAGTGGTGTGGCAACCTCTGTGCGCATGTCTAGGAATGGTTTCGGTGGGAGCTTGGTATTTAAGCAGTCCGCGTGACTCACCTCCTCTCCACTCGAATCCTGCCTGGTGCGTAGCTTTGGTTCACCCTGACCAAGAGGGCTCGGTCATAGGCTAAACAAATGACTAAAACCCAAAAAGGGAACTAGCCGTTTTGGTTAAAAAAAAACAACAACAACAACAAACCCTTGTTTTTTCCAAACTTTTAAAACTTTCTTTTAAATCTGAGAAAATTATTTTTACAACATTTTCTGAAAAACTCCTGATTTGCGAAAATTACAAAAAATGCCCTTAGGGGTGAAATTACCAAAATGCCCTTGGTTTATAAAATGTTCAACTACTCAACAACTTCACCAAAAAAAAATTATTATTTTGGAAAAATTCAAAAACCCTAATTTGTAAAACATCAAAATACATTGATTTTGGAAAATTACAAAATTGCCCTTAACTTGCAAAATTACCAAAATGACCCTGATTTCCAAAATTTTTGTAACATCCCCATTTTTGAAGGAACACTTTTCAAAAAGAACCCTCAAAGTTTTACAACTTTTGAATTGTCCCTAATTTATTAAATTTACAAATTTACCCTAATTTGTGAAAAATTACCAAAATACCCCTGAGGTAAAAAATTACCGAAATACCCCGGATTTTGAGATTTTTCCAAATTACCCGAGACTTCGAAATTTTCAAAATACTTTTTGACAAAACACCAAGGAACGTTTTCTTCTAAAAAATTACGAAAATGCCCCTGTAGGACAAAATTACGAAAATACCCCTGGGTAGTGGAAAACAACAACAACGAAAACTACAACGTTTCTCTGAATGAACGAAAGTTCATACTTGTTTGATGGATGAATGAATGAATGGAAAAGACTGTGTGTTTGTATGAATACGAAAGAACCACTCTTAAATTTCCTTTCATAAAACTCCTTCGCGGTAAATAAGTGGAACAATGACTAATCCATAAAACTTCTTAATCAGATCTCGACGCTAGAAAATGAGCTCTAGAGGACATGGCCGTTGTGGACGCGGTAGAGGAAGAATGACTAGGTCAGAACCCATTAGATCGGGTCAAGGATCCGATAATGAGGTACCACCGCCCCCACCACTTCCAGCCGTTGGTGTGGAGCAGCAAGCTCAAACGGGGGACGATGCTGTGTCGCAGGCTGTGCTGTGAGTTTTGGAATTGGTGGCTGGTGCAGGAGGAAATTCAGGAACTCGAAAATCTGTGCCTGAACGGCTCCGAGCTAATGGAGCAGAAATGTTTCGTGGAGTATCTGGAGTAGCACCCAGTACAGCTGAGTACTGGTTGGAAGCAACTGAGCGTATCATGGACGAGCTCGATCTGACTCCTGAGGAAAAGTTGAAAGGGATGGTGGCGTTGTTACGCGATGAAGCGTATCAATGGTGGCTAACTGTTCGAGATGGTGCCACGGCGGAGGATCTGACCTGGGAATATGTTAAGGAAGCATTCCAGAAGAAATATGTGGGAACCAGGTATATAGATGAGCAAAGGAAAGCTTTTCTAGGGTTGGTACAAGGGAGTAAGTTCGTAGCAGAATATGAGGCAGAATTTCTGAGGTTGAGTCGTTATGCTCGAGGTGTAGTGGCAACTGAGCATGAACGCTGTGTCCGTTTTGACGATGGACTGAGAGACGATCTGAGACTTTTGATAGCACCGCATCAGGAGCGGGAATTCTCTTCTTTGGTGGAAAAGGCCAAAGTGGCCAAGGGAATCAAAGATTCTACCAAGCAGGCGGTGGATAATAATAAGCCTAAGAGAGGTTTTGGGCCATCTGGAAAGGGTCACAAGAGGCCTAGGGTTGACGGGCCACGAAATCAACAAGCTGGTACGGGCTGGCAGTATCGCCCTTGTGAGCATTGTGGAAAGAGGCACTTAGGAGAGTGCTGGAGAAAGACGGGAGGATGTTTCAAGTGTGGGTCCAAGGACCATATGCTTAAGGATTGTCCCAAGCAATCAGATGAGAGCCGACCGGCAGTTCAGAATGCTAGCCAAACTGGTAGAGGCGGACAGCAGCCTCAACGGGGTCGTGGTTCGGCTAACAGAGGTAATGGTGCTGGCAGAGGCCGTGGAACACAGGGCCGAGGTACTAATGCTAATGCAGAAGTAAGACAACCGGGTTTGGTTTATGCGGTTCGCCGGAGGGAGGATGGTGACGCACCGGATGTAATAACCGGTACGTTCTTTATTTTTGACAAACCCTATTTTGCTCTGATTGATGTGGGCTCGACCCATTCCTATGTTGCATGTAGTGTAGTGGAAACACTAGGCCTAGACTCTGAACTTTCTGATAGACAGATGACTGTAGTAAGCCCATTAGGTCAAACTATTGTGGTAGACAAGATCTTTCCCCTTAGAGATTCAGGGAGTGAACTTTCGGGCAGACTTAATGGAGCTACCTTTTGGAGAGTTTGAACTTATATTTGGAATGGATTGGTTAGTAGAACACCGAGCCGTGTTGGATTGTGCGGCTAAACGTATGGAACTAAGAACCCGGAGGATGAAGTGGTAGTAATGATCGGCGAAAGGAGGAACTACTTGTCTAACGTAGTTTCGACACTAAAAGCTGAGAAAATGGTTAAGAAAGGGTGCAAGGCGTTCTTGGCTTTCGTAAGTGCGATAGGTAGAAAGGAAGAAGGTATTAATGGAGTTAGGACGGTAAGGGACTTCGTGGATGTGTTTCCAGAGGAATTACCAGGAATACCCCCAGATAGGGAGGTGGAATTTGGGATAGATTTGCTACCAGGAACAGCTCCTGTGTCAATCGCCCCGTACCGAATGGCGCCAAAGGAGTTAGTAGAGCTTAAGGCTCAAATCCAAGAGTTGTTGGATCGTGGATTCATCAGACCCAGTGTGTCTCCGTGGGGAGCGCCGGTCCTGTTTGTAAAGAAAAAGGATGGAACTATGCGTATGTGCATAGACTACCGTCAGTTGAATAAGCTGACCATTAAGAACAAGTATCCTTTGCCAAGGATCGATGATTTGTTCGATCAGCTGAAGGGGGCCGCAGTATTCTCAAAGATCGACTTAAGGTCGGGATATCATCAGTTGAAGGTGAAGGAGGCTGACATCCATAAGACCGCTTTTAGGACAAGGTACGGCCATTTTGAGTTTGTGGTGATGCCATTTGGGTTGACGAACGCTCCAGCCGCGTTCATGGACATGATGAATCGAGTTTTCCAACCCTATTTGGATAGGTTCGTCGTGGTGTTCATTGACGATATTTTGGTGTATTCTAAGACGGAGGAGGAACATGATGAACATCTCCGAGTTGTGTTGGAAGTGTTAAGGGAGAAAAAGCTCTATGCCAAATTCAGCAAGTGTGAATTTTGGCCCAAGGAGGTAGCATTCTTAGGACATGTGGTATCCGCAGAAGGAATAAGGGTGGATCCTAGGAAGATCGAAGCCGTATTGGATTGGAAACCACCTAGGTCCGTGGCTGAGATTCGAAGTTTCTTAGGCTTGGCAGGCTATTACGGAAGGTTTGTGGAAGGGTTCTCGTCAATAGCCGCGCCTTTGACAAAGTTACTAAGGAAGGAAGTACCCTTTGTGTGGACTAATAAGCAGCAGGAAAGCTTTGAAAAGCTTAAGAAGGTGTTGACGGAAGCTCCAGTGTTAATTCAGCCAGAGGCAGGAAAAGATTTTGTGGTGTACTGTGATGCTTCGCATACGGGGTTAGGCTGTGTGCTAATGCAAGAGGGTAAAGTGGTCGCTTATGCGTCTCGGCAGTTAAGGCCTCATGAGGTTAACTACCCAACTCATGACTTAGAACTGGCAGCAGTGGTCTTCACCCTTAAGGTTTGGAGGCACTACCTTTATGGAGAAAGGTCAGTTATCTACACAGACCACAAGAGCCTTAAGTATTTGTTGACTCAGAAGGAGTTAAACTTGAGGCAGCGAAGGTGGGTGGAATTGTTGAAGGACTACGATTGTTCGATAGAATATCATCCGGGCAAGGCGAATGTGGTAGCCGATTCCCTGAGTAGGAAGGTTGTGTCAGATTTAAGGGCTTTGTTCGCCCATTTAAGTCTATATGACGATGGAAGCCTGTTGGCAGAATTACAAGTCAAGCCCACCTGGCTGAAGGAGGTGAAAGAGGGACAGTTGGCTGATAAGGACTTAAGTACTAAGTTACAACAAGTACAGCAAGGAGGATTAAGGGACTATGGCGTCAATGATGAAGGAGTATTGTGCTACAAGGGAAAGGTCTGTATGCCGAAAAATAAGGAGTTGAGACAAAGGATTCTTCGGGAAGCGCATGGTAGCCCTTATGCTATGCATCCCGGAAGCATCAAGCTGTATAGAGATCTAAAGGAACAATTTTGGTGGTCTGATCTGAAACGAGAAGTGACTGAATTTGTGGGGAAATGTTTGACGTGTCAGCAAGTTAAGGCTGAACACCAAGTCCCATCAGGATTGCTTCAACCAATCGAAGTTCCTCAATGGAAGTGGGAGAGAATTACCATGGACTTCGTTAGTGGGCTTCCCCTTACGCCTACTAAGAAGGACTCGGTATGGGTGATAGTGGACCGTTTGACCAAGTCCGCGCACTTTATCCCAGTAAGGGTGGATTATTCTCTTCAGAAGTTGGCTAAGTTATATGTGGCAGATATTGTGAGGTTACATGGAGTACCAATGTCGATCATCTCCGATAGAGACCCAAGGTTTACGTCTCGGTTTTGGAAGGCACTTCATCAAGCCTTAGGCACTAAGTTGGACTTCACTACAGCGTTTCATCCACAATCCGACGGGCAGTCTGAACGAGTTATCCAAGTGTTGGAGGATATGTTGAGAGGCTGTGTAATGGATTTCCGAGGAAGTTGGGAAGATTACTTGCCTTTAGCTGAGTTTGCCTACAACAACAGCTATCAGGCTAGTATTCGAATGGCACCATATGAAGCATTGTATGGTAGGAAGTGTAGAACACCTACTTGTTGGACCGAGTTAGGAGAACGATGAGTTTTGGGTCCAGAGTTAGTGGCAGAAACTGAAGAGAAAGTTGAGTTAATTCGAGCACGATTGAAGGAAGCCTCTGATAGGCAGAAGTCGTACGCAGACCTTAAGCGGAAGGAAATAGAGTTTGAAGTAGGAGACCAAGTATTCTTGAAAGTCTCGCCTTGGAAGAAGGTAATGAGGTTCGGTCGAAAAGGGAAGTTAAACCCAAGGTTTATAGGGCCTTATCGAGTATTGAAGCGAATTGGGCCAGTGGCATACCAATTAGAGTTGCCACCAGAATTGCAGCAGATGCACGACGTATTTCATGTGTCCATGCTACGTCGCTACCAATCGGATCCATCTCATATAGTACCGGTTGAAGAGGTGGAGCTAAGGCCAGACTTATCCTACGAGGAAGAACCGATTAGGATCTTGGAACGTGATGTGAAAGTACTACGAAGGAAGTCGGTTCCTCTAGTCAAGGTGTTATGGCGCAATCATGGAGCAGAAGAAGCTTCGTGGGAGCCGGAGGAGACAATACGACAACAATACCCTCAATTATTTTAGTTAGGAAATTTCGGGGATGAAATTTTGTTTAAGGGGGTAGAACTGTAACATCCTAAATAGGGCCTATGCATTTCTGGTTTAATTGTACGAAATGTCAAGTCTCAAGTACTAAGAATAAATTTTTGATACTTTTGGAAACCTAGAAATGGAAATGGAAATGGAAATGAAAATGGAAATGAACATTTTTGGCAACTTGAACATTTTGGAAACTTGAACATTTTGGAAACCTGAAACATTTTGGAAACCTGAACATTTTGGAAACTTGAACATTTTGGAAACCTGAACATTTTTGGAAACCTGAACATTTTTGGAAATGATTCAAAAATGGAAAGTAAACATTTCTGGAAACTTGGAAATGTAAGAAAAATGGCAAGTTACAGAGCCGATCGAAAATTTTAGGAAACTTAGAAATGATGCCGAAATGTCAAATTTTAAAGTTCAAAATAGGAAATAAGGGCTAGAGGGCCTTAAAAGAAAAAGTTGGAGAATTTTGACACACAAACAGGCTTGGAAAAGTGGCCTGAAGATGCCACTTAGGGCCTAAGGAGATGGCGTCACATGCAGGGGAAATAGGCCTGAGTTCGAGTCACTTGAAAAGCAAATAAATAAGTTTTATTTTTGCTTCCAGAAGGCTGAGGTGGACGGCATGGGTTTCTAGAAAAGGAAGAGTTTTATTTGCATAAATATGTGAATAATAAGTGATAAATAAGGGATTTTCTTTTAATAAGATAATTGGGGAGATAATTGATGGATTAAAGGCTTTTATCTTTTAAATAAAAGAGATAATATTATCAAAAAGAGGAGTGGTGGCCAAGTAAGGGACTCCTAGGCTGATATTTTCGGCTATAAAAGGAAGGCAGGAGGACTACTCATCAACTTTTGCTTCCCCTTCCTCTCTGCCGAAATTCTCCCTAAGCAAAACCCCTCTCTGCCGAATTTTCTTTCCATCTTTTCTTCTTCTCTTTTCTTCATCTGTCAAGCCAAAACCTTTTCTTTTTGATCTCTGATTAAATCCCCATAGCCGAAACTCTAAGACTCTAGGGAAGGAAGCAATCGACTAAAGGCATTAAGGATCTCTCAGGTTTCTACAATTGCCGACTATAAGGATCAAGAATTTAAGGTAAGATAAATTTATTTGATTAAAGGTTATGATGTATATGTTAGATTAAATCTAACATGAAGATTTCGACAGACATATAGGGCAAGGAATCCTCTTCAGATTTGGAATTTGTATGGTAAGTGATATTCGGCCAAGGCTTATTTTTGATATTTGGAATTTGTTTTCATTATTTCAAAAGCCAGAAACTCACATGGTCACATGAATTAGTGTTAGCCGATTCCAAGGAAAAGGGATACTAGCAATTTTGGGACTTGATTTACAATCATCCAATTCGGCAACAAGGTAAGTAATACAAATCCTATTAGGATTTGGTTTTTAAGCCAAATAGGTTTGTTAATATGTTTTAATAATTGGCCGAATATAGGAGATAAAGATCTGGATCGGTAGATCGTTCTTCGGGATTTCAAGGAATTTATTAAGCAAATCAGGTATGTACTCACATTAACTTTCGATATATCATATGACAATTATTTTTAATATATGAATATGCATAAGAATGTGAATGTGGCTAAGTACCACCAATGTGGTAAGAGTACCCAGGTACGTTTCCTACTTTCGATAGGATTACGAATATGTTATGTTTTTAACATGTGAATAATGAGAAATTAAGTATGTTATGCATGATATAAATTTATGGGGCATTCGGGATCTATGCGAAAGGGGAAGAAGGTGTTGACTTCGGTCTCACCAACGGAATATGGTGACTACGGTCACAAAATTTGAATATGGTAACTTCGGTTACATTATCTGAATTTAGTAACTTCGGTTACATTATTTGAATATGGTGTCTATTGACACAAATTATATGGGCGATGAGCACGTCGACTGCAGCGACTGCCTTCGATGGTGTGTAGAGGATGGAGGGTTGACTTAGCAGTCCCCACGGTGTGATTGGCAGGTACGGGTGATGTGTAGCGGATGGACCTTTAGGCTTGGGTTGGGTTGCATCATTTATTTTATATGAATATGAACCTGATATGAACTTGTATGCCTGATTGTTGAATGTTAATGTTATGTGCACATTGAGTCTGTTGACTCACCCCGTTGTGGGAACTATTTTCAGGTGATGATCAGTGACGGACCGGGACGGTAGACCTTGAGGTGGCCATGCACAATTTGAAGATTTTATTTATTTTGGACTTTACATTTAATTTTATTATTGGGTATTACTTGATATAATAAGGCCATAAGGCCCAGTGGATTTTCTTTATTTCTGCTTTATTTTTAATTATTTTGTTACAAACGATTGTTGGATTAAATTTTAAGTGAAATATATTTTTATAAACCTAAAGAAAATTATTTTGTCACCTTAATAAAATTGGATTTTTAAATTAATTAAATGGGTTTCCCAACCTAAGCCCAATCCAAAACAATATTTCCTAAGATTTTACAAAATTTCACTAAGTAACAAAGAATTTGAAAACCGGTATACTTAAGGAACATACCAGATCCGGTCCAGGCTCGTGGGTCGGGTGTGGGGTGTTTCAACATTTCTTTGAAATCACATTTCAATTCATTTCATAATAGATAAGCATTATCTAAGCAATCTTTATTATACACGAACTTACCTCGGACGTATAAACAACGATATAAGTTGATCAATCGAGCACTTTATTCTTGCCTCGATCTCGATCCGAATCTCTCTTTTCTTGATCTATACATATTCAAATTTAGCTCATTCATTCACCAAATCATTCAATTTATTCCAACAACACATATTTTGAACATTTTACAAAATAGCCCTCACATTTGCACATTTTGACATTTTAGTCCCTATTTCATAAAATCACAAAATACACACAGTTTCATCATATACATGCTTAGACGAATTTTCCTCTAGCTCATATAAACCCACCTATTTCATTTATTTCACATTTTAGTCCTTCAATTTCTCATTTTCACAATTTAGCCCATTTTTGACATTTTTGTCAAAAATCACTTTACAAAACATTAAAATCTATCAACAATAATTAATTATTCATCATTAACTATCACAAAGCTCAAAAATTCCTCAATGGTATCTTACAAAATCACCAAAAAATTCAAAAATTAGGGCATGGGCTAGCTAAAGCACAAAGTAACGATCACATAAACGTAGAAATCATCAAAAACCGAGCTCGAAACATACCTCAGTCAAAGACAACAATGGCCAAACCCTAGCTTAGTCTTTTCTTTTCTTTTCTTGTGATTTTCGGCAAGATAAACATGATAATAGCCTTTAATTTATGTTTTGTTTTATTATAAATCATTTAATAAACCATTTACTAAAATAGCCTTATTATAAAAATTTAAAATCCACTAACCTTAGGCATTTTTGTCCATCCAATCTATTAATGGTTTAATAACAACATAAGGACTTCTCATTTAAGAAGCCATGCCAATTAAGCACTTTAACAACTAGCACACAGCTTTTGAATTTTATGCGATTAAGTCTTTTTTCAAAAATCAATACACAAACGATAAAATTTTCGCACAGAATTTTCACACATGCTTAATCACATACTGTAAACAATAAAAATATTTTTAAAATATTTTTTTTGACCTCAGATTTGTGGTCTCAAAACCACTATTCCAACTAGGGTCTAAACCGGGCTGTTACAGTGTTATCGTCTTTTCACTAAAAGTTTTTTTTCCCCAAAAACGATGGATTTTAAAGTTTACTTAGCAAAAGTTGATTACCAATTTATTTTCTTTTCAAAATCTCATTTACATGATATCGAAGCGGAAAAATGATATTCCAAAATAGTTTTAATGAAGAAAAGCCAAAATTTTATGCATAATTAATTAAAAATCCATGTCTCAATATCCTAAAATCAAATTAAATGTCATGCATGCCAAATAAAACCAAAATTTAAGTCTCATGTCATAGTTCAAATACGATTCCAAATAAGATAAATTATAATATTAAGTCTGAAATACTTTTAAAGAAAAATATCAATTCGAGCCGAGATCTTTTAGATGCCAAATTCGCGTCCTAACCTTGTGGGTTATCTGTAAAGATTAAAACTAAAGGGGTGAGCTTAAGAAGCTCAGTGTGTGTCCAATCACAAGAAAATCAGTGCAAAAACAATAGATAAGGCATGCATAATAACAATTCTTAAAATAATCACAATCATATAGCAAGCAGAAATCGATAGTTCATTTGTGCAAGCTTATAAATGTTAACGTAATGCAAATTTAACAGAAAAGTTCCTACCCATACTCCACTACACTCCAGAGTAAGAGTTCCTTAGAACTCATCCATCTGATGCCCTTGATTACACTTTCGTGCCTCTGATTTGCACTCTCGTGCCCCTATATGCACTTCTATGGCTACAGTAATTGAAAATGGATTGAATACAAGGAATAAGGCCCATTTTCACAGCTCGTATAAGCAATCTTATCCCGTGTGTCTGAAGTATATTTATTATAGTTCTCTGGGCAATAAAAAAATTGTGAAAGTTAATTGGTATAAAGGTTCAAAGATGTATTAAATGTTTTACATGAGTTAAGTATGGTATTTGTGTTTCAATTATTGAGTACACTAATTGTCGAGTAAGTTCATGTGATCTTTATTTAGACTAGTATTTGTTTATGCTATGTTGTATGTTTATAACTTATAATTAAATCATTATGAAATAATGAATTGGTCGTGAAGGACTACGTTGTGAAATGTTATTTGATTATTGAAAATGATGGTTCATGAAAATGTATATGTAAATGTTGTATGATTATGAGAATGCCAAGGGATTGGAATGGATTAAAATGTTATGTTGCCAAACGAACATGGTTTGAATGTGATATAAATAAGCACTTAAGTATATACGTATATAAATCAAGTACAAACTGGATAACATATGTTATGCTATATTGAATTGTTATACATGTATATGTGAATTGCTTTATAAAATCTTGATGTGTGAGCAAGCTAACAATTTGATTATTCCATGGAAATGTATATAGAAGTAACAGGATACCAAAAGATTTTTGTATTTAGCTACATAATGTTTCCATTATTTAATTTATTAAGGTAAGTTAAGTGAATTTCATATGGATTTACTAAGCATTTTTAATTCTTATCTTGTTTACTTTTGTCTCTACATAGGTCATTTTGCTGAACATGTCAGTTGGATCAATCTAGAGCTCACACCATCCAGCCTCTGATTTAGCAATCATTTCTTTATTCCAGACTCGGTTATGTGGCATGAATATAGGTTTGGTTGTGATAAAGTGTTTTATGTTTAAATGATGAATTTGGAAAGTTGTTATAATGGTTTATATGTGATGTTGACTTTAAAGGTTTATATGGTATGCTTTGATGACATGAATGGTATATATATTTCTAATTGATGTATTTATGTCTTCGAATCAAGAATGAGTTTGATTATAGGCGATGTTTGAATGAAGTGTTATGGCATGAATGTTAAATGACATTTGCTAAGTTTGACACCTATTTGGTCAAGCTTGATAGATGTTAGGGCATGTTTTAGCATGATTAAAGGTGAGACTTGGTAAGTTTATCATGGAAAAATGTAAAATTGCAATATAGGTTATTATGCATGATTGAACCATATGAATGGAACATTTCGATATCAAATTTAGTTGAATGTTTCCGTAATGCTTATAACTTGTTTGTGATGGTGCCAATGTGGCATATTGGTTAGGCACTATTAAGATGTTACCTGCCATGTTTTAACTTGGTTTTGTAGTGTTTATAATAAGGTTACAAGTTGTCTATGCGTACTTGAAATTTACCTTAATGTTTAGCTTGATTTAATTACCAAAATGGCATATTGTGGTGTCGCACGATTAGCCACACGATCGTGTCGCAAACGACCGTGTGTCACACATGGGATTGTGACACGACCATGTGTCATTGGGAAATATGTTGCGTAACAGTCCAGTTTATACCCTAGTCGGAACAGTGGTTTCGGGACCACAAATCCGAGTCCGAATAATATTTTAGTATTATTTTCTGTGCCGTTAGTATGTGATTAAGCATGTGGTAAAGTTTCGTAAGTTAATTATTTGCCGGTATGTTTAATTTGACAAAAGGATGAAATTGCATTAAATGTGAAAGTTGCTTTCTATTTGCTAAAGTGCCTATGTGTTGTGGCTTTATAATTGCGAGGACTTATGTGGCAATTTAGCCACTATTTTGGTTAGTGGACGGCATTGAGTAATGAAATATATATATGTGTTTTTATATATATATATATATTAAATTTTATAAGTTAAAATTTATATTATATATTATATAGTTATAATATAATAAAAGAAACATGAAAGTGGATTCCATTCATGCATTCATCCACCGAAAAACACAAAGAAAAGAAAAGTTTTGAAGCTTTGCATATTCGGTTACTTGCAAGCCAAAATTAAGGTAAGATTTGACTTCGGTTTTTGATAATTTTTACGTTTTTGCAATCGTTGCTTTGAGAGCTACAAAACTCATGTCTCAATTTTGTAAATTGATGATGTTTGTGTAAAATCCCATTGATGATATGTTGAGTTTTGAGATGAGTTTAGTTGTTAAATGAAAGATTTGAGCTAGATGAACATGTTTTGTTCTTGAAGTTTTGATGAATTTAGCTAAATAGGGTTAAATTGTGAAAATAGCAAATTGAGGGACTAAATTGCTAATTTGATGGAAAATATGGGCTTGTATGTGATGTATATGCATTCGGCTAGGTATGTGTATGTGTTGATTTTGTGAATTTGATG
This sequence comes from Gossypium australe, assembly GCA_005393395.2. Classification (NCBI taxonomy): domain Eukaryota; kingdom Viridiplantae; phylum Streptophyta; class Magnoliopsida; order Malvales; family Malvaceae; genus Gossypium; species Gossypium australe. The sequence goes on along the minus strand of CM016614.1, from coordinate 24,297,264 downwards.
TTTTGAGAAAAATGGACTAAATTGATAAATTGTGCAAATATGAGGGTTAATTTGCAAATAGCCCTAAATATGTGTCCTTGGATTGAATTGAATGAATTAGTGAATAAAAGGGGTTAATTCTGAATATGTTTAGATCAAGAACCAAGGAAAACAGACTTAGATCGCGGGAAAGCGAAAGTAAACGAGTAGCTATTTTCATTCCGATAGATTGAATCCAAGGTAAGTCACTATGCAAATAAACATACTTATATGAAATAATAATTGTTCATATGACTAATGTTGATGATGAATGCTTATGAGAGGATATGCATATGAATTCTGAGATATGTTCGATATAGTGACTAAGTCCGAGAAGTCCCGTACGAACCTAGGAATAGATAGGATTAGCTATGTCATGACATAGGTATCTGTTTTGTTTTATCATGTAAGACCACGTCTGGGACATTGGCGTTGATTTGAGACTTCTTGTAAGACCACGTCTGGGATGTTGGCATCGATGAGATTTACGTGTAAGACCATGTCTGGAACGTTGGCATCGATCTGAGCTTTACGTATAAGACCATGTCTGGGACATCGGCATCGTATTGATTCGTGTAAGACCCTGTCTGGGACAGTGTCATCGATATTTGAGTACATATAAGACCTCGTCTGGGACGTAGGCATTGTATGATTAGTCCAAGCTTTCTGAATATCCTACTAGATTCCTTACGGTTCAACGGGCAAGTTTGTGATATGAATGGCTATGCCAATAGTAAATTCGTTTCAGGTACGTTGACTTATACACAAATTGTGTAAATAAGGTAAGTATTTATGTGATCTTACTATGATGATTTTGTATATTGGGATAACATTATGATATGTGAAGATGAGCATGAAAGAGCTTTGTATTTGTAACACTTTTGAGTTGATGAATGTGGCAAATATGGCCAAGTGCATGAATCAAAGCATTATGTGATTGTTGTTAAGAACTTTAAATGGACCAATGTACTTATTGTGTACATATATGTCTTTCATGTTATGTTCATTTGTATATGACTTACTATGCTTTTGGAAAGCTTACTCTGTGTGTGTGTTTTCTCTGTTTTATAGGTCGTCAAAGCTACTGAAGGCTCGAGACCATCAAGGATCGTCATCACACTACTAAAATCATTTTGGTACACTTTGGAAATGTATAAAGCTAGATATGGCATGTATAGGCTAGTATTTTGGTATAAGTTTGTTATATGAATATAGCCATGTGATTTGGCTAGAAATGAGTTATTAATTTGCTTAAATGGTTATAATATATGATGCATATCTTGGTATGGTTGAAGTACTTGAAATGATCAAGTTTTGAGTTAGTAAATGAATGAATTATGTTTGTGATGAAATGAGTTTGAGTTTTGTAATTTGGTCTGGTTGGAAATGGGTATTGAATGCATGGTTTGAATGGTTATTTTGGCATGTTTTTGGTTATTATAAATGCATGAAATGAAATGGTAAATTTTGCTTGTAGGTATGACACAAATGGATGGCATTTTGGCCTTGAAAATGGCCTATAATGTCACACGGGCGTGCCTAGTGACTGTGGGCTAGGTAATAGCTAGCACAAGAGTACACGGCCTTGGCACACGGACATGTTTGCTGCCTAGTAGCCGTGTTGAATTTGGCAGGATCGACCACGGCCAGGGTACACGGGCGTGCTCGGTGGTCGTGGGTGTGAAGTTAGGTTCGACCACGAGAAGGACACACGGGTGTGTCTAGGAACCGTGGTGGGCACACGGTTTGCTCCCACGGGCTTGTATCCCCTGTATTTTAAAAAAGTTTTAATTTTCCATGAAATTTTGTATGTGGTTCGATTTAGTCCTGACTCGGTTTATAAGCATGTTTAAGGTCTCGTTGACCTATTTAAGGGACATTGTATGTATGACTGATGAATGAAAGGTATAATGTTATGAATGTTTCCAATCTATCCGGTAACGCTCCTAACTCTAATCTGGCAATGGACACGGGTTAGGGGTGTTACATTTGGTTGGTATCAGAGCTACGGTTTAGCCGATTCTCAGACTAACGTAGCGTGTCAGAGTCTAGCTATACATGCCATATATCTGAATTGTAATAGTGTGATGAATCCTGACATATAAAATGTGATTTTCGTATAGTAATGGATCCCGAAAGTGCTGTAGCTGACGACGTAGAAAGTAATGCGCCTGCTCCTGGCAAGGGACAGCTCCCTCTCATTTGAGACTGGCTACGAGCGGTCAAGAGGGAGAAACTAAACAAGCTTTCTTCCAGATGATGAGTGAGTGGTTCACTCAGTTTGTAAAGAATAACCCGACTGTTTCACAACCCCCGCCCCCAGTTAATCCCCCTCAGACATCTGATATACCTCCAACTGCAAATTTGAATCTGTGGAATAAGCCTCCGGTTGACAAGATTCTTAAGTATGGAGCCGAAGAATTTCGGGCTACTGAAGATGATGATGCTGAAAAAGCCGAATTCTGGATTGAAAATACTATCTGGGTATTTGATGAAATGTCTCTAACTCTGGAAGAATGCATAAAGTGTGTGGTATCTTTGCTTCGAGATGCAGCTTATCAATGGTGGAAAACCTTAATTTCTATTGTTCCGAGAGAACGAATTACATGGGATTTTTTTCAGACCGAGTTTCGAAAGAAATACATCAGTGAAAGATTCGTCGATCAGAAACGAAAGGAATTTTTGGAACTTAAACAGGGTCGAATGACTGTTTCTAAGTATGAACGAGAATTTGTGAGATTGAGTCAGTATGCTCGAGAATGTGTATCATCTGAAGCTATAATGTGCAAAAGATTCGAAGATGGCCTTAATGAAGACATTCGTTTGCTAGTCGGGATTTTAGAAATAAAAGAGTTCGTAGTACTCGTTGACCGAGCTTGCAAAGCTGAGGCACTCGGAAAAGATAAAAGAAAGGTTGAGTCTGAAGCTCGAGATGTGAGAAAGAGATTTCAGAGTAAATCATTTCAGTCTGCTCCGAAAAGATTCAGAGATAATCAAAGTCGTTCCAGTGATAATATAAGACATTCGAATAGAAACCAATCTAGACTGCAAATGAGTTCTAAAACTCCAGCAACTTCAGTGGCTAGCGTTGGAAATGCTCGACCTGAGAGACCTGAATGTAAACATTGCAGAAAAAGGCATCCGAGAACCTGTAGATTAAATGACAGAGCTTGCTTCAGATGTGGATCACTTGATCATTTTATCCGTGATTGCCCTGAGACTGTCGAGCCAGAAAATGTTCAGAATTTGAAATCTGAAAATGCACCGGTGAGAGGTAGACCATCGAAGAATGTAAGAAATGTTAGTGGTAGTCAGAGAACTACGAGAGACAATGTTGTCAGATCTGAAGCTAGAGCGCCTGCCAGAGCGTATGCTATCCGAGCTCGAGAGGAAGCTTCATCACCAGATGTTATAACGGGTACTTTTACTCTTTATGATACTTCTGTGATTGCATTAATAGACCCTGGTTCTACGCATTCATATATATGCATAAATTTAGTATTCAGCAAGATTTTGCCTGTAGAGTCTACTGAGTTTGCTGTAAAAGTATCGAACCCATTAGGTAAGAGTGTTTTGGTTGATAAAGTATGCAATAACTGTCTGTTAATGATCCGAGATATTTGTTTCCCTGTTGATCTTATGCTTTTGCCATTTGATGAATTCGATATTATTCTAGGTATAGATTGGTTGTTTATGCACGATGTTGTTGTGAACTACAAAAGAAAGACTATTGATTTGAGATGTTCGAATGATGAGATTGTACGAGTTGAGTCAAATGATTTGAATGGATTGCCTGCTGCGATATCGGTATTGAAAGCTCAGAGTTATGTGAAAAAGGGATATGAGGCATATTCCGCTTATGTGATTGATTCAAAAGCATCTGAAAAGAAAATTGAACCAGTGCCTATTGTATGTGAGTATTCTGATGTGTTTCCTGAAGAGTTACCGGGTTTACCTCCGATTCGTGAAGTTGAATTTGGTATTGATTTACTGCCTGGTACTACACCTATTTCGATAGCTCCGTATAGAATGGCACCAACAGAGCTGAAAGGGTTAAAGTCACAGTTGCAAGATTTGACTGAGAGAGGGTTTGCTAGACCGAGTTTCTTGCCTTGGGGTGCTCCTGTTCTGTTTGTGAAAAAGAAAGATGGCACGATGAAAATATGCATCGATTATCGTCAATTAAATAAGGTGACTATAAAGAATAAATACCCGTTGCCCAGAATTGATGATTTATTTAATCAGTTAAAAGGAGCTACTGTGTTTTCCAATATTGATCTGAGATCGGGATATTACCAGTTGAGAGTGAAAGATTCAAACATTCCGAAGACTGCTTTCAGAACGAGGTACAGGCATTATGAGTTTTTAGTTATGCCATTTAGACTAACCAATGCTCCTACTATTTTTATGGATCTGATGAACAGAATTTTCAGACCGTACCTAGATCAATTTGTTGTAGTATTCATAGATGACATATTGATTTATTCACGTGATGAAAATGAGCATGCAGAACACCTGAAAATTGTGTTGCAAACTTTGAGAGAAAAGCAATTGTATGCGAAATTCAGCAAATGTGAATTCTGGTTACACGAGGTTAGTTTTTTGGGACATATTGTGTCAGCTTCTAGAATCCTAGTAGATCCAAGCAAGATTTCTGCTATTTTGGATTGGAAACCTCCGAAGAACGTGCCTGAAGTCCGTAGTTTTCTGGGATTAGCTGGTTATTACCGCAGATTTGTAAAAGGCTTTTCGATGATAGCTACTCTGTTGACTAGATTACTTCAGAAAGATGTTAGATTTGAATAGTCTGATAAATGTCAGAGAAGTTTTGATCAGTTGAAGACTCTGTTAACAGAAGCTCCAGTATTAGTACAGTTAGAATCGAGTAAATAATTTGTTGTATACAGTGATGCTTCGTTAAATGGTCTGGGATGTGTTTTGATGCAAGAAGGCAAAGTTGTAGCTTATGCCTCGAGACAATTGAAGCCTCATGAGAAGAATTATCCGATGCACGATCTTGAGCTTGCTGCGATTGTGTTTGCACTTAAGATTTGGCGTCATTATTTGTATGGTGAGAAATGTCACGTGTTTTTAAATCATAAAAATTTGAAATATCTGATGACTCAGAAAGATTTGAACCTGCGTTAGAGAAGATGGCTTGAGTTGTTGAAAGACTACGAGCTTGTGATAGATTATCATCTGGGTAAGGCAAATGTTGTTGCAGATGCTTTGAGTAGAAAATCATTGTTTGCACTACATGCTCTGAATGCCCAGTTAGATTTGACTGATGACAGTTCTGTGATAGCTGAATTAAAAGCAAAACCGTTGTTCTTACAACAAATATGTGATGATCAGAAATCTGATAATGAATACTAGCAAAACGAGCTAGTGTGAAGTGAATTCCGAATCTGAATTCCAAATTGTTGATGATTGTTTGAGATTCTGAGATCGTATCTGGGTTCCGAGAAATCCAGAGTTGATTCAGTTGATTTAGAATGAAGCTCATAATAGTAGTCTATCTGTTCATCTGAGAAGTACTAAAATGTATCATGATTTGAAACGACATTACTGGTGGTCTGGTATGAAACGAGACATTTCTGACTTTGTTTCGAAATGTTTAGTTTGTCAGCAAGTGAAAGCTGAACATCAAGTTCCGTCTGGGTTGCTTCAACCGATTCTGATTCCTGAGTGGAAATGGGATAGATTGACAATGGATTTTGTTTCTGGATTACCTCTGACCCCGAGAAAGAAAGATATGATTTGGGTCGTAGTTGATAAATTAACGAAAACTGCCCATTTTATTCCGGTAAAATCTGATTATTCACTTGACAGATTAGCCAAGCTTTATATTTCTGATATTGTGAGATTGCACGGGGTACCACTATCTATTGTGTCAGATAGAGATCCGAGGTTTACATCGAGATTCTGGAAGAAATTGCAAGAAGCTCTGGACACGAAATTACACTTCAGTACAGCTTTTCATCCGCAAACAGATGGCCAGTCAGAACGAAATATTCAGATTCTTGAAGATATGTTAAGATGTTGTATGCTTGAGTTTAATGGTTCGTGGGAACAATATCTACCATTGATTGAATTTGCGTATAATAATAGTTTTCAGACGAGCATCAAAATGGCACCATATGAAGCTTTGTACGGACGTAAATGTCGTACACCTCTATATTGGACCGAGCTTAGTGAAAATAAGCTACATGGGGTTGATTTGATAAAAGATTCAGAACAGAAAGTGATACTGGTCCGAGATTGTTTGAAAGCAGCATCTGATCGTCAAAAGTCTTATGCGGACTTGAAACGAAAAGATATAGAATTTGAAATCAGCGACAAAGTATTTCTGAAAGTATCTCCATGGAAGAAAGTGTTTCGATTTGGACGTAAAGGCAAATTAATTCCAAGGTTCATCGGACCGTATGAGATCATTGAACGAGTTGGGCCTGTTGCATGTAGACTAAGGTTGCCCTCCGAGCTAGAAAAGATACACAATGTATTTCATGTTTCGATGCTTCGTAGATATCGATCTGATCCGTCACATGTAATTGCCCCATTTGAAATTGAAATCCGATCTGACATGACATATGAAGAGGAATCGATCTGTATCTTAGCTCGTGAAGTGAAAGAGTTAAGAAACAAAAAAATTTCGTTAGTAAAAGTACTGTGGAATCGACATGGAATTGAAGAGGCTACTTGGGAGCCTGAAGATTCAGTGAGACAACAATATCCGACTCTGTTTAACGGAAAATTTTTTGGGGACGAAAATCCCTAAGGGGGGAATTGTAACATTCCGGTTTATACCCTAGTCGGAACAGTGGTTTTAGGACCACGAATCCGAGTCTAAATAATATTTTAATAGTATTTTCTATGCCGTTAGTATGTGATTAAGCATGTGGTAAAGTTTCGTAAGTTAATTGTTTGTATGTGTGTTTAATTTGACAAAAGGATGAAATTTCATTAAATGTGAAAGTTGCTTGCTATTTGCTAAAGTGCCTATGTGTTGTGGCTTTATAATTGCGAGGACTTATGTGGTAATTTAGCCACTATTTTGGTTAGTGGACAGCATTGAGTAATGAAATAAATATATGTGTTTTTATATATATTAAATTTTATAAGTTAAAATTTATATTATATATTATATAGTTATAATATAATAAAAGAAACATGAAAGTGGATTCCATTCATGCATTCATCCACCAAAAAACACAAAGAAAAGAAAAGTTTTGAAGCTTTGCATATTCGGTTACTTGCAAGCCAAAATTAAGGTAAGATTTGACTTCGATTTTTGATAATTTCTACGTTTTTGCAATCGTTGCTTTGAGAGCTACAAAACTCATGTCTCAATTTTGTGAATTGATGATGTTTGTGTAAAATGCAATTGATGATATGTTGAGTTTTGAGATGAGTTTAGTTGTTAAATGAAAGATTTGAGCTAGATGAACATGTTTTGTTCTTGAAGTTTTGATGAATTTAGCTAAATAAGGCTAAATTGTGAAATAGCAAATTGAGGGACTAAATTGCTAATTTGATGGAAAATATGGGCTTGTATGTGATGTATATGCATTCGGCTAAGTATGTGTATGTGTTGATTTTGTGAATTTGATGTTTTGAGAAAAATGGACTAAATTGATAAATTGTGCAAATATGAGGGTTAATTTGCAAATAGCCCTAAATGTGTGTCCTTGGATTGAATTGAATGAATTAGTGAATAAAAGGGGTTAATTCTGAATATGTTTAGATCAAGAACCGAGGAAAACGGACTTAGATCGCGGGAAAGCGAAAGTAAACGAGTAGTCATTTTCATTCCGATAGATTGAATCCGAGGTAAGTCACTATGCAAATAAACGTACTTATATGAAATAATAATTGTTCATATGACTAATATTGATGATGAATGCTTATGAGAGGATATGCATATGAATTCCGAGATATGTTCGATATAGTGACTAAGTCCGAGAAGTCCCGTACGAACCTAGGAATAAATAGGATTAGCTATGTCATGACATAGGTATCTATTTTGTTTTATCATGTAAAACCACATCTGGGACGTTGGCGTTGATTTGAGACTTCGTGTAAGACCACGTCTGGGACGTTGGCATCGATGAGATTTACGTGTAAGACCACGTCTGGGACGTTGGAATCGATCTGAGCTTTACGTATAAGACCATGTCTGGGACATCGACATCGTATTGATTCGTGTAAGACCCTGTCTGGGACAGTGGCATCGATATTTGAGTGCATATAAGATCTCGTCTGGGACGTAGGCATTGTACGATTAGTCCAAGCTTTCTAAATATCCTACTAGATTCCTTACGGTTCAACGGGCAAGTTTGTGATATGAATGGCTATGCCAATAGTAAATTCGTTTCAGGTACGTTGACTTATACACAAATTGTGTAAATAAGGTAAGTATTTATGTGATCTTACTATGATGATTTTGTATATTGGGATAACATTATGATATGTGAAGATGAGCATGAAAGAGCTTTGTATTTGTAACACTTTTGAGTTGATGAATGTGGCAAATATGGCCAAGTGCATGAATCAAAGCATTATGTGATTGTTGTTAAGAACTTTAAATGGACCAATGTACTTATTGTGTACATATATGTCTTTCATGTTATGTTCATTTGCATATGACTTACTATGCTTTTGGAAAGCTTACTCTGTGTGTGTGTTTTCTCTGTTTTATAGGTCGTCAAAGCTACTGAAGGCTCGGGACCATCAAGGATCGTCATCACACTACTAAAATCATTTTGGTACACTTTGGAAATGTATAAAGCTAGATATGGCATGTATAGGCTAGTATTTTGGTATAAGTTTGTTATATGAATATAGCTATGTGATTTGGCTAGAAATGAGTTATTAATTTGCTTAAATGGTTATGATATATGATGCATATCTTGGTATGGTTGAAGTACTTGAAATGATCAAGTTTTGAGTTAGTAAATGAATGAATTATGTTTGTGATGAAATGAGTTTGAGTTTTGTAATTTGGTCTGGTTAGAAATGGGTATTGATGCATGGTTTCAATGGTTATTTTGGTATGTTTTTAGTTGTTATAAATGCATGAAATGAAATGGTAAATTTTGTTTGTAGGTATGACACAAATGGATGGCATTTTGGCCTTGAAAATGGCCTATAATGTCACATGGCCGTGGCACACGGGCGTGCCTAGTGACCGTGGGCTAGGTAATAGCTAGCACAAGAGTACACGGCCTTGGCACACGGACGTGTCTGCTGCCTAGTAGCCGTGTTGAATTTGGCAGGATCGACCACGGCCAGGGTACACGGGCGTGCTCGGTGGCCGTGGGTGTGAAGTCAGGTTCGACCACGAGGAGGACGCACGGGTGTGTCTAGGAACCGTGGTGGGCACACGGTTTGCTCCCACGGGCTTGTATCCCCTGTATTTTAGAAAAGTTTTAATTTTCCATGAAATTTTGTATGTGATTCGATTTAGTCCCGACTCGGTTTATAAGCATGTTTAAGGTCTCGTTGACCTATTTAAGGGACATTGTATGTATGACTGATGAATGAAATGTATGAAATGTTATGAATGTTTTCGATCTGTTCAGTAACGCTCCTAACTCTAATCTGGCAACGGACACGGGTTAGGGGTGTTACATGTTGGATTTAGGTCAAATAGTTTTCGATTGTCACGAGGGTTGGCCACACGCCCGTGTGAGGACTGTAGTTATGGTAAGTCAAATTGCCACACGGTTGCAGTGAGTTACACGGCCCAATTACACAACCATGTGACTCCAATGCTACATGGTTTCAACCTGTCACATGGCTTGGCCACACAACCTTGCAACCCCTATTTTGTACTTTTTCCTTTCTTTTGTGAAAAGTTTAATCAGTCCTTGTTTGATTCCGGGTTGATTTTCGAGCTTTTGTAAGCTCAGTTTAAGCCTGATCTTGTATGTATTAGATTTAATGATTGTTTTAAAGAAATTTTTTATTTAAAGTTGCATGTTCCTATTTTGTTAATTGTTGTAGCATCCTATAATCTGATTTCGGCGACGGAGACGAGTGAGGGGTGTTACACTCTATATATTGGTCATGAACTCCATATTTTTTATTTAATGGAGTGACATTTTGTACTGGCTCAAGATCCGCCAACTTAGTGAACAATTCAACTGGTTCAACATTACTAGTTAAGCAATATAGTGTAATCATAGTCTCCACATCATCATCCTCTACAAGTTGCATCTCTCTATATTTGCACAAATTTGACGAAGCTGAAAATTTGTAGAATAGTTTGGACAACCTCCTCCCACAATGTCAAATACTTTTTGCACCAATCTTTTCTTTGATTTCATCAAGTTTAACTCTCTTGTTAAACCTCATATTCCTATTTGATGACGTGATTCAAATATACAACCAACTTTTGTATGATAACTTACCCTATCGAAATGGACATATACGAAGATTTTGTTATTCATCTTCTACACTAAACTTGAAAAATAAATTAAAATTAATATATATTGTTGCTATTAAAACAATTTATTACCATATTAAAGTAATAAAAAATTGTATATCAGCCATAATAAATTGCATGTCATATTAGAAATTATTATCACCATATTGTAACAGCCCAATTTAGGAGCTAGTCAGAATAGTGGTTCGAAACCACTAATCTGAGGTTAGAGAAAATTATTTTCATGATATTTTATGAGTTAGAGTATGATTATATAAGTACATGAAAATTTTGGTGTTTTAATTTTAGCGATTTCATGCTTAATCGCGAAAAAGGACTAAATCGCATAAAGTGTGAAAGTTTAAATTTCAAGCTAAAGGTACCTAATAGCCATAGAATATTAATTGGAAGTATTTAAAGGGCAATTAGCCCCTTAAATAAAGGTTGACTGGCCATAGGGGACAATAGAGGTCAAAATTTGGTCAAGTAGGTGTGTTAGGTGGACTAAATTGGGATTTTATATTAAAATAAAGAAAGAAAAGATATCATCTTCTCTCCTTCATCCCTCCACCAAAAATTAGCAGCAAATAGGTGTTGGAAACCTTCAAAAATTTCAGCACACTCTTCTCTTTACAAGTAAGTGTTCTAGTGATCATTTCTTGATAAAAATTGTACTTTTGGAACCCCTAAAGCTTAAGCTTTCTAAAGAGGGGACTATTTTGTTAAATGGTGAAGAGTTTAGAGATTTTCCTTGAAATCTTTTAAGTTGTTTGCTGCATTTTTATTGAAGAAAATGGGTCTTAGTTGTTAGATGAACAACTTTTGTGAAAGGTGTTATCATGAAAACACCTAAAAGGGACCTTTTTGTAAAGGTTGTAAAATATGTAGTAAATGTGTGAAATGTTGAGTTTTGATGGTAGCCATATGAGAAATAAATGTTCACCTAGGCTCGTTAAAGAAAGAAATTTGATTTAAAAAATTGATTTCCGAGCCTAGGGGTAAAATGGTCATTTTGCAAAAGTCTAAGGGCAAAATAGTAATTTTGCCAAAGCATGATTATTGAAATGCATTTACTAATGTGATAATTAAATGAGCTAATTTGCTATTATAGATCAAGAAGAACCAATAATTTACCTCGACCAGGGAAAGAACATTGTATCGGACTAGATTGACGATCTAGCTTATTTTGAAATAGAGGTAAGTTTGTATGTGATAAATTCAACATTTATGTTAGCATATTTGAGAATGTTCGATATTATAATGATGCTTGATATTCTATGAAATTGAGTATTGGTGCTGAATGAGAAAAATGAAAAAAATTGAGATGTTGAAGTCCTAATGGGACTATAATAAATGTGAAATTACTATCACCGAGACATGAGATGGATAAGGTCCCGTGTAAGACCATGTCCGGGACATGGCCTCGGCACTGAATTGAGATCCCGTATAAGACCATAACTGGGATATGACTTCGATATTGAATATGAGAATCGTATAATACCATATCCGGGATATGGCATCGATACCTGATGTCAAATTCCGTATAAGACCATATCCAAGATATGGCATCGGTACTCAGAAGTGACCCCATGTAAGACCACATTTGGGATGTGGCATTGGCTTCGTATTTATGTAATGACGATGAATATGCATCTTTGAATATCCTTAATGATTTAGTGGGATAAATTGATAAACTTGGAGATAGAAATGAGATTTAGTACTAAAGCCATGTGATTGAGTGAATACAGGTACCCGTGAGTAATTCACGAGGAATGTTTACGATATGTGGCATGATATGTGCTAGATAAGAACAAGTACGAGTAAGTTATAGAAAAGTGCTTAAGACTTTGGATGGCTATCTAATGCCATGGATTGATGTCATTATGAGCTTATTGTTGTTATTTATTTTCATGTAAACTTACTAAGCTTTATGCTTACCCCTCTCATTTCCCTTTTCCTTGTAGTATTGCCAAGATAACTCGAGGATCGTGGGACATCGGAGTTCAGAAATCACACTGTCGAAATCTCTTGGGTATAACAAGTTAAACTTATTTTGAGTATGGCATGTATAGGACTTGGGTATTTTGTTACGTCATATTTGTTAGCCAAAGTGTTGGCTATTTATGTTATCAAATACATTTTGTATGTGGTCATTGGAATTGGGAAAATACTTGACAAGTTATTAGATATTCAATGATGATGAAATTATGAAGTTTATGTTTGTGTGAATGTTTTGATTTGAGTTCTTAGAAGTGCCTTAGGGTCATGAGTTATGATGAATTGAGTTGGTATAAATATGGTTGCTATGTAGGGTGGCATTTGGCTTGGAATATAGCCTTTTTAATGTCCACACGGGTAGACACATGGGCATGTGTCTAGGTCGTGTGAGACACACGGTTCTCCCCATAGGCGTGTTGATCGACTGTGTGTTCCCTGCATGCTAGGTTTACAAAGTCAGAATGCTCAGTAGTAAACACACGGGCAGAGACACGACCGTGTGTCTCAATCGTGTGGGAGGCACGGCCATGGACATGAGTGTGTGCCCAGGCCGTGTGAAGTCTGCACTTAAAATTTGGAATTTAATTCGACAGACGGCCTAAGGACACGGGCGTGTGCCTTGGCCGTGTGACCATAGTGAACTGATGATGTCATAAACAGAATGCCATGGTTTTGGCACACGGCCTATGACACGGGCATGTCGAGGCCGTGTGAGGGACACGGGTCAGGGACACGGGCGTGTGTCCGGCCGTGTGAAAACCCCTGTAGGTTCGAATTAGAAAATAAATTCCACACGGGCTAGGGACATGGGTGTGTGTGACCACACGGCCTGCCCACACGGGTGTGTTCCATTTGACACAGGCATGTGGCCCTTGTTTAGGCAAAATTTTCTTAATAGTGTAAAAGTTTCCGGTTTAATTCCGAGACCTTCTAAATGTATGTTTAAGGCCTCATAGGCCCATGATAAGGACGCTATGCATTTGAATGAGAAGTTTTAATTTGGGGATGGATTTTTAGAGCCCAAAGTTGTATGTACAAGCAAGTTTAGTCCGGTAATGCCTCGTACCCGGTTCCAGAGTGGAATACGGGTAATGGGTGTTACACATATAGTAACATAACTATACATAATAGTAAAATAAAATGAAAAATAATCTTATAAACTCAAACTTGATTTCTAAAATGAAAAAAAATTATTCTTGATATTCAATCTTGATTTCTAATACCTGTAGGGACCCAAATTTAAGACTTTTGCAATTGTTTAGAACCTAAGATTTCCCCAGGTTAGTTCTAACAACTTAAATTTTTTCTCTATTTTCCTGTTTAAAAATCCCTGTAAAAAATAGAATGTCAGTAATGACAATATATCGCAAAGAAAAGAGAAATAAAAATAAAGAACACCCAATTTTTTACATAGAAACCCTTTGGGGAAAAAACCACAGGCAGAGGAGAAGAAAATTCACTATGCTGAATACGAATGATTACAAGAGGAGTAGACTATGTCTATTTATAGGCTTGTAAAATCATATTCTAATAGGAGTGTAGAAAAATTGAAACACCTTTTTCTAATCAATATCAAATAGATGGAGTTTAATAATGTTTCAAAAACCTTATTCTAAAATAAAATAAAAAAGTGTAGTTCTATATGGATTTTACTTTTATTTTATTTTACCATTATATTTAATTTAAATAAGGATTCGGGTCACTCAATTCTAACAATCTCCACCTTAACACGAATTCTCAATGAACAAATTCTTCATCACGAACTCTTAACGAATAAGTTATACACCTCTTCCATAATACCCCTTAAGGGTTTAACTTCAACAATGTACACCAACCAAGTCTAAGTAATGCTCAAACTTGGTTATAGGAAGTGACTTAGTCATCATATCTGCAGGATTTTCATGAGTATTGCTCACAACAATATCACCACGAGCAATAATATCATGAATAAAATGATACCGAATATCAATGTGTTTTGTTCTCTCATGAAACATTTGATCATTTGTAAGGAAGATGGCACTCTGACTGTCACAAAATACTATACTAATTTGAAGGTCTTCATTGAGTTCACTAAAGAGTCCCTTCAACCAAATGGCTTCTTTATAAGCCTCAGTAATCGCCATATACTCAACTTCAGTGGTAGACAAAGTAACTATAGTTTGCAAAGTGGCTTTCCAACTGACTGCACAATCTCTGATTGTAAAGACATAACCTATGAGAGATCTTCTTCTTTTAAGGTCTCCAGCAAAATCAGCATCAACATACCTAATGACCTTATCTCTAGTTCTTCCAAACTGTAAGCAAATATCAGTAGTACCTCGTAAGTATCTTAAAATCCACCAAACTGCTTTCCAATGTTCTTTACCGGGATTCGCCATGTATCTGCTAACTGCACTGACTGCATATGATAAATCTGGATGTGAACAAACCATAGCATACATGAGAGATCTCACTGCACTAGAGTATGGAACATGTGACATGTACTCAATCTCATCATCTGATTGTGGAGACAAGCCGATGAAAGTCTAAAATGGGGTGTTAAAAGAGTACTAACAGGCTTAACACTCTGCATATTGAACCTGCAAAGAACTTTCTCAATGTAGCCCATCTGACTTAGGTAGAATTTACTTACTTTTCTATCTCTGAGAATCTCCATACCAAGTATCTTCTTTGCTGGTCCCGAATCTTTCATCTTAAATTCTTCACTTAGTTGGGCTTTTACATTTCTTATCTCTCATTTATCTTTTGCTGCTATCAAGATGTCATCAACATAAAGAAGTAGATACAAAAAAGAACCATCATTATTTTTCTTAAAGTAAACACAATTGTCAAAACTACTTCTTTTGAAATCATGAGAAGTCATAAAGGAATCAAACCTCTTGTACCATTGTCTTGATGACTGTTTCAAACCATAAAGGGACTTTTTCAGCAAGCAAACATAGTTCTCTTTTTCTGAGGCTGTAAAACCCTCTGGTTGTTGCATGTAAATATCCTCCTCAAGTTCTCCACGTAAAAATACAGTTTTTACATCTAACTGCTCAAGCTCCAAATCATGCATGGCCACAATACCAAGCAAAGCTCGAATCGAACTATGCTTCACAACTGGGGAGAACACATCTGTGAAGTCCACTCCTAGAATTTGACCGTAACCTTTTACAATAAGCCTTGCTTTATATCTGGGTTCTTCAACTCCTGGAGTTCCTTCTTTCTTTTTAAACACCCATTTACAACAAACAACCTTTTTACTTTTAGGAAATTTCACAAGATCCCATGTTCTATTTTTGTGGAGTGATTCCATCTACTCTTGCATAGCAAACATCCACTTTTCAGGGTTTTCACAGCTAACCGCCTCAGAATAATTAAATGGCTCTTCGTTTGCATCTATATCTTCAGTCACATTTAAAGCATAAGAAACTAGATCAGCCTCGACATACTTCTTTGGAGGTTTAATTTCTCTTTTAGTTCTGTTTGTGACAATAGAGTATTGTGGTGAAGAAGCAACTCTATTTTGAATTTTGGTACTGGCTTGAGGAGTCGACTCTATTGTAGATTTTGGATTAATTTGATGCTCTACCTGCTTTTGATTTTTTTTATTGGAAGAGTCTTTAAGAGATAAGTTAGGTAGCATAGCAGTTTCATCAAAAACAACATCTCTGCTAATCACAAATTTTCTATTTTCAAGACACCATAACTTATACCCTTTTACACCAGTTTTATAACCAAGAAAAACACATTTAATGGATCTCATTTCCAATTTTCCATTATCAACATGAGCCTACGCAGGACATCCAAAGATCTTTAAATCAAAATAGTTAGCAGGATTACCAGACCATACCTCTTGTGGAGTCTTTTTCTCAATGGCAACGGATGGAGATCGGTTGATAAAAAAATATACAGTAGAGGTTGCTTCAGCCTAAAATGACTTTGGTAAGTTGGCATTTGACAACATACATCGAACCTTCTCCATAATCATTCTATTCATTCGTTCTGCAACATTATTTTGCTGTGGAGTATGACAAACTGTCAAGTGTCTCACGATCCCTTCTAACTTGCACAATTTATTAAACTTATCAAAATAGAACTCTAAGCCATTGTCTATGCAGCGGTATTTTATTTGTTTTCCCGTCTGTTTTTCAATTATAGTTTTCTAAGATTTAAATGTGGAAAACACGTCATTTTTCTGCTTCAGGAAGAACGCCCAAACTTTTCTAGAAAAATCATCAATAAAAGTTAGCATATAATTAGCTCCACCTCTCGAAAGTACTTTAGATGGCCCCCACAAATCAAAATGAATATAGTCCAACGTTTCCTTCGTGTTATGGATTCCTCTGGTGAATCGAACTCTCTTTTGCATCCCAAAAACACAGTACTCACAAAACTTCAGTTTGCAAATTCCTTGCGCATCAAGAAGTCCTCTTTTGCTCAATTCTGTCATGCCATTCTCACTCATATGCCCTAGGCGCATATGCCAAAGTTTAGTAATATCATCATTTGATAAGGAAGAGGAAGCGACAGCTGCATCACCAGTAACAGTAGAACTCTGCAGAACATATAACTTGGCAGTCTTTCTCTACATTTTCATCACAACAAGGGAACCTTAGGAAATCTTCAAAACCCCATTTTCAATTGTGTATTTATACCCTTTTGAATCAAGAGTACTCAATGATATTGAATTTCTCTTCAATTCCAGAACATGTCGTACGTCACTAAGTGTTTTGACAACTCCATCAAACATATTAACTTTAATTGTTCCAACACCTGCGATTTTACACGAAGCACTATTTATCATCAAAACAACACCTTCAGAAACTATTTCGTAAGTTGTAAACCAATCCCGATTGGGACTCATGTAGAAGGTGTGGTCCGAATCAAGGATCCACTCCTCGTTCACTTTAGAATTATTGACAGAAGTGACTAGAAGTTCACCATCGCTGTAGTCTTCTACAACATCAGCTTCACTGAAATTTTCTAGTTATTTTCCCTTTTGATTCACAACCTCCCTTTTGATCTTGTTCTGTAGCTTATAGCACTCAAATTTAATTTGTCTTTTCTTATTGCAGAAGTTAAAAGTTTTACTTCTGTTTGAAGACTTTGATCTACCCTTAGATTTACCGCGAAGATTCTGTTCCTGTGTCCTTCCATGATCATCATCAGCATTCCGATCTTATCTCCCACGAACAATGAGACCCTGTCCCTGAAAGTCAGTTTTAACCACAGGATGCTTCATATTATCATACGAGGTCAAAAAATCATAAACCTCATCAACTGTAAGAGACTCGCGGCTATATAGAATCGTGTCTGTATAAGCCCAAAATTGTCCGGAAAAACCCTCTATACAGACCCAAATCCACAGAGGCCCGAGCCCAAAAGTTACATGGCCCAAAAGGCCCCAGAACCTTAACAGGTTCAGAGACCTGAGAAACCCTAGGCGCCGCGCGCGTGCATCCACGCGGGTCACCATGTGCGCCGCTCTTCACCAACTCCACTTCCGCAACACCATCGCTCTTCCACTCTGCTTTGTTCGCCACGACCTGCAAAAAAGACAAAGCAACGACAGCCATAGCAACAATAAAAAAATAGATTTATTGTATTTTATTTTTTTATGGATCGGTTATAAAATCGAAGACAAATCTGTAATAGCGGAGGTTTTTTTAGCAATCAAAAATAAAAAAAGAAATAGATTCAAGGCAACACAAAGACAGTAGTAGAGATCAAAAAATCTAAAACGCTGAAAACAGAGAAGTAATTTTCGAAGGTATATTTTTATTTTTATTTTTTTATATATATTTTTCTTATTCGAAAATATATACATATATATATATAAAGAGTTAAATAAATAAAGCAAAAAAAACATAAAAACTCACCTTCGTGGGTTTCGGCCACCGCGCGTGGTGGCCGACGGCGAAACCTGCGACCAGGAACCCCCCTTTTGAAGCCCTAGCAGAGAAAAGCAGAAATCCCCCTTCCCTTTTTTTTAAAGAACACGGCAGAAATGAGAAAGAAAGAAGAAAATATGCATTTTATATGGTAGCCCGAACGACATCGTTTAGGGCCTAGGCTAATGGCTCCAAAACGACGTCGTTTCAAGCCTCCGACCCGCGACCCGACCCGCTAGCTAGGGGATCCGCGTGTTTTCTAGTGGAGGGGCTAATTGCGCATTCAGCCCCTCCGCTATTTTACTTTCCTGCAATTGGATTTTTGTTTTCTTCAAAATTTGCCCAGAAAATTTGTCCGATTTTCGATCTGGTCCCCCCACTACTGCGCGTTTTGAAGGGAGGGGTTATTGCCCGTTTTAGTCCCTCCCTTCTTTCATGCATTTCAATCTGACCCCTTCCCCTTTTATGTTATTTCGAATGGATCCCAAACTTTTGTTTTAAATGTAATTTGACCCCTTTTTAGTCACTTTGTAAATTTTTTTAGTTTTTTTTATCGTATTATTGTTATATTATTAATATTATTAATATTATAATTATTTATATATTTACTTTGTACATATTTCGTATCACCATCATTATTATTATTATTATTATTGTGTTTATTACTATTATTACTATTATATTGTACATATTTTTATTATTACTATACTAATTACTATTACTATTATTATTACTATATTATTATGTCATATATTTCGTATCACTATTATTCTTATTATTCTTATTATTATTATTACTATTATTATTCTTATTATTACTATATATTATCATATTGTATATATTTTGCATCATTAGTATTATTATATTTACTATTATCTCTATGACTACTAACACCTTTAGTTTCTATTTATTGTTATTATTTTAATGTTTTTTTTGTGTCTTTATTATCGCATCTTTTATTACCGTATGTTGTTAATCCCTCGTTGGCGTCATTTCATGTGGATCGACTTTTTAAAATCGCAACCCGACATTTTATTCACAAAAAGGATTTCATAAAGGTAACTCGTGAGTTTGGAAAATCAAGGAGATTGTGCCCAATCGTGCTGGGTGTGATTTTCTGTTTGACCAAATGAGCGAATATCCTTTTAAAATTGCAATGCATGTGTTTGAAGAATTTTGGAGATGATCTTGAATTCAAGGACTTAGATTATCGTATCCAATCGTGCTGGATGTGAGAATCTATTCCTTCGAAACAAGGGAAACTCGATATTCGATAAAGTCGTTAAAATAAAAAGAACAAAAATGAAATTTCAAAAATCTTTTCAAACTTTTCGACATCAGGACATTGATTAATCAATTTGGTACCAATTCTTGGGCGTGACGGGGTGCTAGCCCTTTCTCGCACGTAACCGACTCCCGAACTCGATCTCTCAAAACTTCGCGGACCAAGAACAATGTTTTAGTAAACCAAAATGTTTTATTAAAACAATGGTGATCCGATCACACCTTAGCGAAAATGATTGGTGGCGACTCCCGTTTTTATTTATTTTCAAAACCCAAGTTCGATTCATGCCTTTCCCAAAAAGGGATGGTTTCGACAGCTTGGCGACTCCACTGGGGACGTTTTTATAAGAGAGTCAAGCCGTAAAATTGATTATTCCTTGTCCTTTTGTCGAAAATTTGGAAAATCATTTTGAAAAATCATGTTTCTTTTGATGCATTTGCTGGTACTATTATTGCAATGATGTCGGGTCTCATAGGATATCTCTGCATTCATGTTTGCATGACCGTCGTGGTCACACCCTTAAGTGGGAGCAAGAAACTACGCCTTCGTAAGGTTTTCACCTCCGCATGGGCTAGGGGACTGCTTCCGGTATACATCCGTACCTATGTCTTCGTGAGGTTTTCACCTCCGCATGGCCATAGGGAAATGTATCCCCCTGAACCGAACTCAGTCCGTATGAGCCTATAATGGGTGAGGACCGAGGAATCTACTGGTTTGGGTACCTTGACTTTAGAACTGAAACACATGAAGAGAGACTTAAGGACCTTCCCTAGATAGAGCCATATTAATCCTTAGTGGTCACCTAGATAGGATTTTTGTTATTTGCTTTATATTTTTTGTTTCATGATACCAACTTGTCTACTTTATTTTGGTGCATATCATTCCATGGTTCATAGGGTATCAATTCACGATCAGTTTCCAAGTTAAGAAAGCTCGTTATGGAAAACGAATTCCTTGATAAAGTGGAAGACAATGCAGCCGCCCGCGTATGGTCAGAGCGAACGCAACTAGAAAAAGGGAATAGTTTAGCCGACGGGTATGTGTCAGAGCTATGGGACTTTACGCGCAACAACACTGCGCAAAATGACTTCGGTGAGCTGAAAAAGATATGGAACCAGTGGGACGATAAGGCGAAACAGCTGTTCTATCACAGTTATGGTGATCTACCCTACTTGTTCGACATTAAGATAGATAAACATCTATTTCGAGCCATGACTCAGTTTTGGAACCCTGCTTACAGTTGTTTCACTTTCGGGAAAGTGGATTTAGTGCCTACCGTAGAAGAATATACAACCTTGCTTCACTGCCCGCGAGCCCAAGCTGACAAAGTTTATTTTAAGGCCGCCAACGCCCCTACCTTTGTAAAGAAGTTAATGAATATCACAGGGATGAACGAGCAGTGGGTCTCGGCCAGAATTCAGAAGAAAGGCGAGGGTAAATGCATACCTTGGGTAAGTTTAAAGGACCTGATCTTGACACACCCCGATGTGAAAAAGAAGATTGATGTCTTTGCCTTGTGTACTTATGGCTTAGTAATTTTTCCTAAGGCTCTAAGACATATAGATGAAGCAGCTACGGATCTAGTCGATCGATTAGACAAAGGGATCACACCTGTGCCTGCAATCTTAGCCGAAACATTCAGATCTTTGAATGCATATCGAAAAACGGGTGAAGGTAGGTTTATTTGATGTGCGCAGCTATTATTGGCATGGTTCCACAGCCATTTCTGGAAGATAGAAAAGGTGTCTCGTCACGTGTTCTTTGAGAACTACTCTCCGTTGAAGGAGATAGTAGCTACACCAAGAAAAGAAGACATATCCGAGGAAAACTGGATGACACTCCTTCAGAATCTTCAAGAAGAAGAGATCGAATGGAAAGCTCCTTGGATGATTCCTAATGAAATCCTTTATCGATGTGGAAATTTTGACTGGGTTCCTTTGCTCGGAATTTGGGGAGCCGTTGGGTATGCTCCTTTACTCGTACTGAGGCAATATGGGTCGAGACAATTTGTACCAACGACAAACGGACTAGCCCAAAGTGAATTTGCGTATAATGGGGAAAGCTATAAGAAAAAGGCCAAAGAGATGTCTGGCGCTTGGAATCAAGTGCATCGGATGAAGAGATTATCCGCGGGACCGATGACGACTCCAGAATATGATGGATGGAGGACAGGAAGAGTTAACGATAACATCCCCGAACAAAATACAGAGGGCTTCCGACTTAGAAGAGAATGCTTACGAGTGGTACCGTCGGAGTTAGAAATCATAAAGCAAGACTTCGAGAGACAAAACCTAGCGCTCGGAAAGAGGATAGAAAAACTAGAAGAAGAAAAGATGTACTTGAAATTGGATGTGGATGTTCAGAAGTCAGAAACCGAAAAAGTAAAAAAGGAAATGAGAAAAGTCGAGGAAGATCGAGATGATTTGAAGATCGAATACAAGAAAATGCGTTTATCAATGAAGAATGTTGGATTGGGAAAGACCACTGAACAATGGCGACAAGAAGTCCAAGAAGGAAAGGCCAAAGCTGACTATTGGGAAAGGAAATTTCGAGAAATGCGAACGCAAAAGGAAACCCTAGAGAAGGATTTGGTAGAAAGCCTGAACGAAAAGATCGAATTAAAAGATAAAATAGCTGAACTGGGGAGGACCCTCCATCATTATCAAAGCCGTAATGTCGCGATCGAGTTAAGATCAAGCCTAAACAGGATCGAGGAAATGAAGAGTAGGATTGAGGAATGGGAAGCAGCATTACACAGCTATGAACTACGGGTGGAACTTCTGGAAGCCAAGGAAGAGCGTGGGAAAGAAGAAATTCACCATTCTCATAATCAAATCAAAAATCGAAATTACCTTATGAGTGAGGCCATAATTCAGATTAGAGAGATAGCCGATTACCTGCAAACCCTGGCGGCACAGGCCGATGTAGTAATCGTGAAATATGAGCTGCAGCCTCATCATAATCAAGAGCTAATCTCTTTGCTTAGCAGAATCAAAACTCTGGGCCTTCGGGCAAAAGTATATTTGTAGTCCAGTTTATGTAAAGGGTTTTGTTTTCCAATAAAGCTTTCTGAAACGGAATTGAATCTGAATTGATACTCCTTTACTTGCATTCATTTCACGCATCAGCATTACATGCATTTACATCATGTCACATACATAGAAAGAGTCTAATACACTCGAATCATAACAGTGAGAAGGAGAGAAAAAGGAAAAAGAATCTGGAGGCTGAACACCCATACGGCACCCGCACTAAAGCAAAGAAGATGGATCAGAAACTAGAACAATTCCAAAAGGAGATGCATGACCAAATGGAAGCACAGATGCAAGAGCATTTAGCCAAGATCCAGCAAGAGATGGCGGAATCCCAGAGGGACATGAGGTCTCAGATAGCTCAAATGACCCAACTGTTGAACAGGTTCATGGAGAAAGGAAAAAGCCCCATGGCCATCACTGGAGGGGAGAATGAAGATATTCCTTCAGAATCTACCCTGCCGCAAGTGCCTTTACAGCACGAGGAACATCCCCGGAGGCCGCCTGTCACAATTAGGCCTCAACAAGGCCAAGCTAACATTGGATCTCCCATGAATTTCCAAATGGGCTCAGGATCCAACCCAGGAGACGGCCCTATTAACCTCATGGTACCGGATTTTGCCGAAATGGAGAAGGAAGGAATGAAAGCTGAACCCTCAACACAGATGGAGGATCGCTACAAGTGGTTGGAGGAGAGAGTCAAAGCAATAGAGAAATCTAAAACTCGTTACGGGGTCGATATCAAAGAGCTAAGTCTGGTCCCAGACTTAGTGCTTCCACCAAAGTTTAAAACTCCATATTTTGAAAAGTACAACGGGACCAACTGCCCGGGAGCATACCTGAAAATGTTCGGTCGACGAATGGCGGGACACGCTAATAATGAGAAATTATTAATACACTGCTTTCAGGATAGCCTGGTGGGGTCTGCGGCCAAATGGTACGATCAACTTAGTAGTACCCAAATCAAAACATGGAGGGACTTAGTCCAGGCCTTCATGAAACATTACGGCCACATAGCAGACATAGCTCCTGACAGAGTCACTCTCCAAACTATGGAGAAAAGACCAAGCGAAAGCTTCAGGCAGTACGCTCAACGGTGGAGAGAGGTAGCCACACAGGTTCAACCGCCTCTTTTAGAAGAAGAAGCAGCCACCCTCTTCATCCATACCTTGAAAGCTCCCTTCATCAATCACATGTTGGGGAGTTCTATGACAGATTTTTCAAAAATTGTGAGGTGTGGGGAAAGGATAGAACACGCGGTCAGGTGTGGCAAGATAGAAGCAGGGGAAGGTCCCAGAAAGACGGCTCTGAAGAAAAGAGAAGGTGACATAAATAACGTGAGCGCTCGCGACAAGTCAGTCACCCTGAATCAACCTAGTACTGTAATCACTGATCGTCCAAGACCGCATAGACAAGAACCCAATACAAAGCCAAATGTAGAAAAACTCCAATTTACTCCAATCTACATGACGTATGGGCAACTGTACCAAAAACTATATGACACACATGTCGTTGCCCCCCATTACCTACAGCCCATACAACCCCCATACCCTAAATGGTACGATGCGAATGTACAATGCGGATACCATGCGGGGGTTGTCAGACATTCAATAGAAAACTGTCTCGCCTTCAAGAAGCTGGTTGAAAAACTCATTCAAATGGGTGTTGTGAAAGTTAACGACACAGAACACCCATTACCCAA
Organism: Gossypium australe; assembly: GCA_005393395.2. Lineage (NCBI taxonomy): Eukaryota > Viridiplantae > Streptophyta > Magnoliopsida > Malvales > Malvaceae > Gossypium > Gossypium australe. The sequence continues at coordinate 24,272,927 of CM016614.1, read as the reverse complement.
CCACGCTAATAACGAGGTGAACATGTTGGGGGAGAAGGTAGGGAAGAAAGTGAAAACGAACATCGATGAGGTAAAAACCCCGCTGAGATGGGTTTAAAAGCAAATGATAAGCAGAGGCTTAATCACACAACAGCCGGGATGAGAGATTGAAAGAGCGGAGAGTTATTGTGAGTTTCACGCCAAAACGGGCCATAATATTCAAGAATGCCTCATGTTCAGGGCTCTCATTCAAGATCTCATGGACAACAAGGAGATGGAGTTCTACGAAGAGATTGGAGAATTAGAAGAAGGAGAAGTCCACGCGTCAGAGGAAGGATCATCTAGGAGGATTTACGGGGGTAACCGCCCTGCAGTGATTATATCACGACCTAGAGTGGTCGAAATCACACCAGAAAGAGAGGTCCACACATCAAAGGAAGGGTCATCTAGGAGAACCTATGGGGGCAACCACCCTGCAGTAGTTATATCACGACCAAGGACGGGGGAGACTGGAATATCGATCACGCCGAAGGTCATAATTCAAAAACCCGCGACTACCCCTTATAGTGACAATAAAAAGGTCCCCTGGAGTTACGATTGTATGGTAGTAATCCCGGGAAGAGAGAATCCAGTCAATGCTACAGAAGAAGATCGAGATGAAGGCTTCTTTACACGTAGTGGGAGGCGTTACACCCTAAACACGAGTGCGGAAGCAACCAAAGGAAAAGCGGTGGCGATTGAGCGAAGGGAAGAAAGAACTATCGAGCCCGAAGTACTTGTCAACGTGCCCGTGACAGAGAGCGACGCTAAGGAGTTTTTAAAATTCCTTAAGCACAGCGAGTACAGTGTTGTGGAGCAACTGCACAAACAGCCAGCTCGCATATCGGTACTAGCCTTGCTCATGAGTTCAGAAGCTCATCGAAGTGCATTGATGAAGGTATTAAACGAAACATACGTAGCGGACGATATATCTGTCAGCAAACTGGACCGTCTAGTTGGGAATCTAAGTGCCGACAACTTCATTTTCTTCAATGATGACGAGATACCTCCGGGGGGTATGGGATCCACCAAGGCCCTACATATAACCACACACTGCAAAGGGTGTATATTGCTCGAGGTGTTGGTCGATAACGGGTCGGCCCTGAATGTATTACCTTTATCCACATTGAACAGGTTGCCTGTAGATAGCTCCCACATGAAAACATGCCATAATGTTGTAAGAGCATTCGACGGTACGGAGAGAAGAGTTATGGGGAGAATCGATATACCTCTTCGGATCGGCCCAAATACGTACGAGGTGGACTTCTTAGTGATGGACATCAAACCTTCCTACAATTGTCTGCTAGGAAGACCTTGGATCCATTCAGGTGGGGCAGTACCATCGTCACTGCATCAGAAGTTGAAATTGGTAGCGGAAGGAAGATTGGTCACAATCAATGCGGAAGAGGATATCATAGCATCCGTTACAAGTGACGCTCCGTACATCGAGGTGGACGAGGAGGCGGTGGAATGTTCTTTCTGATCACTAGAATTTATCAACGCGACCTTCATTGCCGAGGGCAGCAAAATCCCCGTACCCAAAATATCTAAGTCTACGAAGATGAGCCTCCAGATGACAGTTGGGAAGGGAGCCTTACCAGGGAAAGGGCTCGGAAAATACCTTCAAGGAAGGACTGAAGTGCCAATGTGACGAGAAAAACGAGACCACTTTGGCTTAGGATTCAAGCCAAGTGCAGAACAAAGGAGGAGAGAGGAAGAAAAGAGAAGGGAAAGAAGAAGGGCGCGCCTTGGCAAAGAAGAGATCAAATGGGAACCAATGATCATTCCTCATTTATCCAGAACATTTGTCTCGGGGGGATCCTATACCCTGATCAAAGCATGGCAATAAGAGAAGAAACAGAAAAGATGTTGGGGAACTTGAGCATCAACGCCATCTCCGAAGGAAAGCCTGAAGAAAGGGATTTATCCGGGATTCGCCCTTGTGCTCCTGGATGTGTTCTGAACAACTGGACCGTAGAAGAGATTCCCGTAGCTTTTAGAATCAATTCAGAGTAATGTTCAAAGCACACCTATTGCTCTAAGCCTAGGAGTAATAGGGAACCCTTTGTTGAATAAGCATATGTCCAAGCATCTTTATTTCAATAAAATGCATCTTTCGAGCAAATGTTTTTTATCCTTTACATTTCATTCATTCACACAAATGGTCATTCTTAGATTATTTCAGTTTTTGCACTTTTCTCTGCCTTTCTAGCAGGTCCCCAGATATCAATGGCATGAGCGACGCTGTTATTAACTCAGAATCTCCTTTTGAACAAGATATGGGTATAGAGGATTTCCGAGATTTTGAAGATAACCGAGACAATAGCGTATCTCTTGAATTACTAAGGATGGTAGAGCAAGAGGAGAAACAAATCTTACCCCACAAAGAGTCAGTGGAAATTGTAAGCTTGGGAGAAGGGAAAGAATTGAAAATCGGGGCTAACATCGCTGCGGAGACAAAACAAGACCTCATCAAGTTACTCCAAGAATTCAAGGACGTCTTCGCTTGGTCATACCAAGACATGCCCGGGTTGAACACGGATATAGTGGTACACCGCCTCCCCATAAAGGAGGAATGTAGACCCGTCCAACAGAAGCTTCGAAGAATGAGGCCTGATGTTTTGTTAAAAATAAAAGAAGAAGTCAGGAAGCAGTTCGATGCTGGTTTTTTGCAAGTGGTCAAGTACTCGGAATGGGTAGCAAACATTGTGTCTGTTCCTAAGAAAGATGGGAAGGTACGAATGTGTGTGGACTATAGGGATTTGAACAAGGCTAGCCCAAAAGATAACTTTCCGTTGCCTCACATTGACACCCTAGTGGATAACACAGCTGGTTATTCACTTTTCTCTTTCATGGACGGCTTCTCCGGGTACAAGCAGATTAAGATGCACCTTGAGGATATGGAAAAGACCACATTCGTAACCATGTGAGGAACATTTTGCTACAAGGTAATGCCGTTTGGATTAAAAAATGCAGGGGCAACGTATCAAAGAGCCATGGTGACCCTCTTCCACGACATGATGCACAAGGAGATCGAAGTCTACGTGGACGACATGATTGCAAAGTCCAAAACTGAGGAGGAGCATGTACAAGTCTTGAAGAAACTGTTTCTAAGACTGAGAAAATTCCAACTAAAACTCAATCCAGCAAAATGTACCTTTGGGGCTAGGTCAAGAAAATTGTTGGGATTTGTAGTCAGTGAAAGAGGAATTGAGGTAGATCCTGATAAAGTAAAAGCTATACAGGAGTTGACCCCACCACGTACCCAAAAGGAAGTTCGAGGTTTCCTGGGGAGATTAAACTATATCGCTCAGTTCATTGCACAATTAACGGAGAAATGTGACCCTATATTCCGTCTTCTTAAGAAACACCACTCCGGTGAATGGAATGAGAAGTGCCAGGGAGCTTTTGATAAGATCAAGCATTACTTGTCTGAACCCCCAGTACTGATGCCCCCCTGCCCAGATAGACCACTGATACTGTATTTGTCAGTATTTGAAAATTCTATGGGATGTGTGCTAGGCCAACATGATGAGTCAGGAAGAAAGGAAAGAGCGATATACTATCTCAGCAAGAAGTTTACAGAATGCGAGACAAGATATTCGCCAATCGAGAAACTGTGTTGTGCTTTGATTTGGACGACCCAGAGACTGAGACAGTACATGCTATATCACACCACTTGGCTTATCTCAAAGCTAGACCCTCTCAAGTATATGATGGAATTGACTGCGCTAAATGGAAGAATGGCCCGATGGCAGATTCTACTTTCGGAGTTCGATATAGTCTACATAAATCAGAAAGCTGTAAAAGGAAGTGCAATAGCAGACTTTCTAGCCAACAGAGCTTTAGAAGATTACGAACCATTGAACTTCGATTTTCCAAATGAAGACCTGATGTACGTGGCAATCACTGAGGAAGATGTCCAAAAGGAGGGCCTCCCTCAGAAACTGAACTTCGACGGAGCTTCAAACGCAGTAGGGAATGGAATCGGGGCAGTCCTAGTATCCCCAGATGGAGATCACTATCTTTTCACCAGCAAGTTGGATTTCGATTGCACGAATAACATGGCTGAATACAAAGCGTGCATCATGGGTATCCGGGCGGCCATTGAACGCAAAATTAAAACGTTGGAGGTATACGGCGATTCTGCGCTAGTAATCTATCAACTGAAAGGCGAATGGGAAACGAGAGATCCCAAGCTAGTCAGTTATCGAAGGCTAGTCTTGGAGTTAATTAAGGAGTTTGACAATGTCACTTTCTGTTACCTCCCACGAGAAGAGAACCAGATGGCCGATGCTCTAGCTACCTTGGCTTCTATGATCAAAGTGAACAGGCAAGAAGAAGTGAAGCCCATCCAAATGAGCATTTACGAGGTTCCGGCACATTACTACAACATCAGCGAAGAAGAAAAGGACGATCACCTTGGTATCACGATATATTAAAATACGTGAAGAATCGTGAATACCTCAACCAAGCAACCAAAAATGATAAGAGAACGTTGAGAAGATTGGCTAGTGATTATGTCCTAGATGGGGAAATCCTATACAAAAGAAGGAAGGATCAGGTACTTCTAAGATGCGTGGATGCTGTTGAAGCCAAGACAATTCTCGAAGAAGTCCATGAGGGCGTCTGTGGGACACACGCTAACGGTTTTATAATGGCAAGACAGATCATGAGATTCGGGTATTATTGGTCAACAATGGAAGGAGATTACGTCAGCTATGCCAAGAAATGCCACAAATGTCAAATTTATGGGGACAAAATACATGTACCTCCTTCGCCTCTTCATGTCATGACCTCCCCATGGCCTTTTTCTATATGGGGGATGGACGTCATTGGGCCAATCTCACCAAAAGCCTCAAACGGGCATCGATTTATCTTTGTGGTAATTGACTACTTCACCAAATGGGTAGAAGCCACTTCGTATGCGAATGTCACGAAGTCCGCAGTCAGCAAGTTCCTAAAGAAAGAAATTATATGCCGATATGGAATACCTGAAAGGATCATATCTGACAATGCACTGAACTTGAACAACAGTACGATAGCTGAGGTCTGCAGTAAATTCAAGATCAAACACCATAACTCGTCACCATATCGTCCAAAAATGAATGGTGCAGTCGAGGCAGCCAATAAGAATATTAAGAAAACGAGAAGCTACCATTCGCTCTTTACGCTTATCGAACATCGGTCAGAACCTCTACCGGGGCAACTCCTTTCTCTTTGGTGTATGGGATGGAAGCGGTACTTCCGATCGAAGTTGAGATTCCTTCCCTTCGGGTCTTGTCTGAAATAAAGTTGGATGAAGCAGAATGGATTCAATCCCGGTATGATCAACTGAACCTGATCGAGGAAAAGAGGCTAAGGGCCCTTCGCCATGGACAAATGTATCAAAAGCGAATGATACGGGCTTATAATAAAAAAGTTCGCCCTAGAGAATTCTATGAAGGAGACCTTGTCCTGAAAAAGATTCTTCCTTTGCAAAAAGACTTTAGAGGAAAGTGGATGCCAAACTGGGAAGGACCTTACGTAGTGAAGAAAGCCTTTTCTGGCGGAGCTCTAATTTTAGCAGAGATGGATGGCAAAAATTTACCGAATCCTGTGAACTCAGATTCAGTCAAGAAATACTTCACCTAAAAAAAAAGGAGAGGCCAAAGTGAAAACCCGTAATGGGCACTTTGTGACCAAAGGGGTTTTGAATTGAAAACCCAAGAATGGGCAATTCAAATTTTTGAAGAGGAGGTATGCAGCGGTCTTGCTACAACTCGAGTTAACAAGGAGAGAGACGTCACGTCTTGGGGCATCAATGAAGTCTTCTAAGTTTATCCAACACCTATCGAGTATAAAAGGGATTCTCGAGAAATTTGTACAGAGAAGCTCATGTTATGACATCTGGACATTTGTTTTCATCTTCAATTTCACATTTTAGCAAAATTTGTCTTGTCAAAACATGATCCTTTGATCAGTTTATCCATTTTAAGCCTTAATCCAAATATCCATTGTAATGACATCTTTTAAGCACCTTTCAATCAAACAAAGATTAATGGACGGCTAATATTCAAATTAAAGGAGTTTTTGCATGTCACTCTAAAAACTTCTAATTACTACGGGAACTCGAATTAAGGCCATTATTCAGAACTAACCAGGTTCATGGTGGTGACCCCCCCAAAGATGTCAATCAAACCAGGAGGCAGGGTGATCCGTTACAAAGAGATCATTCTCATGCATTCATTCACATCCAATTAGGGGCATTCGATTCATTCTGATCATTGCATCCTAATCATTGTAAAAAAGACCATTCTCATGTCATTCATAGCACATGTAGATAGGGGCATTTGAGTCATTTCGAGCATCGCATCATCATCATTTTCTAACAGGACAGGTTCCTCAAAGAATAATGTAGCAAGTTCAGGTTTTGTTCCTTGGAGATGATAATGAGGCGGGCTGAAGATTGAAGTCTTCCTAGAGATAGTAAGGAAGCAAACCAAAAAGTTCAGATCTTGTTCCCTAGAGATGATAGTGGAGCAAACTGAAGATTGAGGACCTCCTGAAGGAGGAAATTTAAAGATTATCCTATTGCCACTGACCAGCGGTGGGATAGGTTGAAGATTGCTCTATTGCCACTGACCAGTAGTGGAATAGACTGAAGATTATCCTATTGCCACTGACCAGCGGTGGGATAGGTTGAAGATTGCTCTATTGCCACTGACCAGTAGTGGAATAGACTGAAGATTATCCTATTGCCACTGACCAGCGGTGGGATAGGTTGAAGATTGCTCTATTGCCACTGACCAGTAGTGGAGTAGACTGAAGATTATCCTATTGCCACTGACCAGTGGTGGGATAGGTTGAAGATTGCTCTATTGCCACTGACCAGTAGTGGAATAGACTGAAGATTATCCTATTGCCACTGACCAGCGGTGGGATAGGTTGAAGATTGCTCTATTGCCACTGACCAGTAGTGGAATAGACTGAAGATTATCCTATTGCCACTGACCAGCGGTGGGATAGGTTGAAGATTGCTCTATTGCCACTGACCAGTAGTGGAATAGACTGAAGATTATCCTATTGCCATTGACCAGCGGTGGGATAGGTTGAAGATTGCTCTATTGCCACTGACCAGTAGTTGGAATAGACTGAAGATTATCCTATTGCCATCGACCAGCGGTGGGATAGGTTGAAGATTGTTCTATTGCCGCTAACCAATAGTGGAGTAGATTGAAGATTTTCCATTACCATCGACCAACGGTGGAATGGGTTGAAGATTGTTCTATTGCCACTAACCAGTAGTGGAATAGATTGAAAATTATCCTATCGCCATCGACCAGTGGTGGAATGGGTTGAAGATTGTTCTATTACCACTAACCAGTATTGGAATAGATTGAAGATTACCCAATTGCCACTGACCAGCGGTGGAATGGGTTGAGGGTTGTTCTATTACCACTAACCAGTAGTGCAATAGGTTGAAGATTGTCCTAATACCTTGACCGACAGTAGAACAGCCTAAAGGTCACAAACATTATCTCTTTGAAGATATAATAAAATGAATCAGGGTTACAAGCCTTATCTCTCGGAAACATCAGTGTAGTAGAGCAAAGCAACAAGTTACAGTTTGAAGCTACTTGGTGAAGAAAGTCACCAAAGGAAACAAGACTCAGTGGACCCCGACAAATTTTGGCCTTCTTTGTATCTTTGCTCTGTTCCCGTTACACGACAACGAGCAAAGAGGGGCAGCTGTATAAGCCCAAAATTGTCCGGAAAAACCCTCTATACAGACCCAAATCCACAGAGGCCCGAGCCCAAAAGTTACATGGCCCAAAAGGCCCCAGAACCTTAACAGGTTCAGAGACCTGAGAAACCCTAGGCGCCGCGCGCGTGCATCCACGTGCGTCACCATGTGCGCCGCTCTTCACCAACTCCACTTCGCCACGACCTGCAAAAAAGACAAAGCAACGACAGCCATAGCAACAATAAAAAAACAGATTTATTGTATTTTATTTTTTTATGGATCGGTTATAAAACCGAAGACAAATCTGTAATAGCGGAGGTTTTTTTAGCAATCAAAAATAAAAAAAGAAACAGATTCAAGGCAACACAAAGACAGTAGTAGAGATCAAAAAATCTAAAACGCTGAAAACGGAGAAGTAATTTTCGAAGGTATATTTTTATTTTTATTTTTTTATATATATTTTTCTTATTTGAAAATATATACATATATATATATATAAAGAGTTAAATAAATAAAGCAAAAAAAAACATAAAAACTCACCTTCGTGGGTTTCGGCCACCACGCGAAACCTGCGACCAGGAACCCCCTTTTGAAGCCCTAGCAGAGAAAAGCAGAAACTCCCCTTCCCTTTTTTTAAAGAACACGGCAGAAATGAGAAAGAAAGAAGAAAATATGCATTTTATATGGTAGCCCGAACGACGTCGTTTAGGGCCTAGGCTAATGGCTCCAAAACGACGTCGTTTCAAGCCTCCGACCCGCGACCCGACCCGCTAGCTAGGGGATCCGCGTGTTTTCTAGTGGAGGGGCTAATTGCGCATTCAGCCCCTCCGCTATTTTACTTTCCTGCAATTGGATTTTTGTTTTCTTCAAAATTTGCCCAGAAAATTTGTCCGATTTTCGATCTGGTCCCCCCACTACTGCGCGTTTTGAAGGGAGGGGTTATTGCCCGTTTTAGTCCCTCCCTTCTTTCATGCATTTCAATCTGACCCCTTCCCCTTTTATGTTATTACGAATGGATCCCAAACTTTCGTTTTAAATGTAATTTGACCCCTTTTTAGTCACTTTGTAAATTTTTTTAATTTTTTTATCGTATTATTGTTATATTATTAATATTATTATTATTATTATTTTATATATTTACTTTGTACATATTTCGTATCACCATCATTATTATTATTATTATTGTGTTTATTACTATTATTACTATTATATTGTACATATTTTTATTATTACTATACTAATTACTATTACTATTATTATTACTATATTATTATGTCATATATTTAGTATCACTATTATTCTTATTATTATTATTATTATTACTATTATTATTCTTATTATTACTATATATTATCATATTGTATATATTTTGCATCATTAGTATTATTATATTTACTATTATCTCTATGACTACTAACACCTTTAGTTTCTATTTATTGTTATTATTTTAATGTTTTTTTTGTGTCTTTATTATCGCATCTTTTATTACCGTATGTTGTTAATCCCTCGTTGGCGTCATTTCATGTGGATCGACTTTTTAAAATCGCAACCCGACATTTTATTCACAAAAAGGATTTCATAAAGGTAACTCGTGAGTTTGGAAAATCAAGGAGATTGTGCCCAATCGTGCTGGGTGTGATTTTCTGTTTGACCAAATGAGCGAATATCCTTTTAAAATTGCAATGCATGTGTTTGAAGAATTTTGGAGATGATCTTGAATTCAAGGACTTAGATTATCGTATCCAATCGTGCTGGATGTGAGAATCTATTCCTTCGAAACAAGGGAAACTCGATATTCGATAAAGTCATTAAAATAAAAAGAACAAAAATGAAATTTCAAAAATCTTTTCAAACTTTTCGACATCAGGACATTGATTAATCAATTTGGTACCAATTCTTGGGCGTGACGAGGGTGCTAGCCCTTCCTCGCACGTAACCGACTCCCGAACTCGATCTCTCAAAACTTCGCGGACCAAAAACAATGTTTTAGTAAACCAAAATGTTTTATTAAAACAATGGTGATCCGATCACACCTTAGCGAAAATGATTGGTGGCGACTCCCGTTTTTATTTATTTTCAAAACCCAAGTTCGATTCATGCCTTTCCCAAAAAGGGATGGTTTCGACAGTGTCTCTAAAGGTTGAATAAGACGGGAGCAACGAACAAAATAGAATCAACCCTAGATCTTCCTTATCATACTGAACCTCCATGGCCTCCAAGTTTGAGAGAATTTATTTAAACACTGTTAAGTGTTTGTGCATAGATGCACCTACTTCCAAACGATAAGCATAAAGGCGTTGCTTCATATGCAGCTCGCCGGTTAGAGTTTTAGACATACATATTTTTCCAACCTCTTCCATAATCTAGCGGCGGCCTTCTCCTTCATCACATCCTGCAAAATTTTGTTAGACAAATGCAGATGTAACTCTATTAATGCCTTTTGATCCTTACGTTTCTTCTCTTCCTGCGTCAATGTTGAAGGCATCTTACCTACCCTTAGCATGGCTTCCTGTAAGTCCATCTGTGCAAGAACTACTTGCATCTTTATCTGCCACAACGCAAATCTGGTGTTGCGATCCAACAGCGGAATTTCATACTTCAAAGACGACATTACCGTGATTGAGTTGAACAACCTGGAAGCTCTGATACCAATTCGTAAAAATAAAATTTTGGTAATGACAATATATCGCAAAGAAAAGAGAAATAAAAATAAAGAACACACAGATTTTTACGTAGAAACCCTTTTGAGAAAAAACCACGGCCAGAGGAGAAGAAAAATCACTATGTCGAATTCGAATGATTACAAGAGGAGTAGACTTTGTCTATTTATAGGCTTGTAAAATCATATTCTAATAGGAGTGTAATAAGACTAAAACACATTATTCTAATCAATATCAAATAGATGGAGTTTAATAAGGTTTAAAAAACCTTATTCTAAAATAAAATAAAAGAAGTGTAGTTATATATGGATTTTACTTTTATTTTATTTTACCACTATATTTTATTTAAATAAGGATTCGAGTCACTCAATCCTAACAATCCTAAACAACTAAAGTTTTGTCTTTTTTTGGATGGGGAGCAAGCATTAAATGCTAATTCAGTGTCGCCAACAGGGTGACACCATTCAAAATTTATTTGCTTGTTTCCTATATAGGCATACAGGCAAGAGGGTTAGAAAGTGGTATCGTCACCCTATACAGTGACATCGACATTTTTATATAATATTATACGGTCAAGAAAAATGGAAAATATAAGGGGAAATTAAAAATTTCAATGTCGCCAATTAAGGTGGAAACACCAAATTAAAAAAATATTTTTTTTAGCTAAAATCATTTAGTAATGATGGGTATACTTTTCGGGGTGGTGTCGCCTGACAACATGACAACACCGTATTTTACTGTTCAAAACGATCTATTCTTATAAATAATTTGCTTTCCACCGCATTTCGTAATTGTTTTGTTTGTATCATTGATGTAAAAAAAACCCTACAAATGATCATATTTAGTTTTAATATGACTAATTTAAAAATGAACTTACTAATAATAGTGAGTAGGGTTGTATTTATAGGGATGGATGAAAAATTATTCTTTGTTGAAACAAAATAAAATGAAAAAAAAAAGTGGTTTTGAAATTAAAACCAAAAGAAAAGAAGTATTAAAAATAAAATTTAAGAAACCAATATAATGAAAATCTAGTAGAAAAAGTAAATTCTCAAGTTTGATTCATGTGTTCAATGATCGACGCAAAGATAACTTCAATATTCTTTAAAAAAATTCATAATTACTGCCATCACTCCTAGCAGTCCATCTCTTATTACATTTTCGATATTTAAGAGGAAGCTTGTTAAATTTATTTCTCTTATTAACAAACAATCCTATAATGAAGTTCTTAGTATTTAACTTATTAATAGCATTACAAACTAGAGAGACTTAATTCTAACCAACAAATACACATAAACAGAGTTTATCTAGACTAGAGTACATACCCACATAAAAATGAATTGCATACTTTGACATACACAACCATGCTATTCATCATAAGCATTATAATATAATTAAACAATTACATATTTAATAATTTTAATTATAAGACAAATATTCTAAACTATTGAATATAGATCTTTCAACCTTAATGGATAAGAGTAACGTTGCAAGCCATTTAAAAATATTCCATCTCGCTTCAAATTTGACCTAACACTCCCAACATAAATAAATTCATATGTAGAACGAATCAATAATCAGTTGTTGATTGTTGATTCGAGCCGTAACAAACACATACAAGTCACAAATGCTAATTAAAACTCGCTGCATTTTAACTATCCCAATTTGATGTCCCAAGTGGTGTTTGAATATGGCATGTAACACCCAAAACATAGACAGTTAAAGTACTAGCAATCTTCCAATTTGACATTTTGACTAAACATTTCAGCAAATTATTAGAAAGCAACTATCAACCAAAAAATGACTATCTCTTTAACTCATAGCATCGTTCTAAAACTTCCCCTTCCAACATGCATCAAATCAAATTATCAATTAAGGAGTTCGAATATAACATAAGAAAATATCTTTCGACAAAGATCAACATCATAATCGAATAAGCAACGTCATCAATTATCATCAACAACTCATCACAGTCAAAACTTCCTCCTTTTTTGGGAAAAAATGCCAAAGAGGCTCATCCTTACAAAACTTGGCTTAAAAAAAAACCTCCCCTAAGAGAATGCATCACCTATTACAAGAAAAAATCCATATACTAATAAAAGCCTATACTGATCGACAAAATCCATCAATGTAGGCTTGTTTTACTGATGGAATAAATAAAGCGTCAGTATTAGGTTAAACTATATTTATGGACATATTGTCAGTCAGAGTAGAATGAGATATACTGACGATTTTTTAAAATCTTTGTGCAAAAATTATCTTTTTACTGGCGAATTATAGGTGCCCGTCGGTATAGATTAGATATAAATCAACTAAAAAGAAACTTACCTTTTTTTTCTCCTTAGTAATTGTAGTTTTTTTTATATAATTTTTTTGAAAAAATTAATTTACCATGTAGATTTTCCCCCATTTTTTTCATGTCTTTTTTCACTCATTTTTTCTATTTTCACGTATTTTTCCTAATTTCTTTTCATGTCTTTTTTTTTTTCACTCATCGAATTCCCTTTCTCAAGTCGTGGGTTTCGTTCTGTAAGTTCCCATTTTACATCATTCTTTCATCTTTTTTATTTAATTTTGCATCAAAACATTCTCTAATTCTTTCTACCTTCAATAGGAATTAGTTTTTTTTTTTTTTTTTTTTGCCTTTAACGCTATCACTCACTACCTCATCTTAAATAGTCGACAACTCTCCACCAATCTCTTTTTTAAAACCTTAATCTATTTTAACTCAAACTTGATACGAGTACGAGGCTCAATTTTGAGCTCAAGAATATATTTGACTTAACTTTTTACAAATCCCATTTGACAAGCTCAAAAGACCTCATAATTTGACACCCAACTTCGAATAGGATCTAGACATCCTTGGAATTGAAAAAGATTATCAAGATTTTGAATCTTGACTTTAAGGAAGTTAAGAAAACAAGTCTTAGTTTGAAATAGACAGGTTAATTAAAAACCATAAAAGTTGGTGCCTTACCAACCCGTTAGTGTCACCCTTGCATTTTATACATTTAAATATATAAATTTAAAATATTATAAATTTAACATTAATGGGCTAAAATCTAAAATTTTATTCAATATTAAAATAAAATGAAAAGAATCTATAAAAAGAATGGATTAGCTCAAATTTCAATCAAAGTTTTAAAATTTCAATCTAATAAATTTATTTAATTCATTTTAATTCTTATTTAATAAAAACTTAAATACAATCTTTTATTTTTCTAAAATATGGTGACTTTTTTTTGTTGTATAAGTTTATAAACTTTTTGTTACTATTTTATAAAATATTATTTTATATTAAAAATTATTTTTCGAAAAAATATATATAATATTATTTTTAAATGGTAATTTAAAATTTTATAAGTATTTTTTTATTATTTTATAAAATAATATTTTAATTGATACATACAACTAAAGTCATGTATACAAATTAGTATATATTATATAATAATATATACTTATATGAATAACACCTTTAAATGAGACATGTATAGCACATTTAAATGACACGTGATAGAAACCTTTAATGAAAAATTGATACAGAATTTAAATAAAATATTTATTTTAACATTTGAATTAAAATATTAGAAACAAAATGGCTGGTTTCATTTTAAATTGATTAATTTTATTTTTATTATCATCCCTAATTATCTTAACATTGTAAATCTTATATACTTTACCTTACGTTCAAAATTTAACTCATGTTGTTTAATTTTTTTAATCAATGCATACATTTATTTTTGAACAATATTACGAAACAAATTAGATTAACGTTCAAAATTCTGAATAATTTTAGGTTTAAAATTCATAATTATTTGTTAAAATTATAATATAATATTTTAAAATTTCTAACTTCTTTTCCGTTTAAAACTCAAAAATCTCAAATAATATAAAATATATTTTTATCATAATTATCTATTAAATTTATTATTATCTATTAAAATCATAATATGATATATTATGAAACAAGTACATACTTGCATAGCAAGAATTGCTGATGTAAACATTGACGTGGATATCTTATTTAGTTGACACGTAAATATGATACTATACTACAAGGAAATAGGTAAAATATAACATAATTATATGCCTATTTTGTCTAAATGATAATAATATAAAATTTTAAAATAAAAAAAAACCAAGAAATCTTAAATTTTAAAAAAAATCATCTTAAATTAAATTAAAAAATACATGAAATTACAAAGCATGTTGTAGAAAGTCTAATTTGCCTGGGGCCCAAACCAACACCAGAAACCCAAAATACAATACCAAAATAAAAACATTAACAGCCCAATAATCAAACAGTCTCATTACAAACCCAAAATTAAACCACAAACCCAACAGATAAAGCCCAAATTAAACCTAACTACCCTAACCCAAATGTCCCAAGCCCAATACCAATACCCATAACAGAAAATGAATTTTCAAACCCTAGGTGTGCCGCACCTAGAGTCTTCTGACCTCTACCACCAGCTCTGCCAAAGCCTACAGCACCACCCTTCACTTGCACCGCCACCTGCAAGAGAAAAGACTGTGATTAGTAGTATTAAAAGTGTATTAAGATCAGGCTATAAAAAGGCCTAAAACAGTTGTATTTTTTTGGACATTTGATTAAGACATTCTTGAATATAAAAAAAGGATTCAAATATACAAACAATAAAAAAAAACAGCAAGCAGATCGAAGAGAAAAAAATCAAGTTAGAAACGCGCAAGGTATTTTGTTATTTGCCTTATTTTCCCGTTTTCGAACTAATTATTTACAAAGTTTCTTCATTTTCTTTTTTAAAAAATTGTATATATATATATATATATATATATATATATATATATATTCAAAGAGTATAAAAAGGGAGAAGGTTACCTTTTCTAGCGTTTCATTTGAAAAGAGGGCATTTTTCGGCTCCGGCCACCGTGCACGGTGGCCGATGGCGACAGAGCCCACGGCGGCGATCGGCCGAAGTTCGATCGGAGACAGAGAGGATAAGAGAGGGCTGGAGAGATTTTTTTTTTTTGTTTTTTTAAGGGGAAAGGAGAAAAATGATTCTTTTTATAAATTTTTTGGGCTTTTATAGAACAGCAAAACGGTGCCATTCCATTTGGCCTACCCAGACGCCAAAACGA